>JAEMWC010000584.1:52500-132500 GCA_016490735.1 Pachyseris speciosa | reverse complement strand
CTGCTACCTTGGCATATCGTTATATCGGGATTCCACTGTATCATGTAAAAGGATGGCTTCGTCAAATTAGGCCTCATAGAAATTTACACAAGTGGTAGGCCACTGTTATCGGAAAAAGACGTCACATTTGTTCTTCTGTAGAGTTAATGGGTGTTAGGGCGTTTCCTCTTTGATCTCTTTTTTCACCTTTTTTTATTATCATCACGCGACTGATGCTGAAGGCAAAACACTGGTTACTAAAGGTTAAAACTCTTTAGTCAAGTCAGGGGCGGATCCAGAAAATCCAGAAATAGGGGCCCGAAGAAATAAATATATCCGCCTGATGCACAATACCACTTTAAAGTCGGTTGGTTACATTAGCTTTTCTTAACAGCTACAGGAAATAAGGTTGGTCGCGGCCCCCCTCGGCCCCACCCCTAAATCCGCCACTGCTTGTTACGTCTGCGATTTCGAAATTCTGTGCGTTTCTGTCAACAGTTGACTGTATGCTCTCAGAGGGTACTTGTGGCTTTATCCTCCCTGTTTAATAATTAAAGGAACCCCGGTGAAACGACGTTTCTTGGTCGTTTTCTCGCAAAATTCTATGACGCGGTTTCGTTTATCACGAACGCAGTCCCTTGTAGCTTAATTCGTCATATCGGGGTTCCACTAGTCTCCCTCGCAGCCGTTTTTTTGGGCTGTCACGACAGCCCATAAAAACGGCTGCGAGGGAGACTAGGGTTCCACCACAATTGCTATTTGTAACCCATTGGCACCCGTGCATGCCAAAACCGGCCGCGCAGAACCACGTCCCTTGTACCGCTTATGATGTCATCAGTTTTAATGCTCATGGACAACTTTTACATGTAGCATGTGTAGGGGAAAGAGATATTTCAAACCAAATGAGCACGATTCCGTCCAGCCGGCCGGAGAAAACGCGAAAAAACCAAGTGACGTTAACCCGAAAATTTGAATGAAAATCTTGTTCCACTACACACCTGCATTTCCTTCCACCTAATCCTATGATCCTAAAAGTTTTCCACAAATCTTTTCCCACCGAAAGAAAGCCCAGGAAAAGCTCAGCAAGAAGAAAAGAACGCGAGGCAAGAAAAGCGAAAGAAAAGGGAGGAGAGAAAGCGAAAGGTAGAAGGAGGGGTGGTGGTGAATTTTTCTGCGCATGCCCGAACTTGGAAACCTAATATCAAGCATCAGGAACAGAAGGGCGCGATGAACTCTACCAGCAGACAGAGTTTGGGGCAGTTTTGGTTCTTTTTGGCTAGAATCGTGCCAGAAATAGGCTCGACGAGCTTCAAAAGGCGTTTTTCGGCAAAAGTCTCGGGAGTCAGTGGGTTAAGTACTGAGATTATTTTAAAATATACTTAATGAATTGTGCCGGGTATGCTGAGTTTCTGGAACATGTCGGTTACAGAAGCAAAAAAAATCCTTGGCTCTCTTTACTGAGGTTTGGCACGCGATTTATGGATTTTTGGGTTGGGGCTCATGCTCGGTGCACCCACGCTATATATAAATTCGCGAAATAAATTTTCTCAAGTTTCTTTTTCAGCTGCGTTCGTCGATCTAGTAACAGCAAGGGTTACGTCTTACTTCGGCGCTAGGCATTTCTGTAATAAATACTTTATATTTAGCTTTTCCTCTTAATACCTTAATAAAACTATAAATTAACTAAATACACATATATATTTAAATGTGAAAATAAAGTGTTGTTGTTCTATCTAATGGCTTATATTCAGTAGACTAATAGTTCTTTGGTATTAAGTGGTGAATGGGACTGCTAATTTTACTCTTAGTTCGCCTTGACGCTGAATTAGAAAACGATTCATAGGCGGACAACAACAGACAACACAATTTATAGACAAGTAAATCCTCTTGAACCAACAGCGCATCTTTTGCCCTCAGAAGATGTCAGATTGCACCAGCTCACTGCACTGTCTTGGTGCGGAGCTTTACTAAAATCTGCGTAGCAGGAAAACGCTACAATCTTGGACAAAACTGTCGAGAAAATTGAGCTTAGAAGCCTTTGTACGTCGTCGTACAATGTTGTCTGTGCCTCCTAACTGTTTCTCTGACAATGGCGGCTTCCCAACTTCAACATTGAAAAGGGGGAGGGGGGAGGAGAAGTTACTTTAGGGATATTGTTGACCCACACATATTGGAGAAGGATTTTTGGACCCTAGGAGGCCTATTTTCTCAAGTAGTTTCATCCAAGATTGTACAAGTGATTATGTATACTGTTGGCATTGTAATGGCCTGGTGGACATTAATTCATGTGTGTTGTTGCAGAGATTTGTTGAATAACCTGTGAGGGACAGTATATTTCTCCACATCATGTCTTCCAAGGTACGTGACTTATATATGGTGTTGAAGCTGAATTTGGTTTTCTTTAAACTACGTGACTTTTTAAGTAGGCCGTAGGTGAGACAGACACAAAAAGGCTTCATTCCTACATTGTCCTTCAGTGCCTTTAAGTAGGTTCTATTGCATGTCTTCAGTGGCGATGACCATACTAAGTTTGAACTCGTATTTACGATGCGTTCAAAAATAACCAGGAGTTCAATATCTTTCCATTCGCGAGAAATGTATCAAAGCTTTAGGAGAAGATAGTTTGTTTGTTTGTTTGTTTTTTAACAACAACTGCTAGTAATCTCGCAATCTGATAGGCTAATTTGCCGTTGTCGATAAGAGTCTTGCAAACGCTGCTCGCGTGAACGTGACAAACATTTTGTGGTTTAGCGCTTTGTCTGTACTCTTATCAACATCAATATTCGTCATCACAGTGGCCAAAATTTGTTTCGGGATCAATCGGCGCACAGCATTTTGACCACTGTGATGAGGATTATAGTTAATGATAAGAGTTTTAACCACAGTTGCTTGCAGTCTCGCAATATGATTGGCTAATTTGCCGTTGTCGATAAGTGAACGTGTCACACTCTGAACTAAACATTTTCTTTGACGTTGATATTTTGGTAAAAAACAAATCGAATGTGGCTTAGCGCTTTGTCTGTACTCTTATTGACACTGATATTCCGCGTCATCACACAATGCTGAAAACTCTAACTTAGTCACCTAACTTTTTTCAGGAAAAATGTCGTTATATTTTGGGGCGTTACAAATGTCGTTCTCACCACTGGGTTTTTATAGATAGCGCCCCAAAATCGAACAAAGAAACAAGCCCTTTGTACTCGTTAATTTATCAGCAAGTTTTCATTGAGAACTTTATCTTACTTTCAGTGTTTTTAAATTAATAGGAAAAAAAGTTGAGTGAATCAGCTCTTGACCAAGAGCTGCCATCAGAGGATCAAGATGACAATGGATACCATCCACTTCCGGACAAATTGCAAGTTCTTATTTTGGGTTCTGAATGGGAGTCAAGCAAAGGAGGATCGTCTACTATCAACAGAGAGTTAGCTATCAACTTGGCGAAGTTCTCTGAGGCACATGTGACTTTCTTTGTCCCACAGTGCAGTGACGAGGAGAAAGAAGCAGCTCGATCCCATAACCTTGATCTCATCAAGGCAGAACGGAGGACAGGTGTGGGTGAACTTCAATGGCTCTACTTCCCACCCCCTTATCTACACATTGACGTTGTTGTTGGCCATGATGTCGACCTTGGCCCTCAGGCTCGATTCATAAGGGAAATGCGCAAGTGTAAGTGGATTCAAGTCGTCCACAAAAACCCAGAAGAAATTAGAATGTTTAGAACAGGTCGTGATCCAGTTTCAGAAAGTGAAAAGGAGCATGAAGACGAGGTCGCGCTTTGCAAGGAAGCTGATTTTGTCGTCACAGTTGGACCCAAGTTGACCGAGGCTTTTCGGGCTCAACTTCGCTCATGTAATCAAACAATCTTTGAATTTACCCCTGGAATTTTTCAGGACGTTTCTAAAGTTGAACAGGTCGTAAACGAGGGCAATAAGTTCAGGGTTCTTCTTTGTGGCCGAGGAGAAACTCAAGATTTTTCACTGCAAGGATTTGACATTGCAGCCAAAGCTGTCGCTGCATTAAGTGATTCTCATCTTGTCTATGTTGGTGCGGACGGAAACGAAAATGAAGTAAAAAACCAATTTCTCGAGTGTGGGATATCAGCTAAGAACTTGACTGTAAGAAGCATTTTGAAGAACCGAGAAAGTTTAAATCACTTGCTTTGCGAAGTTGATTTAGCAGTCATGCCTACGCGGACCGAAGGATTTGGAGTGATAGGACTTGAAGCCCTATCAGCAGGTTTACCAGTCCTCGTTAGTCGAAATTCAGGGTTTGGAGAAGCTCTAAGTAAAGTTATGTTTGGTTCATCTTTTGTGATCGATTCAGACGACGCCCAAGTATGGGCAAAAATGATTAAGGATGTCTGGGGCAAAGACAGGAGACAGCGGCTTGAGGAATCTGAGGCACTGCGTACCTTCTACGAGGCGAAGTACAGCTGGGCGAAACAAAGTAATGAACTTATCACAAAGGTGGTCGAATTGATTCAAGCAGGTGGGGACTTTTCTTGCCACTGTTGATTTTCTACTTTTGTAATTGTTTTGATACCGAGGGCCCGTTAATCAATTACTGTGTGTTGTTGCTGTTTTTTTGGGTTTTCAATGTCAATTGTAAAACAGCTAACAAGACAATCTGGTGCAAGCTTCCTTCAGCAAAGGTCCAGAATAAAACACATTTTATTTGATTAATAGACCTTTTCTTCCATTGGTAACTCGAGACCTTTCACCTTCAAATTAGCTTGGAGACAATTTAGGGAGCTGTCCTTTGTTAAGTGACGTCGCCATCCTTGATTTCATTCGATGACTGGTATTTAAAACCGGTACTTTTTTCCCGTAGATTCTTCTACTGGCCTTCAGTCCTCAGCCCAGCGGCGATTGTCTCAGCGAACTGAAGGAACAACCGGGCATCTTCGAGGTACCTTTTAAGTTAAACACGAGCATGGGTTGCGACTAATCACGAGGGTACCGTAGCAACTTTTCGTAAAGCGGGATTCCAGTGAATCGCTAAGGCAATAACTAAGGGCATTTTCCATTCAACCAAACTTTTCGAGATTTCCGGTCCGAAATTGAATGGAACGGGCAAAGTTCCGGAAAAAGTTTTCGAAAATTTAGGAATACGTTTTGAGTGCACCCTCTTTGATGGAATTTTCAGAATTATCGAAATTTTCGCGTTCTATTCGCGATAGATGTCGATTTTAGTCTCCCTACCGAGCGTAAGCTCACGTGGACAAGCGAAAAACAATACGAAGCACCTCCAGCATGTCAATACACGTGACCTCGAATTCTGGGACGTAGTCAGACGCGTTCCATTCGACCAGCGAATATTCCAAAAATTTGTACCGGTTATTTTTGTTCGATGGAAAGCGCCCTAAAGCCTAATATGGATTTAGCTAAAGCCATGGCCCCCAAAAATACTTCACTGTAATGTCACTGAAAAGCACATACCAACTAGGTTTGTTTATTTTTTTGTTTGTTTGTTGTGTATGATACCTGTGGTATCCCACACTATTACTATCGACTCCGTAAAAAGCGAGCAGTAACATGCAACATTCCGATACTTTGAATTTGTTGCCACTAAATTAAATTTGACGTTTGAACCAGTGCTGCCATATAGTCGTGGCACTCCGGGTCAAATTCATTTGAGTTCGGCATGGTAGTAGCAAGGCGTTTGGAATAGGCCTAAATTGACTTCCCTTCACTTCCCTGCAACAATCATATGGAGTAATTACATGTATATGTTTGAATGGACTTTTCAGGTCTTTTCACCCTGATTTTCGTATCTACTCGATCAGTTATTAGCTTTATGTATATAGTACTTTGGTATCTCACACATGTAGGCGTTAGGCTACCTGTTTTTTGTTTTGCTGTAAGTTAGCTTTTTTCAGCCATGCATTAATTTCGCTTTGCCCTCAGATAACTCTGAATTTTCATGAGCCGAACTTCATTCGAATTTGGACTGACCCAGATTAACAGAATTGCGTCTGTTTATTCAGACGTCGAACTTAATTTTCCAGTTCCAGTTCCATTTCTGAGTAAAACTGCTTAAATATATACAATATAATAATTTATGCATTAGGTTCGGCACATGAAAAGTTCGGCGTCTGAATCAAAGTCGTTCCAAAGTCGAAACTTCCACCTCATCCAGGAGAAAGAACGGCTGAGCCGTTCCAAAATAAAATAGCCATTCTTAATTGATTCAGACGCCGAACTTTTCGTGTACTTAAAATGCATTAGGTTCGGCTCATGAAATTACGGCGCCTTAATCGGGACTTAGCTGTGTCGCGAGTTGAATGAATTCGTTTTGGCGTGAATTTTATTTTACCGTGACTGTTGTGGGCGACCGTAGATACCCCGAGTTGCGGCTAAGCCAATCAAAACTCATAAACCTCCTCCTCCTCCTCCTCCTCCTCCTTCTTCTTCTTCTTTCGTAGGCACTAGTCTGCAAATAAAATTTGCAATGAAGAGTGCAACCTTTCAAGAGGCTCAATCAGGAGATCCAGAAAGCGTTATGCGTGAGATGACAATTCATTTTTTGGACACGATGGCAGCTCACATCCCGGCTAACAAAATACCAGAGTCCTTTTATTACTACTTGGCAGGAGTACGTGATTTAGTAGTTAAACGTGCGAGCGACGGTAGTTTAAGGGTAACAGTCGAATGCAAGACGCTAGAAGCTCTCGAGAGTCTCTGGGGCGATTACTGTTCTGGTAACCTAAACGCAGAGGCGGAGAGACGCCTTTTAACAGACGACATCAAAAAGAGATTCCATGTGGTTTCTGTAAAGCTTCAAACAACTATATTGGAAGGAGACTACCTGGCATGCAAACTGTTATTGACAAGCATTTTTCGTGAGTACACAGCAAGCTAAGGTGTTTGTTTAATATCGTTTATCTACTTAATTGTTTATCGGCGTTGACAAATGTTTTCCCAGTAATCTAAAGTGCATGTGTGCCATGATACACTGGTGATCACAGGTCAGTAAAACGCTTATCAGCCTTGGCTTAAACCGGCAAAGATACTGAGCGCCACGCCAGACACGCCGAGGCCCTATTCAATCTGATAAAGATGGAGACTGGGAAAGAGGTTGTTTCTGTTGGCTAACGTCAATGTTGTTAGGGTTACGTTAACGTAAAGATGAAATAAGTCAGTTGCCAGATTCACTTTAAGAGGAAGGGGAAAAGAAAATAATTATTTTGCTAGTTTTTCATCAACGGATACGTCAAAAATAAATGCAACTTAATTCCACAGGCAAACCAATCTACGGTATATATGTGAGAACGCGTGCGTAACGTAAAGATATGCAGTTTCATCTCATACATTTAATGTTATTTGCAACGGTTGATATCGCTGTGAGTCAAGCGATCGAGGAAAATATTCCATAAAATTCTGAATTTTGGATCTTTTGATCCCAAATTCTGATGAAGGGCAAGCCAGATAAATGAAGCTCACTAACCTTTTAGTTTTGGTCTGGTCCTAAGGGATTTAACGGGGGTTTGGGTAGGTTGACTTTCGTTTGCCTGATAATAGTCGATTTAAAGGGTTATCAACCATTGCCGCAATTACGGTAAATGTATGAAATGAAATGGAATATCTTTACGACACGCGCGTTTCCCCACACAGATAGATTGGTTAGCCTGTGGTAATTCTTGAAAGATAATACCGTTGGTTTCTATTGAAAATCAATAGAGAGCGAGGTTCCTCCAGGTCAGGATCAAACTACTGATGAAACCCAGACCCAGCTGTCAGTTGTGGAAACCAAACCAGGGGCTCCACATGCGGATGCAACATGTAAGTCGTTAGTGAGGTTTCAAAATAATAAGATACAACACTGAGAAGATCCGGAACAGTGACAACGAAATCTATATAGCTGATCCTTCACTTTAAGTAACTCAATATTAATTTCAGTAATGGGCAATCTGAGACGTAAAATGGAATCAAATTAAACCTCGCAGGTACCCTAAGCACCTAGCAAATTTGCTGAATTATGAATTAAGGCTCAGTCTTCTATGGGATTTCAGCAATCTATTCTACGTTGAATGAAAAATAAAGGAGCTTAAATCAATCTAAATTCTCTATTCCAAATGTGTTATTTGGTGTTATTTTTACTTTCTAAACACTCTCGCGGCGTTCTTAAGCGGTACTACAGCAGGAAAATGCAAGGCAGCCAGGGCAAGAAACGGATTGATTATGGAAAAAAATGGAAGTCCCTACCTTGAATGATTATTCATCGCTAGATCTTGGTTCTACTATCGAAGTGGCGAGAAATGAGAGGTTTATTTTGACCTTCCATGTATAAGTTCATCCGTACATGCAAGCTGGAAAGTTAGAAAGTTTGTGTAGTTGGAAAAGGTTGGGAACCTTTCAGATCATTTAAAAATTATCTGAATGGTGGCCTTTTATTGAAACAGAAGAATAGTTTTTGTTTTATTATTATTATTATTATATTATTATTAATATTATTATTATTATTATTATTATTATCACTGTCATTATTCTTATTCTCTCTCTTTGCATCAACTTATAGGGCATTCACAAACGATTTGATTTACTGATTCTTCCAGTTTTGTTGCACAGTCTGGATTTTGAGCTGATATCTTGCTTGTCAGTCGTAGTCGTCACCTCATTGGCTATCAGAGCTTGATCCTGGGCAGCAGTTAACAAGCCCTCTGTCTCCTTCTTCAGTTCTCCCCCAGTTCTTCAACTACATCCAAGAGCTATCGTCAGCCACACCCTCTGCCGTTTGGCACAGGAGCTGTCCATGCAATGTTTTCTCTTTCCAATCTGTCATTCTTTATTCTTTTCTTTGTTGTTTGTAATCTACGATAGTATTAACTCCTGTGACGGCCTTTCAAGTTTGGCAGGCACCCTACGCAACTCTTCCTGATCCGACAACCAGCGCAGTTTCTGATTTTTGAAAACTCAAAAAGTGCGTTCGCTCTGCAATGACACAAACAAGGTTTAGCAATCTGGGACGAGAGCAGACAAACCTTGCCTGATAGCTCGGTTGCAAGTGAATTTGTACCTCGTAACGATAACTCCATGATCGAAATTTCGGTTCCTTCAAAGAATCAGACTAAAACATGTCCGGGTGACAATCCGTTTTTATTTGGTTAAGTATTTTAAACTTCGTTTGTGTTATCCACCGAAGCCGAACATAACTGACAATTATTGCATAAGGGTGAGCATGGTAGCGAGAATAATTATGGCCTCGGTTTTGTGTTAACACAAACCGAGGCTTTGATAATTCTCGCTATCATGCGAAAACCGAATTCAATCAGTAATTGTTTTATTAGAGCGATTTTCAGTTGAGTGTCGTAAAACCAAAACCAAAGCAATTACTCTGAGCAATAACAACAGACGCAAACAGAGCAATGAGCCAATCAGAAAACGAAGCAATTACACGTAGCCAGTGTAAAGCGCGGGAAAATACACGCGTACAAGTCACAATTGGTTTTGGTTTTGTTTCTCATTGGTTGAGAAAGTGGCGCGAGATTTCTTGGCCAATCACAGAGCGAAGCAATGCAAAACCAAATCAAAACCATAATTACTTTCGACAGTCAATTGAAACCGTTCTATGCATACACTTGTGCGTTTGTAAAAGCAAGAGCGCCTACAAGAAACTAAACATGCTACATCAACTTGTAAACAACTTTATGTGTGAGCTTGTAACCTAACAGTTGCAGAGCAGTCCCAAAAGATTCAAGTAAGATTTTACAAAAGCCCGCCCTAAAACAAATATTTTATAATTTATTACCTTAAACTTTTGACTGAACTCAGGTCCGTTTTGGTAAAACCTTCTGCAAAAGAATTCTTGAAAAGTTACCTGCTTGTTTATAGCCAATGAAAATTTAGATAGTAAGAGCAATGCATACTAATTGTTTCTGTGAGCTTTCAAGTAAAGCCTTCAAATGTCCTACTAACAGTTACAAGGATTAGGAAGTAAGAAATTTCTATAACTTGTCCTGTGACTATGTAAATTATTCCCATAAGCGTAAACATCGAAAGAACTTGAATTTCGTCATGGGTAATCATCAAATAACAACATGTTATTATCAAAATTATATAATATATCATACAAGTCACACCGGAGATACAAGTTCATTAGAGTTTATGGCGTAATGTTGTTCTTAACACAGTCTTAGATTACAACTTTGCAGGCGCGCGCAATGTTAAGCCTGCCCGATAGGACCACCTTTTGCATTTTCCTTAGTTAGAACATCCAACGAGCTTTAGCAGAGTAGTGTCCAGACCTTTGGACCGCCCCCGAATGACATCCATGATGATGTTGTATTGCCCCAAAGGACAACCATGTTGATGATGTATTGCTGTCGTAACCTTGGCACTGCTGCTTCAGCTCCCATCTTTATCCATGGTCTTCTCAATGCTCTTCTTCTCCCTGTTCTCTACCCATGGACAGCTCATCTCAATGGCGCTAATTTGCTTGGTCTTGTGATTAATTATTTAAGTATAAACGGCATTCATCAAAAAAGGGTTTAGTTAAATTCGTTGTAGTTAATTTTGGCATTCTGTTTAGGGTAGTTAGGTTATTTATAATTTTTATATTCTTGATTGATTTTAAATAAAGAACTAGTCTTATTCCTATTCCTATTCCTATTCCTCTTCCATTTCTATTCCTCTTTTTCTATTCCATTTCTATTCCTATTCCTCTTCCTCTTCCTCTTCCTCTTCCTCTTCCTATTCCTATTCCTATTCCTATTGCTATTGCTATTGCTATTGCTATGCCTATTCCTATTCCTCTTCCTCTTCCTCTTCCTCTTCCTCTTCCTCTTCCTCTTCCTCTTCCTCTTCCTCTTCCTCTTCCTATGCCTATGCCTATGCCTATGCCTTTGCCTTTGCCTTTGCCTATTCCTATTGCTATTGCTATTCCTATTTCTATTGCTATTGCTATTTCTATTCCTCTTCCTCTTCCTCTTCCTCTTCCTCTTCCTCTTCCTCTTCCTCTTCCTCTTCCTCTTCCTCTTCCTCTTCCTCTTCCTCTTCCTCTTCCTATGCCTATGCCTATGCCTTTGCCTATGCCTTTGCCTTTGCCTATTCCTATTCCTATGCCTTTGCCTTTGCCTATGCCTATGCCTATGCCTTTGCCTTTGCCTATTCCTATTCCTATTCCTATTCCTATTGCTATTCCTATTTCTATTGCTATTTCTATTCCTCTTCCTCTTCCTCTTCCTCTTCCTCTTCCTCTTCCTCTTCCTCTTCCTCTTCCTCTTCCTCTTCCTCTTCCTCTTCCTCTTCCTATTCCTATTCCTATTCCTATTTCTGTTGCTATTGCTATTGCTATTGCTATTGCTATTGCTATTGCTATTGCCTATGCCTATGCCTATGCCTATGCCTATGCCTATTCCTATTCCTATTCCTATTCCTATGCCTATGGCTATGGCTATGCCTATGCCTATGGCTATGCCTATGCCTATGGCTATGCCTATGGCTATGCCTATGGCTATGCCTATGGCTATGCCTATGGCTATGCCTATGGCTATGCCTATGGCTATGCCTATGCCTATGCCTATGCCTAACGCTATTCCTATTCCTATGCCTATGCCTATGCCTATGCCTATGCGTTAGCTTATGCCTATTCCTATTCCTATTCTTACTCCTATTTCTATTCCTATGCCTATGCCTATGCCTATGCTTATGCCTATTCCTATTGCTATTCCTATTTCTTTTCCTATGCCTATGCCTATGCATATTCCTATGCCTATGCCTATGCCTATTGCTTTTGCTATTTCTTTTCCTATTCCTATGCCTATTCCTATTCCTATGCCTATTCCTATTCCTATGCCTATTCCTATGCCTATGCCTATGCCTTTGCCTTTGCCTATTCCTATTTCTATTCCTATTTCTATTGCTATTCCTATTCCTATTCCTATTCCTATTCCTATTCCTATTGCTATTTCTATTCCTATGCCTATGCCTATGCCTAACGCTATTCCTATTCCTATTCCTATGCCTATGCCTATGCCTATGCTTATGCCTATTCCTATTGCTATTCGTATTTCTATTCCTATTTCTATTCCTATTTCTATTCCTATTTCTTTTCCTATTCCTATTGCTATTCCTATGCTTATGCCTATGCCTATGCCTATTATTATTCCTATTCCTATTGCTATTCCTATGCTTATGCCTATGCCTATGCCTATGCCTATTATTATTCCTATTCCTATTGCTATTCCTATTCTTATTGCTATTGCTATTCCTATGGCTATTCCTATTCATTCTTATTTTTATGCGTATGGCTATGGCTATGCCTATTGCTATTCCTATTCCTATTCTTATTCCTATTCCTATGCATATGCCTATGCCTATTCCTATTTCTATTCCTATTCCTATTCCTATTGCTATTGCTATTGCTATTGCTATTGCTATTGCTATTGCTATTCCTATTCCTATTCCTATGCCTATGCCTATTCCTATTCGTATGCCTATGCCTATGCCTATGCCTATTGCTATTCCTATTCCTAATCCTATGCCTATGCCTATTCCTATGCCTATGCCTATGCCTAGGCCTATTGCTATTGCTATGCCTATGCCTATTTCTATGCCTATGCCTATTCCTATGCCTATGCCTATGCCTATGCCTATGCATATGCATATGCCTATGCCTATGCCTATGCCTATTGCTATTGCTATTGCTAATCCTATGCCTATGCCTATGCCTATGCTTATGCCTATTCCTATTGCTATTCCTCTTTCTTTTCCTATTCCTATTGTTATTCCTATTCCTATTCCTATGCCTATGCCTATGCCTATGCCTATTATTATTCCTATTTCTATTGCTATTCCTATTGCTATTGCTATTTCTATTCCTATGCCTATGCCTATGCCTAACGCTATTCCTATTCCTATGCCTATGCCTATGCCTATGTCTATGCCTATGCCTATTTCTATTCCTAATCCTATTGCTATTGCTATTGCTATTGCTATTGTTATTGCTATTGCTATTGCTATTGCTATTGCTATTGCTATTGCTATTGCTATTGCTATTGCTATTGCTATTGCTATTGCTATTGCTATTCCTATTCCTATGTTCTGCCCTTCTGGACCTTTACCTCCTGATGCTCTCCAAATATAAGAATATCCCAGAATGCCTGTGCATCGTCCTATTCAGACTACAGTATCACTAGCAAGTACGAGGGTGGTACTGCCTCAATCAGATCTTGGTCCTGTAGCGTCAGTGGTCATAGTTGTCTTCTGGCTGGAATACAGCCTCGTTGGTAACAGCTGCTAGACGGTAGACGGAAGAAGACAAATATTTCATTATTTGGTATTTTTAAGGCGAGTACTGTAGCTCTTGTTTTTTCTGCTTCGTCTTAAGCAACCTTCTCTTCACCAGAGACCATCACTACCACTGATAAGCGTTCTGTGTCTACCAAAACAATCCCACAGTCTTTCACTAATACCAGTCTCCTCATAGTTTCTGAAGTGGGGAATAATGTGCGTCGGACAAGTTTTCCACTTGCTGAGCCACCATAAACATTCCCCAATACTAAGCCTGTCATCCTTTATCCTTGCTGTCCTGCTTTCCTTCAACTTCTGATCTTTGGCCTCGCATCCTAATTCAGCATCATCATCATCATCATCATGATTATTATTATTATTATTATTATTATTATTATTATTATTATTATTATTAGATATAGTCAGTTGGAGTAATACACCTCTATTATGCTTCAGTTGTTCTCTGCTCAAAATCTACGATCGCCTGAACACGATGCCCTCGGCGTGAGGATGAGTATTTAGATCAAAATAGGTCGTGATGCTATCACACCTTGTTGCCAAAGCATGTTAACATGCCGTGTACTCTAACATATAGTATTTATTTTATTCCATCAATATTTGGCCGAACAAGATATTACAAAGGAGTTCAAAGTTGGCAAAGAAGAGCCTTATTATAGATCTTGCAAAACATATTGGCTCAAAGAAACGGAAAAAAATTACTGATTAGCCGTAAACGAAATAGCTTTCTAAAACCTGCGATCAGAATTTATTTTTTTCTTCTGAACTGCTCGACTTAGTATCCTATCTACACATCTAGAACAAATATTGCAGTGCCTCGGGGCATACTATATTTTGTTCTCAACAACTGAAAAAAATAGTTTTTATAACGGCACACTTTAAATATTTCATTAAGGGCCAAGGGACAACACAAAAGCGTCGAGCACTGGTGGATCTAACCATTTGCAGACAAAAGAAAGCAAATTTGAAACATTAACGGAAGAAATACGTGACCATCAAGGACCAGGAGAACAATTAACACAAGAACAAAATCGCGTCACTGAAAAACAAAGTCAAGTGAGTCTTAAGAATAAACAACTGGAAACAATCACTGATCTGCAAAATCAGTTAAGAGAAAAGGAGGAAGAATTGGCAACAATGAGGAAAGAACTAAACATATATCAAGAAAAAGAAGAATTACTGTTACAACAAGAAAAAAAGCGTGTCACTGAGAATCGAATTCAGAGGGAATTGGAAATGAAAAAACTAGATCTAGAGGTCGCACATCACAGAATTACAATTCTGACAAGAGAGTTGCTGATAATGACGACAGAACTAAGCGAAAATCAAACTGAAGACAGAAAACGTGTCACTGAGTTGCAAAGTCTGTTGAGAGCAAAGGAAAAAGAATTGGAAATAACGAGAAAAGAACTAAGCGAATATCAAGAAAAAGAAGTGTTGCAGCAAAGAAAAGAACGTGTCACTGAGCAGCGAAGTCAGTTGAGAGAAAAGGAAAAAGAATTGGAAACAACGAGAAAAGAACTAAGCAAATATCAAGTAGTGTTGCAACAAAGAAAAGAACGTTTCACTGAGTATCGAATTCAGTTGGAAAAGAAGAAACAAGAATTGGAAACAGTAATGGAAGAACTAGAGTGGGAACATCAAAGAGATAAATACCTGAGACCAGAGGTCTTCATGAGGAGAAAACTAAGCGAATATCAAACTGAAGACGAAAAACGTGTCACTGGGTTGCAACGTCTGTTGAGAGCAAAGCTAAAAGAATTGGAAACAGTAATGAAACAATTAAGCGAACATCAAGAAAAAGAAGAAGTGTTGCAACAAGGAAAAGAACGTGTCACTGAGTATCGAATTCAGTTGGAAAAGAAGAAAGAAGAATTGGAAACAGTAATGGAAGAACTAGAGTGGGAACATCGAAGAAATAAATACCTGAAAAGCGAGTCTTGAATGAGGAGAAAACTAAGCGAATATCAAACTGAAGCCGAAAAACGTGTCACTATGTTGCAACGTCTGCTGATAGCAAAGGAAAAAGAATTGGAAGAACTGAGGAAAAAACTTAGTGAGTATCAAGAACAGGGACAACTGTCGAGACAACTTAGCAACACGAATGAGTCACGCATCTGTAAAATCAGTTGAGAGCAAAGGAAAAATAGTATTGTAAACAATGAGGAAAGAACTGAGTTACTATCAAGACTGAACATGGAAATCTGACAAGAATGGAAAAATGACAAGATGTAAACCGTGTCACTAAGCTTCGAATTCAGTTGACAACAAACGAAGGAGCAGAGAATTGGAAATAACGACGGAAGAACTGAGCGAATATTAAGAACAAGAATTTTTATTACAAGAGCAAGAACGCGTGATTGATCTGCAAATTCTTTTGAGAAATGGTCAAATGGTCAATGGTCATTACTGCAGACAGAGTCTAGTCAGTCTAGAGAGGAACGGCAAAGAGCTGGTGAACTGCAAAGTTGATCAACAACAAATGAGAGTGAATTTCAGGAACGAAAGCCACAGTGTAGAAAGCAATACCAAAGAGTTAATTAACTGCAAACGCTTGAATAATAATCAAACGGGAGGGAACAATTTCAAGTACAGGAGGAACGAATGAGAAAGGAACAACAATGAGGCACTCTGCTTCAAAAGGCAGTATATAACAATCGAACGGGAAAAGCAAATAATTTCCTTGCAATACCAGCGGTGCAAAATATAAGGAAAGTCATGAATAGAGTAAAAACTGAGAGCAGTGACCCCACAATTAAATGAATTTCAGCGACAAGAAAAACAACTACGACAGCTACAACTCGCTTGGCTGCGGTAGCAGATGAGTACAAAAGAACTGGAGTTGGTAACAAAAAAAAAACAGGACAATTAATTGAAAGTCATACACCAGAGGATTGGAACTGTTATTGGAGAAAAGACAACTATTCATTGAATTTCGGAATCGGTTGGTTGCTAAGGAGAAAACCGAATTGAATGCAGCCGCGAAAGAATGATTAAAAAATGCCTCAATAATTAAGATTTTATAAAAGCACAGCAAGTCGCTTTGCCGAAGATTCAGTTGGCAATAAAAACAGTAAGAATTAAGAACAATAAAAGAACAATTACTGAATGAACATCAACAAAAGAAGTACAGTTAATGGAGAAAAGACATCGAGTAACCGAACTTCAGAATGGGAAGGCTTTGTGGTTGTGGGGTGGCAGTAAAAAAAATGAACGAAGAAATTGTCTCATCATAACAGACGTTCCTTTATGGTGAACTTTTCTTCAAACTGCCGCCGTCCCTGTCTTTAATTTTGCAGTTCATTGAAGCAACTGCTGATAATGTTACCCCATTTCTCACAACAGAAATTATAGACCGGACTTTAAAGTGCCTATAGTCCCACAAAATGTTTTTGGCTTAAATAAATATTCGTTATATACCTAAGAAACATACTGCAAAATTTGTTGCTTTTGGTTAAAACCGCGATTTTTATGATTTTTTTAAGAGTGGGAAAATAGCCCTTTTTGAAAAGACGACCGAGCCGTAGAATCGTTGAAAAGGGGCTGGGAATAGTGTAATTTGTGACGTCATTCTAGGCCATTGATCGCTTTCTTGTTCGGAACCGTTTAAAGTGCCTATAATCCCCAAAATCTTTTTTCGCTCAATTAAATCTTTGTATATACCTGAGAAACTTACCGCAAAAATTGTTGCTTTTAGTTAAAACCGCGATCTTTTTTTTATGATTTTTAAAGAGCGGGAAAAATAGCCGTTTTTGAAAACACGACCGAGTCGCAGAATCATTGAAAAGGGTCTGGGAATAGTGAAATTTGTGATGTCATTCCAGGCCATTGATCGCTTTCTTGTTCGGAACTGTTATTGCTTTGGAATGCCAGATAAATGCATTGTTTTCGGTTTTAGCAACGGGCCAAACAAGGTTTAGGGTAAATCATTGCATCCAGTATCTTCTGAAGGGGCTGTTGACCCACAGAAATGCAGGAGAAGAACAAATTGGGTCGACTTTGTCAAAATCAAAGCGTGTTTATTGGGAGCCCACGAAGTACTCGGCTGTGCAGTGTCGTGTGTGAATACGTTTCTTTCACGTCTTTAACTCACTTTGTATTTTGTAAAATTTTTCTGGTTTCCAAGACTGCATTCCTCTAAAATACCTCTCTGTGTCTCATTTTATTCAGAGGAGGAAAGACGCGCTGGTCCGCTTCAGTCCGCTCGCGAGTCGAACCCGAGCTAAAATGTCGAAGAAAATGCAAGGAATCGGCATATTCGTCTACCACCTTTAGTCGCTTTTGCAATTTCATTTCAAGTTCTTCCTCCATTTTCCTTTCTGCTTCATTGTGAGCCAGCCATTCTTCGTCTGCTATCGCCTGATTGGCATAGACATCTCCTGGTTCCTCGTCATCTGAGGTTTCTTGTTCGCTCGCATTTGGTGAACACTGGACTTCTAAATTGTACTCGACATCCATTTCTGCGGCCTCGGAATCTGAGCTAGAGTCAAAGCCAACATCGCTGGACGACATTATGAATAGATTTGATGATCCCATTTTTTTTTAGTCAAACAAAAGTTCTTTCGCCAAAATACGAAACCCTGAAAACGGTTGATCCCATACAGTATAAACCAAAGCGACGCGAGCAATGGCCTGGAATGACGTCACAAGTCCCATTCTCCCATTTGCTCGGTCGTGCATTAAATGGCGCCTACTTTAAAAATTCATTAAAAAAAAATTGGGTTTTAACCGAATTCAACAATTTTTGCGGCATTTTTCTCAGCGCCATAAAAAGATTTATTTGAGCGAAAAAAGATTTTTTGGCTTTAAAAGAAAGCTTGTACGATCCGCTCCACGGAGAAGTACTAGAGAGCTTAAGCAACGACGACGGCGACGGCAACGGCAACGAGTACGCCACAAAACAACAGGCTTAATTAGCAAAACAATAGCCTTGCACGTGCGTTTTACATTTTGGTGCATTTCTTTGCCGTCCTCAGCAGAAAAGCAACGTGAAATGACCAAAGTTTAGGTTTTGTGGAGAACGTGTGAGCGTATGACAGTGAACTCTTCTTTCTTTTTCCCAACTTTAATGTCGTTTTTACAAATTTTGCTCCAGGACTGATAGGTTGCCAGCATATTACAAATTGAACAAGTTGGTAAAATCGCGAAAGAGTTCCAATAACGAGAAATTATATTTTGAAATAACGGTTTCGTTGTCGTTGCCGTTGCCGTCGCCGTTGCTTAAGCTCCCTAGTGTATCATTACGTACGGCTAAAGTACTCAATTACCTGCACTGGAGTCCCATTTTCATCATCCAGGGCCAAACTCGCAGGAAATTTTGTACGTCAAATCAACATCACTTACGCGGGAGCTATGATTAACTGTGTACCAGAATCCCTGAATGCAAACCCGGATCAGCCGATAATCTGTAAGGTTAGAACGTCAGTTTTAGATTCCAGAGTAAAACCCGCATAAAAGAATTCGGGATTTTCTATGAAAGGCTGAAGTGGCTCCTGTATGAATGATAAACCAGGCTGATAAGAGTTGACCAAAGTTTTCAATTTACTTATTGAGAATGCCTTTAAAGCTAAATTTTACGCCTAACTTGAGTAAAGTTTAGCCAGTCAAAACTAAACGGCGAAAATCTTATTGAACGGTAGCCTTCAAGGAATATCGAGTGAGGCGTTGCCAAGTGAGTCCACAGCAAATTTTGACCGCCGTGATGACGAATATCGTTGTCGATAAGAGTACAGACAACGCCTAACCACATTCGTTTCGTTTTGTTAAATTCCGTGAATTAAGACACACAGAAATACAGACAATAAGCTTTCTTAAATGCAAAATGATTAGCCTGTGTTTATACAGGAAAAGCAAAGGCATTTAATTTTCGCTTCGAGTAAACCTACACGAAGGCGACGAAAGCGAATCTGTGCGAATCACTATAAACTGCCTTGAAGCAGAATTTATTAACTCTGGCAGACTGAGTACATATTTCGCTCAAGTTACTTCGAATACAGCGAATCGATCAACAAGATAAACCACGGTAAAAATTCACATTAAAACCTGTAATCTTTTGCAAGGTGGATTCCCAGAAGCGTTCAAACATTTCGGAGAAGGTCTATAATTCTTGAGATGATTTGTAGTGATCCGCGAAGGCACATGTTTGTCCGCCTTGCCAAAACTACAATCTGTCCTCGAAGACTGGGGATTTCTTCGCTACGAACTGACTGATTTCCACAGTTTAAGTTATCGAGTGTTCCTTAGAACTTTTTCATTCGATTTACAGTTTTAAAAGGTTATGTTTCCCTTCTGAGAACAGCACACTACTACCTTGCTATCTTTGGCCAACATGGCGGCATTGTTGTTGGGTCAGTTCCGTTAGCGCTTGCGCACAAACTCCGGAAGTGAACTTTGTGGATGAAACAGGTCGATAAAGAAAAAGAAAAATAGGTACCCAGTAGGGTACACGAGTCTAGTGCTTTAAACTGATGATAGTTGGGACTGATTTCACATGACATACAAAGGGTTGGAAACAAATGGAACCTGACATGGACACCATTCTGTAGGGGGCATTCGGGTACTACTTGGAGGAGGGGGAGAGGGCTGGGAAATGGGAATGTGGTTCATGGCATTTTCAAAATCCTTCAAATAGGCCCTGAGGCCATGCATTTCACGTGGGGGAGGAGGGGTCTCATATTTTCTAAAAATAAATGGAGAATTTCAGCATCATGTTTAGTCTGTGCCCAACGTGGGCGCAATTTTGGGAGACAATTTTGAAGAACAACGTGCAAAATCCTACACTCATCCTACGCAATCAAAATGAAAAATATTTATTTCAAACCTGTGACAAGAAGGTCAAGTTACAAATACACGTTACATTTTACTGGTGACATTACCAAGTTTTTATCATAACCAGCAAGTTAAAAAAACGTTCAATAACCAGATAGTTTGTCACGCAACTTGTGATTAAAATAAGTTCTTATATTAAACTGATCAATGTTGACTTTAGGTATGTTTTTAATATCTCAATTCATACCAAGAAACGAATAACCAAACAAGAATACACAATTTATTACTGCAGGTGATAGTTGTCTCACATGAGACTAATTATTGTACACTTACACTGACAAAAAAAAAAAATTTGACTTGTGTAACACTGTGTCAACTCTTAAGGTGTACATAGCAATGAAAACTCAGAAAAACTGCACAATTCTTACGGTTTTATCTACAAACATCTGTGGAACTGACTATAAACATGTTTACGTTCGCTGAAAATTCGATTTGTCTTCGACAGAGCGATTAATGTCAGCCTCACAAGAGGGGTTATTGTCCTCAAAGGACGGTTTAGTGGCCTCAACCGAGGGCTTTTTGTTCTCAGAAGTGTAAATCATACTAATCTTACACGCAAATGTAGTACGCTTGAATTGATCACAACGGCTTCGTGTAAGCTTAAGCTTAAGCTTATATTTGTTCGAAACCATCGACCTAAAAGTGGTAGAACACTCGCAATACCTTCTGCTTGATTGATTCAAAGCATGTTATTTATTTATTTATTTATTTAATCGCTTTCACCATGCTTACAAAATACAAATTCAAAATACATTTGAACAAGACAACAAACGAAGGACGAGGGTGCGGGACACACAACAGAGCGAGGCTCCAAATTAAGTGTGCCCTTACGGAAAATACACAAATACTAACCATGCAAACATTAAACATTATAAAAAGTATAAAAATCCCATTTGTAAAAAAGGTAAGAATGAATCCCTCCCGCAGCCGATGAAAAGTCTTAGTAGCAGCAATTACCAGCTAATAGAAGATTACGTGACCTACTGCATTTGCAGCAGATCGACTTCCAGGTGTTAAAGTTAGTGACGTCATAGTTTGTACGAAAAGCAGCCGAATAGCGTTGGAGCACATGAGATTTAAACTGATTAAGAGAAGTAAGAGTACGAGTGGATACAGGTAACGTATTCCAGAGTTTAGCAATACGATTGAAGTAACTAAATTGAAAAAGCTTTGTACGGCACTTGGGAGTTAGTACGTCTTGATCAGAGCTATGGCGAGTGAGACGAGTGCCTTTAGGCTTGTCATAATCAGCTATAGGTAAGGTGTAGTGGCCAGCGCGACACTTGAAATAGAAAATTAAGTCTTTCACTTCATGCCAGTATGTTAACGGTAGCAGATTGAGGCGAGAAAGGCGCTCATGATAAGAAATATCCTCTTGCCAGTGCGTGTTTAAGATGAATTTTGTTGCCCTGCGTTGAAGACTCTCTATTTTTGTTATACTACCGATCGTACTGGGAGCCCATACCTCGCTAGCATAGCCAATATATGATCTTACAAATGTGAGATATAGTAATTTCCTATGGTCTGTAGTGAAAGACATAACACTATTGCGGCGCAAAAATGCGAGCATCCTATTGGCCTTAGCTAAGATAGTGTTAATGTGAGTATCCCATGTGAGGTCCGGCGAGATAGTCACTCCGAGGTCTTTTACTTGAGTGACGTGTTTAAGTGAGTTGTCGTTCAACTTGTAATCGTAGCGAAATGGGTGGCGCTTACGTGTGACGGTTAGTACCTCACATTTAGAGGTGTTAAACTTTAGGTGCCAATTATCGCTCCAGCCATGCAGACTGTCCAGGTCCTTTTGGAGTGACTCACAATCTTGTAGACTTTCAATGACACTGGAACATTTTGAGTCATCAGCGAAGAGTGCGATACGATTCTGTATCACCGGCGGAAGATCGTTCACATAAACTAAAAACAGCAGAGGTCCGAGGATACTGCCCTGAGGGACTCCTGAAGGAACAGGAGAACGACTAGAAGTGAAACCGTGGACCAAGCACTGCTGACCGCGTCCACCTAGATAGCTCTCAAACCATTGCAGAAATTTCCCGCTGATTCCGTATTGGGAGAGTTTCAGAAGCAACCTTTGGTGGGAGACACTGTCGAAAGCCTTTGCGAGATCCAAATACACAATGTCCGACTGCAGGCCCTTATCTAGAGACTGGCCAATCTCGTGATAAAACGCTAGAAGCTGGGTGACTGTAGATCGACCCTGAAGGAAACCATGCTGTGCATTGTCAAACAAAGGACAGAGAAAATCCTTAAAGTGCTTGAATATGCATCGTTCTAATACTTTGGATACAACGCACAATAGAGAGATGGGTCTGTAGTTAGTAACGTCCTCCTTCTTTTCTTTCTTATGAACGGGGACGACAAGGGCGTCTTTCCATTCGGTGGGTAGTTTACCTTCCGCAAGAGATAAATTAAAGAGGGCGCAAAGAGAAGGTGTTAATTCCCTTGCACACGTCTTTAGCACGATTGTAGGAAGACCGTCAGGGCCCGGAGCTTTGCTCGGGTCTAAATTAAAGAGCACCTTATAGACCTCGTCTTCGCACAGCACTAAGCTGTCGAGGACGGGCATCCTACCGTCGGGTGGCGTAAATGCATCAAGGGGTACCTCAGGCGCTTGCGTAAACGTAGAATAGAAATAATTGTTGAAAGCTTCTGCCATCTCCACTCCAGAGGAGATCTGTCGCCCACCGTACGTAACATTAGCTGGTATAGAGTTTGATTTGGTTTTATGGCGGAAGTAACTCCAGAAGCGCTTTGGATTGACTTTCAAGCTGTCACCGAGAGAAGTGTGATACTCCTTCAACTTTCTGATTATCAATGCCTTAGATTCTTTTCTTAAAATCCTGAACTTTTCAAGGTAAAAAGCGCTGTTGTGTTTCTTGGCTGCACGTCTAGCTGATTCTTTCCTCTTCAGCAAATGTCGAACTTCCTTGTCAATCCACGGAGGCGTGTTTGAGTCCCTGACTCTAGCCTTAGGGATATTAGCGTCAATAATATCCAAAAGGGCGGATTTCCAATTAGACCAGCAGGCGTTAACACCCGAGTTACATGACACGCTATTACTGATAGCTGAGCTCTGCATAATCTGCAGTTTGCAGTTTTTAAGAAGAATCTAGAATATAAATTCAACGTAAAACGTACCGGCGGCTTCGCGTCGTCAGCTACAAGAATCTTCAGCACAGATTCCCACGTGGCATTATTCGGATGCAGCTTGTCCACGAACAATTTTCATTACATACGATCAGATACGATGTATTCAAGTTTTCGCATCGATCGAGAAATATTGCAACAGCATTCGTCGATACTCTGACGTGCCTACCTTGTTGTCTGAGTGCGTATCCACGTTTACGAATCGATTGAAGAAAATTGAGTCGATACTCCAACGCAATTGTGGACAGTGAACAGCTCTGAGTAGATAGAGTCTAGAGCGCATGCGCACTAGACTCAAAAACGGACGACATTGTTAGACTCGGGCGTTCCCGTTTCACGGGAAGCCCAAGTAACAAAGCACATTTTTCTGAATTTACTGCAGAAAAGCAGAAACGAAATTGCACTGAGTATATGGCAGGATATACGTCAAGTACGTACGAGCCGTAGTGGCCAGGAGCGTTACGTGACGAGACAAAGAACGGCTGCGTAGGAGACTATATTTATACAAGCCTTGACTTGCAATTTGCGGGATTGTCGTCGGTTTGCCTGTATAACAAAGTCGTACCGTCCGTTTAACTGTTCACTCTTTCGGAATCTTCTGAAATTGTTGATTAGTTTTTAAATGTACAATTTGACGTTTTCACGCTTTGCTGATTACGTTGAGTTTTTAAGTGTCTAGTAGTTTTACCTTATCTATTGACGGTTGTAAGTTTTGTTGTTTTGGTGCAGAGTACCTCAGACTTCGCGCTGAATGAGCTGCCCTGTTAAATAAAGTTATCTACCTACTTCTTATGATTTTAATACTAGTTACGTAATGTTTTTAGCAAAATAATATCCTATGAGTTACTAATGTACTTTCTTTGTATGCACGGGAACCTGTAGGTGAGTGTGAATATCACGAAAATGCGAGTCACACCACGAGAAAGCTTGAGATAAAGATTTAAAACAATCAATGTGACCTAAGCCCGGTGAGGAATGAGAAGGTTGGATGATGAATACCAGTGAAAACACAACGACTTTCCTGCATTCTTTATCTCTGTATTTTGTGTAGCATGGGGTAAATATATAAGCTCAAATTAAATAAGTGTCTAATATATAACTTCAAAAGAGTTCATTTGCTCAAGGAACCGAGGCCAGTTATCCATTTTACATTTTACAACACAATCCTGGAAACAGGCCGGGAACAACTGTATCGTCATTTTTTGCCACGTATGGTAAATAAATATATAAATCGCTTTATTTGATTGTCGATGTATTTAGCACACACGATGCTAATTGGAGACACTATCTAGATTGAATTGGAATTTGGAAATGTTGGTTTTTGAGATGGGAAAACCGGAGTGCCTGGAGAAAAACTTCTCGGAGCAAGGACGAGAACCAACAAACTCAACCCACATATATTACGGTGGTGGTAATATAATAACCATAGAGGGCGAAAGTTTAACATTTGCAATAAATCACTTTTGTTCAAGAGATTCTAACTTGCATCTCACGTGGAAGGGCTTCATTATACGGGGAACCTTCTATGTATATTGAGAACTACTTAAGTACGACCCACTCATTACATGGTAGAGAGACCAGACACGGCCAGTATAATTTAATCTGTCCTGAGTTTCGTAATATTAGTGAGGCTGGAAGGTATTAAGTTATGGAACAGTCTGCCAAATGAGCTTAAGAAAAAACCCAGTACCTCTTCTTTTAAAAAGCCTTAAGAAATTATTTTATTGATTCTTATAAAGGTATTGATTCTTTTGAGGTTTTACTGTAAATATGTATATATCCATCTTTTACCCGTATTTATTACAGCTGCTTTTGTTAGGTTAGTCCTAATTTTCAATTTTAGATTTATATATTACTCACTAACTTTAGTTTTTGAGGGCTACTGGTTTGTCAGCGTAAGCTGTTATGTGTATACCCTCTTTAAATAAAGTTGATTATTATTATTATTATTATTATTATTATTATTATTATTATTATTACTATAAAAACTATAAGGTGTGTTCACTTGACGTAACGGCGGCCATGATGTAGGAGAAAACGAAGAAACGGAGGCCATGTCGGAGGAGAAAAGGATTACTCTATTTTTCAATAGGGCTGCTGGTCACGTGAGCGAACACTCTCTAAAGGCCATTCCTTTACATTCGCTCCACGCATGCCTTCGTCGTCGAGCCATCCCAGGTTGTTGTACCTGTGGAGACTCCAGTTCTTCAATGATTGTGTCCATATTTGGCCTCAGCCAAGAGTTATCAAGTACGCAGCGCTCAACGAGGTTTTGATATCTGCATTCCCTCATTTGCATAATTTGCTCTCAACGCCGTTCTAGATCAGGTTCTTGTCTGATACACATTTCACAGAGGACAACTCCAAAACTGTAAACATCGACCTAACAACATCAACAACAGCATTGGGAGTTGTCACAAAACGCTCTTTTCCCTGAGTATAAAGTTATGAGCACTAGTAACATATTGCCAGCATTACTAAGTGACTATTTGATGGAAGCATAATCTGTTAGACCATCTTTGTGGCAAGGTCGCAAGTGAATGATACTCGCGCCGTAAGAAATTCACTTGATGAGCCTGCATGCAGACAGGGGACCTCTTCAAAGACTTCATGACCTACAATGGAATTATTTAAAGACTTACGGAAATTGGCCTAAGCCATAGACATGAAATGTATGGGACAGAAGTTTGAAATATTTTCCGGCTAAAAATCTTTAACTCCTCTTTTCATTTCACGCTGTTGACGAAGCGTTGAAAATGTTATAAAACAATTGTCTCACGCGTCAGCTGTACGTTCATCGAGATATGCAGCATTTGGGAAGTAATCGGCATTAAGCACCGGAAAATGCGCGTGTGCAAGTCATGATTGGTTTTGGTTTTGCTTCTCATTGGTTGAGAGACTGGTGCGAGTTTTGCTGGCCAATCACAAAGCGAATTAAAGTAAAACCAAAGCAAATGAAAATTACTTTCGACTCTCAACTGAATATATTTTATAATATCTAACCAACCTTTACGCTAATTGGTCGATCTGGGTCTTCTCTTCTGGACTCTGGTGCACAGTAGCTCACTGCACCTAGCTGCATAATTAATATTGCTCTGGCGCACATAATTTGCAGTGCCATAATCAGACAGTTTGGCTTGCCATTGTTTACGTTGTCGCCGTAGCAACACATTAGCACTACTGACGTTGTGATGGATTATAGGCACGGGTTTTAACTGGTGCAGATAATTGAGCGCTCGGGCTACATCCAAAGAAATAACAGTCACGTCTTCCGCTGTTATCTGTGGGTCATTGGGTCTGTTGTTTTGTCTCGGAAATAGCCGTTCTCGTAGAGTGAACTCCATCAACTCCGTTACTATATATGGCGGTTCATTATCAGCAGTTGTTCCAATAAACTGCAGCAAACAAGGATGGCGATATTTTGAAGCAATGTTTACTTCTCGCTGGAACACACGCCTGTTACGATCAGACACAATTACGCTGTGCATTTTTTTCACTGCGACCTCGCAGCCATGAAGTTTCCCTCGGAAAACAACTCCCCACGCTCCTCGCTCGAGCCCCTGATCTTGAATGATTTGAATGTCTTCGCGATTAATGACCCAGTCGCGAGAAGGATCTCTGCTTTGCTGACGTTCACTTAGTTGATCTCTCAGCCTTCTAAGTTCTTGATTTCTTGATCTCAACTCACTTTCCAGTTCACGAACTCTTCGTCGCTCTGGTTGCTCTACACCAACTGAGTGCAGCCTGCTCACACAATGACCCATTCTAATCACTCTGCTCGTTTCTGATCAGCTTGAGCAGTTTAGAAAAGCGGTATTGTTTCGTCCTTATTTCAACCTGTATTAACTTGCACTTCTTTAATCATCTATAAATTCGTCAAACTTTTATTAACTGTATAAAATTACGAAGTAAAGAAGGAAAGGAGAAAAAAAATGAAGAAGGAAGGAAGCTCGGTGGGTGGGTGAAAGTTAAGTGGTCAGTCAAGGTCAACGTCATTTAATGTAGGGGGTGTAGATCCCGGTGTGGTGGTCCATCTCATCTGATGATTAAATGCTCGGAGATACTAGCTGCACAAGCTACTCTAAAATCCGAGGGTAAATAAAGTAATATATGTATGTATGTCACTTGAGGACTACACTCATTAGGAATATCGAGCCTTATAATACATTATTTTTAAATATGAGACTGATCATCGCAGTTATGAACACTACTTAAACAGTAGTGAAAATAAAGCCTGAAAAAATTCTGGCTTGTACGGGATTCGAACCCACGACCTCTGCGATACCGGTGCAGCGCTCTACCGACTGAGCTAACAAGCCATCTGGGAGCAATCTAACACCTCGAAACAATAAAAGCACTCCGCCTTCGGCAGCGTGCTTTCATCTGTTTCTCGGTGTTTGGAACCTCTGATGAAACACTTGCACTCGTTTTTGATATATTATGTCAAATCTATGTTAAGCGACGCAAAAACGGTTTTTAGGTTGAGTCCCACCTTAATTGACCACTGTATGCAAACAGAAGGTCACTGAACCGTTATGTAAAACGGTCTTTTGAAATATAGCTGTTCAAAACGGTTTTTAGGTTAAGTCCCGCCTTAATTGACCACTCTCTGCAAACAGAAGGTCACTGAACTGTTATGTGAAGCGGTCTTTTGAAATATAGCTGTTTCCTCGTCAACCTACTTTCCAACTACTACTTTTCAAACTACTCTCCAACCACTGTACCGAGGTTTTCGCCGTCATTTTGGCTGCCGCTAGTCCTCTCCTGAAGGAACACTGGTTGCGCATTCTCTCCTGGCTGCCTTCCGTGTCACTAAGTTATATGGCAACTTTGAAATAATCACACTGAAGTGTGTTTTAATCACCCCTTGCCCTGTAAACAGTACACTGAAAAGGGCGACTTAATCTCGATACGATGGTAAAAGATACATGTTTCGATATTTGGGAGAGATTACAGCGAAACATAGCATGTATGAACAGCAATCGACACTGGGATAATGTACACTGATAGTAAACTCTAAACGGTTAACGAACGGCTATTCGGTCCCGGAACGAATTGATTCCCGGTGAGAAACTGAGTACACATCACAGCCTTATAGTTGAAACCACACAATACAAGACAGAACAAACAAAGAAACAAACCTGTTAATTTTTACGTTGTGCAGCAAAATCAAACCAGAATAGCAAGTGATATCGAAGAGATACTACTCCGACAAAGCTAAAGGCAAGGCAAGACGGTTGTAGGAAACCTTTGTCGTCAACGGCCTACTCAGTAGGATGCAGATGGCTGTGCAGGGATGAAGTGACGTTGCACAATCGTTGTGCAATTAGGTGTTGGCCAGCGACGAAGCAAAACTAGAATGGAGAAACTGAAAATATAAGCTGTCCTGGCACAAGAGAAACAGGCACAGAATACGTGTGAAAGCTATAACCACTTCCGAGGTGGGATATTTCTGGCAATTTTGGTGCTTCGTAAATAATCTAGTTCCACTTAACAATGTGTTGGTGAAGAAGCGTACTAGTATTAATGTGACGCTCCTGCGAAAGTGAATAACTCCACTTCTTCATGTGATATAATATGTTATATAAGATAGCTGGTAAATTTGTGTAGCCAAATTTAATTGCGCTAGCGTGCTTCATATTCCTATTGTGCACACTGATGACGTAGCAGAGGGAATTTCTTTTTATACAACATTTAAACTACCGGATCGAAAATAGTTCTACTTAACAATGTGTTGGTGAAGAAGCGTACTAGCATTAATGTGAAGTTGCCGGTCAAGTGAATTACCCCACTTCCTCATGTGACGTAATATGTTTTATGCCGATACATAGCTGGTAAATTTGTGTAGTCGTAGCAGAGGGAATTTCTCTTTATACAACATTTAAACTACCGGATCGAAAATAGTTCTACTTAACAATGTGTTGGTGAAGAAGCGTACTAGCATTAATGTGACGTTGCCGGTCAAGTGAATAACTCCTCTTTCTCAGGTGAAATAATATGTTATGTAAGATAGCTGGTAAATTTGTTTAGTCAAATTCAATTGCGCGAGCGTGCCTCATATTCCTATTGTGCACTCTGATGATGTAGCAGAGGGAATTTCCCTTTATACAACATTTAAACCACCGCGTCGAAAATGTTATAAAACAATTGGTTTATGCAGCAGCTGTGCGTTCATCGAGGTATGAAGCACTTGGGAAGTTTGGAGAGCACTCAAGAACGGCTAGAGTTACGCGTCTTTCATGCTCACCATTTTCTCATTTTATTCTATTGACGGCACTATGTTTGTAAAATGAACTGAAAAATTCGTCTTTCCTAGTTACCCTAACCCAGCCCATACTATATACTATACCGACAACGTTGACGCCTCTCGCAGTTAGCTACTTCACATGAGGGGCGCAGACGAATTATAACTCAGTAAATTGCGACACGTAAGGTGAGCATAGTCTTGAGACGCCATGCTTTTTTACATTGACTTACGGTTCCAGAATCCGAGGGGAAGCCATCGGAATCGAATTCATTCTAGGTCAACTCTGAAGGGTACTTCTACTCAGGTTGTACATGAAAGTGTTTGTCAGTGGAAGGTAACGTGGTAACGTTTATTTATAACTAACCAAAGACGTTGAAAAGACTTTAGATCACTACTTCTTAGTTTTAATTTGAGACACCGTATGGGAATGATTTCTCAACGCACAGCAGTACGAGTTTGCGTGTTTACAGAGTGAACCAAGCTGTTATAACAACCAAGCCTATAAAACTTACAAGCATCTCCCAAAGCACCTTTAAGGCCGATTTGGACGTTACGTTTGCTTACGATTACCGTATCCATCTTCAATGGTATGATACCACGCATAATCGTCATTCAACATTGCCCAGGCCCTCGACTGTCGTAGACGACATTTTACGTGTCGTGCCCGATCAGTCGTACGAAAAACGTCGTATCGTGGTTTGCAATTTTTGCGTTTATTGTGTTGCATATTCAAACAAGAAATGACTTGGAATTTTTGCAATAGAAACGCTCAGGCTCATTTATAAACCTAAGCTTGTCGTCATTTTTTCCCGTTTATAATTAAGTCGCACTGTCTAAACCGTCCTTTAGATTCTCAGGAAAAGCTTTTCATTTCAATGTTTTTGGAATCTTCAGAAAAGGAATTTCTTACCCAAGAACAACTCTACGTACATACTTTATTTGTCCCAACAGGGCTTTTCAGAATAAAGGTACAATTATATGAAAAACTCTAACACAAACAGAAACTATGTACAAGTGATATAAAACAAGTCAAAATAGCAATAAATTAAGCTAGCTCAAAATGTGCAGTTAAGACTCAAAAAATTTTTAAAAGTAAATCTCCCTTTAGACAGCGTTTGAAGTCTGTTAGCGTGGGTTTCAACTTATGAACATTGTCTAATGAGTTCCAAAGTTTAACGGTTCTGAAATAAAAGGTTCTTTGTCCTGTGGCAGGGGAATATGTAACTGATCTTGGAGTTCCTCGTTGTGCGCTTAGTGATGCTTTGCTCTTTGGATATATTTACAAAGTACATGTACATACAGCTAGTATTTACTATTTTTTGTTTGTTTGTTTTTTGTTAGTTTTTAAATGTACGATCAGTTTGTTGATTATATTGAGTGTTTTTAACAGTATATCTAGTTTTACTTTATTTATTAACGGTTGTAAGATTTGTTGTTTTGGTGCAGAGTACCTCTGGATACCGGCCTGGTACTGAGGTACCCAACCTCATTCCCAGGGCGTTTTCCCTCATTTGGGGACGGGAGAAAGCCCTGGGAACGAGGTTGTGGGGTGCCCTGTTTAAGTAGAGTTACCCTCCTTCTTATGACTTAAATACCAGTTACGCAATGCTTTCAAGCGGTGGAATATCCCACCAGTCACTTGTATTTTCTTGGTATACACAGGAACCTCTAGGCGAGTGAATATACAAAGAAAATACAAGTGGCAAGTGGGATATTCCATGGTATGTTACGAGAAACCTTGGATAACTATTTTAATCCACGCAATAGCAAATACAGAGTCCCGGGCATGCGCAATCAATGTGGGATTTAGAGGTTGGGTGGAGTACCGACGAATATATAACGACATTGCTGCATTCTTATTGACTGTATGTTCTGTGGCATGGTATAAATACAAGTTCAAAATAATAGTCATCTAACTTTAAAAGAGTTGATATGCTGAAGGGACAAAGCCAATTGTTCATCATCTTTAACCCAAATGTGAAAACAGGCCAGGAACAACTGTATCGGCACTTTTTGCCACTTTAGATCGCAATGACCATACTGGGCGAAAAGTTTAACGTAATACATTTGTAATAAATTTCGCTTGCTCAAGGATTTTAACTTGAATCACACGTGGAGGGTCATCATTATAAAGGCTAAGACGGCCTTCCCTGTGACGATTAGTTCCAAGCAGGTCTTCGTGTTCGAGCCATATCAGGTTTTTCTACCTCTGGGGACTCCAGTTCTTCAATGATCGTGTTCATATTTGGCCTCAGCCAAGGGTCTTTTTCTACACAGCGTCTAGCGAGATTTCGAAACTTGCCTCTCTCCATCTGCACAATTTGCACCAGACGCTGTTCTGGATCTGGTTCTTGTCTGATACACATTTCTCATAGGAGAGCTCCAAAACTGTAAACATCAACCTAACAACAACAACAACAGCATGTAAATTTGTCAGCATTTGTAACATATTGACCGCATTATTTAGCGATTATCTCAGTTACTGAAAGCATAATCTGAATCACTTTCGGAGTCGCGCTCTGTGATCCCAGGAGGGGAATGTCGGTACATGCCAGCTGGCAAATGAATCACACTCGCGAAGAAAGCCCACTTGATGAGTCTGTTTGCAGACACAAAATTTCAAAAAAAAAATTATTAAATTGAGAAAAAAGTGTCAAAGTGACATCTTGTGAAAAAACACAAACGTTTCGGGCATAGCCCTTCTTCAGTGTGAAAACCGTTAAATGTTTGCGTGACTGTAAAACTGAAAGAAACGTTACTAAGAGCTAAGCGCGCGGAAAAAAGGACGCGCGCGCGCCATTTATAAGAAATGAAAAACATTATTTAGGCCGTCTGGTATCATTGTGCCGAGCCTAAAAATGAGTTCCATTTCTAATTGTTTCCGTCTGGCATTGACTCCAGCACATTTCCGCAAACCTCTAACAAGGATGTCAGATAGACTGTGGCCGAAAGAGTTAGAGTGCTCTGCGACCGGGAAACCACTAGTGTTCTTTTGGACGCTTCGTAGATGTTCGCCGAAACGTTCGCGTAGAGTGCGACCGGTCTCCCCGATATATAACTGGGGACATCGACGGCACGAGATGCAGTACACGACGTTCTCCGATTTACAGGTGAAGTGTTCACGGATGGTGGTCGTATTCTTGGGTCCACGTACATGGATATCGGACGTTGTGTACAAGCAAGTGCGGCAGCGGGGATTTCGACATGCGAAAGTTCCTGGGACCTCCGTCTGGAACCTATCAGAGGTGTGTACCAGGATATCTCTCAGGCTGCGATCACGTCGATGTGCAACTACAGGTGGAGCTGGAAAGATTGCTGCAGTAGCAGGGTCACTCATCAGGATGTTAAAGTTGCTGAGCAGAATGTGCTTAATAGGCGAACTAAAGGGGTGGTAGGTCAGCACCAGAGGAATTCTTTCTTCGTTGTTACGGACACGTTTAAAAAGTGCCTCTTGGCGGGTAACGGAGGACACCTTTTCCCAAGCATTACGCAGTAAATCTGAAGGATAGCCACGGCTTTCGAAAAAGATGGTCATTTCTTGGCATTTCTGTAGGAAATCACCACCCTCGGAGCAGAGACGGCGGAGGCGCAAAAACTGGGAGTAAGGAATACCGTTTTTGCAGTGCAGAGGATGAGTGGAGGTGTAGTGTAGGTAGGTGTGGATGTCAGTGTCTCTGTAGTGAACGGAAGTACTGATTCTACTATCCGAGATGCTTAAATTGATGTCAAGGAAAGGTAGCTGAGTTTGAGAAATGGTGTGAGTAAACTGCAAAGCGGGATGGAAGATGGATACATGGGTTATAAAGTCCTCCAGTTCTTCTCGACGACACGAGGCTGCTCCTACGATGTCATCAATATACCGCTTGTAGAGTTGTGGAATGTACCCTGTATAGGTGGACAAAATGCGTTCTTCAATGTAGCCTACAAAGAGACAAGCGTAGTTAGGGCCCATTTTACTACCCATGGCTACCCCACCAACTTGGCGGTAATACTGGTTGTTGAAAGAAAACGCGTTTAAAGTGAGTACCAACTCGGCTAAACGGGTTAGTGTTGAAGTTGGGGGCTCGAGCACCGGGCGCTTGTCGAGGAAATAAGCTAACGCCTGTAAACCGCTGTCATTTGGTATAACCGTGTAAAGTGACTTCACGTCAATAGTGAAAAGGAAGCGTTCACTTGATCAGGGTTGGAATTGTTGAAATTGAAGGAGTTGACAATTTCCAGAGCGTGGTTGGTGTCCTTAACATAACTGGCTAAGTTCGTCACAAGTGGTGACATAACTTCGTCGAGGAATGCAGCGATGTTGTACCTAGTTTCTTAAAGAGTACACCCTCAGTGTAAAAAGAACACTCTATTCCAGTTCTATTTTGATTGAGAAAAATTGTTCCGTTCCTTAAGACAGAAAATTCTCCCCGCTTTTTCCATTCAAATGAAAAGTGCTTCTTGAGTCTTCGAAAATCCTCACACAGCCTCCCATCGCTTTTCCAATAGTCTATCCCTAAAAATAAAGTAGCAAAAAAAAAAAAATACCGAAGGGGTAAATTCACGCAACAATGGCCTTTGGAAAAGCGTCTCATTTTCATATCAACACAACGTGTACCAGCATCCTTATTATGATGTTGCTCTTCCAAAATTCTCGCAGAGAAACAACCCTAATAACTATTCGTTTCTTCATTATTTATGTTAGTCCTGGGGTCGAGAACAGCCCCTCGGGTGCAGTCGATTGGCAAATTTGGATTCAGATCTTAAAATCTGGATATTTCGGATTTCACTGCAGTCGAACACAAAATCCGAAAACGGATTTCGCGACGGATTTTGATGATTGAAATCCATGTCGGGGAAAGATTCCTATAAACAAAATCCGTCGCGAAATCCGTTTTCGGATTTTGTGTTCGATCGGAAATTCGGATTCAGATTTCCCAATCGACTCGGCACCCCTACTTAGCTAAATTCCAGGTTGCACAAATAGTGTTAGCGCGTCTTTGCCAAAGACGTGAATCGACCAATACCCACGGTCAGGGTTTTGCACTAGAGTGCGGAAATCATGTTTTTACTCTATGGAAGGTGAAACGTGTTCATTTCAAGAGATCGTTGGCGGGCAATGTGGTTTCAGTAGCAAGGATAATGTCTGTCAAAGTCATGCATGCCATTGCTCAACTGCAGCCGTACTATAGATAAGCATGAGTACTATAGATAAGTTGAGCTTATTCTCGCAAGAGCGCGTCACTTTTCACGCCCGCAAAACATTGATCAACTCAAGATATGCCCTCGCCATCGGGAGGCACTTGGTCTTGGCTGTAAACGCAACGTTCGTTAAACCTGCAGGGATTTACAGGGACCGCGCAGCAAGTTTTTGATTGGGGGGGGGGGGGGGGGGTTGCTAAAGAAGAACGCGTGGACGAAATTTTTTTTGGGGGAGGGGGGCATAAAGTTACGGAGAATGCTTTTATACCGATAAAACTATTAATTTTTTTCCACATCTTCAGGGATGTTGCTATCGGGTCTCAAAATTCACCATCACTAAATTGAAATATCATAGACTGTTATACTGGTGATATCAACCTGTAATTACTATAAATAAGCCAGAAATCCAACGATTTTGCTTGAGCTGCCTTGAACTCAACGCTGTATAATTAGCAATTATTGGCTGAGTATGATATGAAGAATTCTACAGATCGAGGAGGGTGTTATCCGCCAAAGCCGAAGGCTTGTAGAGGATAACACCCTCCGAGATCTGCATATCTTCATATCATACAAAAGCCGAGTTCAATAATTGTTTAATTATTCATTCAAAATATTTCCACGGCTCTGAAATTTAACAAAACGGTAACTGAAAATAATTAAGTGAATGATGTTAAAGTTACTGCACATCATTACTTGAAAAGTGCCAAATTTACGCTTTCTGTTTGTGTTGCGGTCGGTAAATTCGTTTGCGATGTCAATGGTGGAAAGCCTGTCAGTTCTTTCTTTGTTTATGTTTAAAACTGTCAGGTTACTAAATCGTTCCTGGTTCATCCTTGAACGGAGCCATGTTTTTAGCCTCCGCGGATATTTCACCGGCTTCACCGGTTGCCGGATTTACGACAATGAGCTCACATAACGTGATAACTTCTTTTATTACATTCATTTTGAAATCACTGGTGATCCTTGCAATCTGATTGGATCTCAACAGTGCAATTTATTCCCAAATCGCAAATATTAATATTGACAAAAAAAAAACTGTGATTTCGAAATGGCTGTAATAAAGTGGTAATTGAACTTCGTGTCATGCAATTTTGGTCTGAAATCATACTTGTGATTTCAAATCGAACTCGCGCTGCGGCTTGTTCGATTTTGAATCACGCGTATGATTTCAGACCAAATTGCGCTCCACTCAGTTCAATTACCATTATTTATCATTTCCCGTTCTGGGTTGCGTAGCTCTTTGATTTTTACTTTGATGTCGTCAAAACACGAATAATCACCATCCTTCAGCAGCACTTGTAAAAGTTAATATTGAAATATTAACATCATCGTTATACAGTTTTTCCATAAACGTTAGCTCTTCGGATTTGTCCTGCCAATTGAGGGTCTTAATTAAGAGAGACTTAATCTTCGCATACGTATCAAAGCTTGGCTGGTCAAAACGCTGGTCAAGAGCGTTCATTATAAAGTCAAAAGCTTCAAACTATATTCGTCTGTAATAGTCTTGTGCGGTCACAGGATATGTTGGCTCTCCAGTGCCAATTTCAATTCTTCTCGGCTCCTTGGTAACATCGGTACTGTCATGGAGGGATAGTTTTTACTTTTCAGTAAAACTACATCATAAAATGATCTGAAGCTCGTATTTCATAATGGTAACGACTAATACTTCTTTCTGTCTATTTATCTGCGTGTTTGTCTTTGCCAGTAACTCTGGTCACTTTCGAATAAACGATTTTTTGCTATTTTTGGCTCCGTTATTTTTGTTAAAATATTTTTTGTTTAATGTATTTTTATTTTTTCAAAAAAGTTGGGGGAGAGGGAGGGGGGGCTAAAGCTCCTGCAGCCCCTCCCTCTGTGCGGTCCCTGATTTGGCGTCCTCTCTTTACGCGCGTCAAATGCGCGGCTTAAAACAATACAAAACCAACAATGTTTTAAAAACTCTCTTTAACAAGAGTTTGATTTGAATTCGTTTCGGTAGTTCCGGTGGTTCCGTTCGTTCTTTTCCGACAGTTTCGGTTTTTTCGGTTGTTTCGCAGGTTTCGGTGGTTTCGTTCCGGTGGTTCCGTTCCGGTGGTTTTGTTCCGGTGTTCCTGGTTTTAGCACATGCCGATTTTTAGAGCTAAATCCAAACAGCTGCCACTCGATTGCACCTGAGGGACTGTTTCTTGACCCGGACTAACATAAATAATTCGTTTAACCTACCGAAAAATAAAGAAAAGAATAGTTATATTAGTGTGTTTTCTTTGAGGAATTTTGCGGACGAGACAAAATGATGGAGATGCTGGCACACGTTTTGTTCAGATATGCAACCGAGACGCTTCACGGCTATTGTTACGTGCATATATCCCTTGATTATTATTTTTTGGATATTTTCTCTTTAAAGATGGACCATAAGAAAAGTGATTTGGGGGTGAGGGGATTTTCGGAGACAAGATTTATCCCGTAGGGTGTTTCAAAATCTGTCACGCAATCGACAATAACGCCCTGCATCAGTCGGGTCTTACCAGCTCTAGAGTGAGCTCTTATCAGCTCCAGTTCCAACACTCCAACACTAAAACAGATCTAAGTGTGTCACAGATGTCTCAACAACTTACCAAGGCATTTGGTTGATGAGCCGCAGCGTTTCTTACATTCACATATAATTATAGGCAAATTTGACAAAGGAATTTCTGAAACTTTTACATCAGATCTAGTTTGGACAACAACTCAGCTTCATTCTGCCGCTTCAAGACAATCCTTACACCTATTCGACTCCATCATATAGTGGTAAGTCAAATTCATTATCAAATGAAATATGGAATGAGAATATTAGTTAATATGGAGCGCTCATTTCAATGTAACCGATGCGACTAGTCAATGTAAACAAACTCTGAGGTCAATTTGAGGTCACTTAGCGCAAAATGTCTTCAAATTGGTCGACTTATTCTGAAGCGCTCGCTGAAAATCCCAACCAAAATTTTAATGTACGTTAAAACACTATATCTCGAGACTTCAAAACTAAAATTTGGGGCAATTCAGAGAATTCCCATAACCAGGAGCTCGATTTCAGTTTTGCCTATAATTTTTCGCATTCGTGAGCTCTTGTCAACTGGCCATTTGGAAAGCGGTTAACAAGCGTTGATTATACACTTCAGAATCGGAAATCTGTCGTAAATAGGATGCTAGATGTCCATTTTATAGAAATTAAGTGTTAGATTGCCGATAGGTCGACATGTTTGGTTACGCGAAGCAGTTATTTCGGCCGGTCTATTTCCCTTGTGAGGCGGCTAATTTCAGGTGTTAGACGGGCGAAATCAAAAATCTCAAATAATTTCAAATATCGGCCGTATTTCGGAAAATAAACCCCAGGAGGTTTGTAAACTCGTCAGTATCTCTCTATAGACTTAAAATGAGGGTAGGTTAGGTTTTCGTCTGTGGCCACGAATTTTCCGTTTTGCTCGATTTTCCTGTGCATTCTCTCTTAAGCATCTCGGATAGAAGAATCAGTACTTCCGTTCACTAAAGAGACACTGACACCCACATCTACCTACACTACACCTCCACTCATCCTCTGCACTGCAGAAACGGTATTCCTTACTCCCAGTTTTTGCGCCTCCGCCGTCTCTGCTCCGAGGGTAATGATTTCCTACAGAAATGCCAAGAAATGACCATCTTTTTCGAAAGCCGTGGCTATCCTTCAGATTTACTGCGTAATGCTTGGGAAAAGGTGTCCTCCGTTACCCGCCAAGAGGCACTTTTTAAACGTGTCCGTAACAACGAAGAAAGAATTCCTCTGGTGCTGACCTACCACCCCTTTAGTTCGCCTATTAAGCACATTCTGCTCAGCAACTTTAACATCCTGATGAGTGACCCTGCTACTGCAGCAATCTTTCCAGCTCCACCTGTAGTTGCACATCGACGTGATCGCAGCCTGAGAGATATCCTGGTACACACCTCTGATAGGTTCCAGACGGAGGTCCCAGAAACTTTCGCATGTCGACATCCCCGCTGCCGCACTTGCTTGTACACAACGTCCGATATCCATGTACGTGGACCCAAGAATACGACCACCATCCGTGAACACTTCACCTGTAAATCGGAGAACGTCGTGTACTGCATCTCGTGCCGTCGATGTCCCCAGTTATATATCGGGGAGACCGGTCGCACTCTACGCGAACGTTTCGGCGAACATCTACGAAGCGTCCAAAAGAACACTAGTGGTTTCCCGGTCGCAGAGCACTTTAACTCTCCCGGCCACAGTCTATCTGACATCCTTGTTAGAGGTTTGCGGAAATGTGCTGGAGTCAATGCCAGACGGAAACAATTAGAAATGGAACTCATTTTTAGGCTCGGCACAATGCAACCAGACGGCCTAAATAATGTTTTTCATTTCTTATAAATGGCGCGCGCGCGTCCTTTTTTTCCGCGCGCTTAGCTCTTAGTAACGTTTCTTTCAGTTTTACAGTCACGCAAACATTTAACGGTTTTCACACTGAAGAAGGGCTATGCCCGAAACGTTTGTGTTTTTTCACAAGATGTCACTTTGACACTTTTTTCTCAATTTAATAATTTTTTTTTGAAATTTTGTATCGATTTAAGTGTCACGCATCTACTAAGGTGAACAATTCCTTTATTTTTGTTCATCCTGAACATCTGTTTGCAGACAGCCGGCCACTTCAATGAATTCATGCCTTACAATGGTTGTTAAAGGACTTATGGAAATTCGCTAGTCTTTGCATTTCACGCTGTTTAAGAAGCGACTTAATTTTCGTGCTTGCTGAAAAAGATGCGGCCACGGCAAGCTGTCAAAAGCGTTTGTCTTATTTTTTTTACTTCTATTCTTGAACTTTCCTCAGTAAGAACAACATTGCAACCGTTCCAGCAACCATCAATAATTACTAGTACTTTTCATCCTTAAAAAAACATAGAAAAGAAATGTCATGCTAGCTGCAAAAATGCTGAGACGTTGGTGCTTATTTAATAAATAATAAGTTAATTGTTTAGCATTCAAAACGCTTGTGGTTGCCTGTTATAGAGTGATTTTGAATTGTGTGTCTTGAAACCAAAATCAAAGCAATTTTTCTGGCCAATCTGCACGACAGATGGCAATCGGAAGTCGAAGTAATTACATGTCAAGCGCGGGAAAATGAGCGTGTGCAAGTCATGATTGGTTTTGGTTTTGCTTCTCGTTGGTTGAGAAACTGGTGCGAGTTTTGCTGGCCAATCACAGAGCGAAGCCATGGAAAACCAAAGCAAATTAAAATTACTTTCACCACTCAACTGAAAACCAGCCTATTCTATAATAAACGATGACACGTGTTTACCAACGTTTACGCTAATTGGTCGAGCTGGGTCTTCTCTTCTGGACTCTGGTGCACAGTAGATCAATGTACCTGCATAATTAATGTTGCTCTGACGTACGAAATTTGCAGTGCCATAATCTGATAATTTGGCTTGCCATTGGTTGCGCTGGCGACGTAGCAACACATTAGCATTACTGACGTCGTGATGGATGATAGGTCTGGGTTTCTGGTGCAAATAATTGAGCGCTCGGGCCACATCCAAAGAAATAACAATCACGTCTTCCGCTGTTATCTGTGGGTCATCGGGTCTGTTGTTCTGTCTCGAGTAGAGCCTTTCTCGTAAACTGCAGTCCATCAACTCCGTTACTAGCAATGGCGTTTGATTATCAGCAGTCGCTCCAATAAACTGCGGCAGACAAGGATGGCGACATTTTGAAGCAATGTGTCCATCTAGCTCAAACACACGCCTGTTACGATCGGACATAATTTCTCCGTAAATTTGTTTTACTGCGACCTCGCGGCTATGGAACCTTTCCCGGTAAACAACTCCGCAGGCTCCTCGCCCGAGCTCCTGATCCTGAATAATTTGAATTTCTTCGTGATTAATGACCCAGTCGCGAGAAGGATCCCTGCTTTGCTGACGTTCACTTAGCCTCCAAAGTATTTGACTCTTTGATCTCAATTGACTTTCTAGTCTTCGTGGCTCTTTGCCGCTCAGCGTGCTCACATTATGACCCATTCTAATCACTCTGCTCGATTCTCATTAGCTTTCTTGAGCAATTTAGAAAAGAGGTGCTGTTTCGTGTTTATTCTAGCCTGTAATAATTGCACTTCTTTAATCATTTATGAATTCGTCAATCTTTCATTAACTGGATAAAATTACGAAGCAAAGAAGGAAAGGAAAAACAAATGAAGACGGAAGGAAGCTTAGTGGATGGGTGGAAGTTAAGTGGTCAGTCAACGTCAATGTCACTCGAGTACTGCACTCATTAGGACTATCAAGCCTTATAATACAATTTGTTCACTACAAATGCTGTGATTGGTTTTCCCGCGACGGTCGATATACGTGATGACGGCATTTTGTTCGTCGTTTTCGTCAAAACTTAAGGCTGGTTTACAGCTACCAGGAAAGCATAAGCATTAGCGCAAGCGTAAGCACGAGACTGCTTACATGCACATACAAAAAACATGACATAGGCATTGCGAAAACAGAACTTATCGACTGACAAGTTGTGAATGCTTTTATTTTATTTTATTTTATTATCATTAATTTTTTTTTTTTTTAGTTGTGGTTGTGGTTGTACTTATGCTTGCATTATCTGCTTTACAGGTACGACGCAACGACATAAGCGTAAATGCAAGCATATATAAGAAAATGAAAACAGTGCCATCGCCTTGTGCTTCTGCTTGCGTCGTCGTGTCACACTTAACGAATGCATGAGCATAACGCGCTTATGCTTGTATTGCACCGGTGTACTCGTAGGTTTCTTGTGCTTAAGCTTGCACCGTATGCTTATGCTTGTGTCGTAGGCGTAAACCAGCCTATATACATGGTTTCCAGGACTTCTTAGGATTACTGGTTCCGGTTTGGTGAAAAGTCAAAGTCTGTTTTTCGAGGCCGAAGCAAAACGGAAAAAGAAGATGAAGTTTAAATTTCATCCACCAATTTTAAAACGGAAAAGTGAAGTCCGGTTTTTGACGAACGGCTAACTTGGTTTTACACATTGATGAAGTAAGTAGTAAACAGCTGGTACAGTTTAATCTCCTATAAAAACCTATTTACCACAACGAACTATGCAGTCGTCCTTTAATGGGACCTTAATCCAGCCTACCATCGATTATGCGTGCGTTACCTGGGGAGCAACATCTCAGTAATCCAAATTGGGTCCTTAGACTACAGAAAAACGCGGCGAAAGTCACTTTTCGTGACGCCGTGATCCGTTTTTTTGTGCTCTGTGAATCTTGATTTGATAAAAAACTGTTCCGTGAATCGTGATTGAAGTGTATTCCGTGAACCGTGAAATGCAAAAGTCCTTGGCTGTGAATAGTGAATAGATAAGAAATAAATCGTGAATGTCTAAAGTTGAGTTCGTAGCTGAATTTCACTGCATTGTGATCAGATTTTTTCCGTGACCTTAGTGAATTTAACACTTGAGTCGAGATTCGTGAAATCGAAAATTTACTATCGTGACTTCGTGACAAGACCCCCCCCCCCCCCCCTCCCTTGTCCCCCCTCGGAGCAGAGAAGAGAACCAACGACAAACTCAACCCACATAAGTGGTGGCAATACAATAACCACAGAGGGCGAAAGTCTAACATTTGCAGTAAATCACTTTTGTTCAAGAGATTCTAACTTGCATCTCACGTGGAAGGACTGCATTATAAACGCTACAGGGTGTGTTGCGACTTGACGTCACGGCGGCCATGATGGAGGAGAAAACAAAGAAACGGGGTCCATGTTGGAGGAGAAAAGGATTCTTTTAGGAACTGAAAGCTATTTTTGCAATAGGGCTGTTGGTCACGTGAGCGAACACTCTCCAAAGGCCATTCCTTTACATTAGTACCACGCAGACCTTCCTCATGGAACCATCCCAGGTAGCTGTATTTGTGGAGGCTCCAGTTCTTCAATGATTGTCTTCATATCTGGCCTCAGCCAAGGGTCATCAAGTGCGCAGCGCTGAACGAGGTTTTGATATCTGTATTCCCTCATTTGCTTAATTTGCTCCCAACGCCGTTCTAGATCAGGTTCTTGTCTGATACACATTTCACAGAGGAGAACTCCAAAACTGTAAACATCAACCTAACAAGAACAACAACAGCATTGGGACCGGTCAAAAAACGCTCTTTTCCCTGCGTATAAAGTTATCAGCATTAGTAACATATTCCCGAGGGTTGTCCAATATATACAAACTGATACGGTCTATAAATCCAAGTCACGGTCTGTACGGATCGTATTGAGTTGCTGACGGTCCGGACGGTTTGTACAGACCGTAAAATAGGGAGTCGGTCCGTATACGGACTGAAAAATGCATCTCATTAGAGGGACTTAGAAAATTTCTAGTGTTTCGTCGTGGATGTTGCCGGTGAAACATGTTGACGGTCCGTACGGTTTGTACAGACCGTAAAATAGGGAGTCCGTCAGTATACGATCTGAAAATGCATCTCATTAGCAGGACTTAGAAAATTTCTAGTGTTTCGTCGTGGATGTTGCCGGTGAAACATGTTGACGGTCCGTACGGTTTGTACAGACCGTAAAATAGGTCTGTATACAGACTGAAAATGCATCTCATTAGCGGGACTTAGAATAACAACGAATAGAAAAGGAAATGGCAATAAAGTGTGACAAATCTCCAATTGTAGTGTCATATCATTTAAAAACCGCTGAAATGCGGCAAAAAGATCGGCTTCTCAATTGCACAATAGCACAACAAAGTGATTTAAGGTGATAGAAATTTTAGCAATAACGACAATAACTCTACCATACACGTGCAAAATTGACAATTACTCTACCTTCCACGTCCAACGAAATAGATTGTGTTACCCTCTGACTGAATCAATTCGATAATGACAGTCCTAAATATGTATCGTGAAAGAATTAGCTTCTTGTTTACAAAAGAGGTCTCAGATGAAAGAGGGGAGGATAGGCAGTTGTTGCGCGTGATCAATGGAGATGCCTTTTACCCCATCAAAGTCACTACTGTGGCTTCATGGCCGGTTTTTGAAACGACACGGCACGACAATTTGACTCCACACTTTAAGAACGAGGCTTACATGCGTTTAGTCTGTTTGTTTTCCCCTGCATTTCCTTCAACGAGGGACTTGTCAGCCAGCTTAAAGTATGTTAGTTATACTCTGCATTTACTATAACGAGGGACTTGGCGCACACGCGATAGAAATCGAGCGTACGAGTTCGCATGTCAGATTACGGTCCGGCGTTACTTCCTTCCTACAACGAGGGCCTGTCGAGGGACTTGTCGGCTAGCTTAAAGCCGGGGAGGGGTACTCCATATAATGGCCTATACGGGGAGGCTCCGCCCGAAAGGGGTACCTTTTTTACGCTTCAGGTATATGAAAGGGTAGGGATTTCAGGAGTCGAAGTATATGAAAGGGTAGGTAAATCTGTCATTGAGGTATTTAAAAGGGCCTTTCATGAAAATATTTCGAATACACATACCTTATGACTGTACTGTTTTAATTTATTGAACGCTACGTAACAATGACAAGAAGACTTCCTGTTTTAGGTATACGAAAGGGTACTATTTGTCAATGGAAGCTATATGAAAGGGGTACCTTTTCTGTCAAAAATGGCATATAAAAGGGTAAGGGGTCGGACCTTGGGGCGGAGCCTCCCCGTATTAAAATTTTTTAGTACCCCCCGGGGGGGGGGGGGGGCTTAAAGTCTGTTTGTTTTGCCCTCAATTGCTATAACGAGGGACTTGGCGCATGTGTTTAGTCTGTTTGTTTCGCCGTGCATTTCCTTCGGTCCGTTAGCTCCTTTCGTACAATGAGCGACTTGTCGGTGGAGATTTAAGAACGAGGCATACATGTGTTTAGTCTGCTTGTTTTGCCCTGGATTTCCTACAACAGGAGCTTTTCGGTTAGCTTTAAGAACGTCAGGCATACATGTCTTTAACCTGTAGTATACAATTAACGGTCTGTATACGGACCGACCTATCCTTTGACGATCTGTACAGTCCGTACGGATCGTCAAGCTCTCACCGGCACCGACAGATGTGCATATAATTAACGGTCTGTATACGGACCGACTTATCCTTTGACGATCTGTTCAGTCCGTACGTATCGTGAAGCTCTCACCGGCCCCCACAGATGCGCATATGATTAACGGACCGACTTATCCTTTGACAGTCTGTACAGTCCGTAGGAATCGTTTGATGGACTGTATCAGTTTGTGTAGATGTGCAAATAATTAACGGACCGTCTACGGACCGACTTATCCTTTGACAGTCTGTACAGTCCGTACGGATCGTTTGACAGACTAGTGTATCAGTTTGTGTATATTGAACATGAGGGATATTCCCGGCATCATTAAGTGATTATTTGATGAAAGCATATGCTGCAAGCAGGATCAGTTGCACGTTGTTAGACCATCTTTGTGGGAAAGTCGCGATCTGTGATCCCAGGAGGGAAATGTGAGTGTATGCAAGTTCGCAAATGAATGATACTCGCGCCGTAAGAGACCCACTTGATGAGCCTGCATGCAGACAGGGGACTTCTTCAAAGACTTCGTGACCTACAATGGAATTATTAAAAGACTTACGGAAATTGGCCTAAGCCATCGACATGAAATGTATAGGACAGAAGTTTAAAATGTTTTAACTCCTCTTATCATTTCACGCTGTTAACGAAGCGTTGAAAATGTTATAAAACAACTGGTTCATGCCCTCCGTCGGCTGTGCGAGATATGAAGCATTTGGGAAGTGATCGGCATCAAGCACCGCGAAATGCGCGTGTGCAAGTCATGATTGGTTTTGGCTTTGCTTCCCATTGGTTGAGAAACTGGTGCGAGTTTTGCCGGCCAGTGAAGTAAAACCAAAGCAAATGAAAGTTTCTTTCGACACTTAACTAAAAACCGGCCTATTCTATAATATTTAACAAACCTTTACGCTAATTGGTCGAGCTGGGTCTTCTCTTCTGGACTCTGGTGCACAGTAGTTCACTGCACCTGCATAATTAGTGTTACTCTGGCGCACAAAATTTGCAGTGCCATAATCTGACAATTTGGCTTGCCATTGGTTACACTGTCGCCGTAGCAACACATTAGCACTACTGACGTCGTGATGGATGATAGGTCTGGGTTTCTGGTGCAAATAATTGAGCGCTCGGGCTACGTCCAAAGAAATAACAGTCACGTCTTCCGCTGTTATCTGTGGGTCATCGGGTCTGTTGTTCTGTCTCGAGTAGAGCCTTTCTCGTAGACTGCAGTCCATCAACTCCGTTACTAGCAATGGCGTTTGATTATCAGCAGTTGCTCCAATAAACTGCAGCAGACAAGGATGGCGACATTTTGAAGCAATGTCTACTTCTCGCTCAAACACATGCCTGTTACGATCAGACACAATTATGTCGTGTATTGTTTTCACTGCGACCTCGCAGCCATAAAGTCTCCCTCGGCAAACAACTCCCCACGCTCCTCGCCCGAGCTCCTGATCCTGAATGATTTGAATGTCTTCACGATTAATGACCCAGTCGCGAGAAGGATCCCTGCTTTGCTGACGAACTCTTCGTCGTTCTTGCTGCTCCACACCAACTGAGTTCAGCCTGCTCGCACAGTGACCCATTTTCTTTTTCTTGAGCAGTTCAGAAAAGAGGTGGTGTTTCGTCCTTATTTCAACCTGTAATGATTGCACTTCTTTAATCGTTTATAAATTCGTCAAACTTTTATTAACTGGAGAAAATTAAGAAGTAAAGAAGGAAAGGAGAAAAAAATAAAGAAGGAAGGAAGCTTGGTGGGTGGGAGAAAGTTAAGTGGTCAGTCAAGGTCAACGTCATTTAATGTCACTTGAGTACTACACTCATTAGGACTATCGAGCCTTATACAATTAGTTTACTACAAATGCTGTGATTGGTTTTGCCGCGACGGTCAATATACGTGATGAGAATAAGTACTTTGATCGTGACGTAAAATCCCACCTCCTCGGCAAGCCTCTATGGGTGTTATTTTATAAGAGCAATAAAGCACAGTTTTTATTGGTTTACCAGGGTAATAACGCGATTTGGGGTGTTGAAAGAAAACTCGAAAAGCTTGTAAATCACGGTCCTTCTCTCTTCCTTCCAAACAACTTCTATGAACCCCATGTTAGGGTTAGAAGGGTCAGACGATCTTCGTAGCTATTGTTTTCTTGAATAAAATAACTGCAGACTGAAATCCTCATCATTCTTACACGGCATTTGTTCGTCGCTTCCGTCAAAATGTAAGGCTGGTTTACAGGTACGAGGAAAGCGCAAGCGTAAGCACAAGACTGCTTACATGCACATACAAAAAAACGAGACATGCAAACAGAACTTATTCACTGACAAGTTGTAAATGCTTTTATTTTTTTGTAGTTGTGGTAGTGGTTGTGCTTATGCTTACATTATCTGCTTTGCAGGTACAACGCAACGACGTAAGCGTAAACACAAGCATAAGAAAATGGAACTGACAGTGCCATCCGGCTTGTGCTTGTGCTTGTGCTTACGTCGTTGCGTCACCCTTAACGGATGCATAAGCATAACGTAGGTTTCTTGCGCTTAAGCTTGTAAGTATGCTTATGCTTGTGACGTAGGCGTAAACCAGCCTATATCCATGGTGTCCAGGTCTTCTTTGGATTACTGGTTCCGGTTTGGTGAAAAGTCAAAGTCCGTTTTTCGAGGCCGAAGGAAAACGGAAATATAAAATGAATTTTAAATTCCATCCACCAATTTTAAAACAGAAAAGTGAAGTCCGGTTTTGGTAATTCCGTAACAAGGTCCGATACTCTTGAATTTTTAAGATAACCTCCAAGTAAAAAGGGCCTTTACAAAGATCGTTATGAATCACGTGATATGTGGAGATTTTGCTGGCACCTTGAGCAGGCCACAGACATGTCCACGATTAGCTAGTCCTATTCCCTGTAGGGAAAAGTGTCCATTTGGGAGCTCAGTACAGCCCCTGTGCAGAAGTTGCTAGTGTTGGTCAAGCAATCTATTCTCTCCTACATGGGGAAGGGGAGGAGTCCGTCGCAAGCGCCAAGTCACGGAAACTAATTTGGCTACTCATGATGAAGATGAAGAAAATTGTCGAGCGCTTGCAAATTCTGTCGATGTGTCGCACAAAAATCACAGAAAACAGTAATATATTCGTTCTTCATTCAGGCGGTGAATTCACTTGACATCTAAACCGTTTCGGTGTTTTATGATTATTTTGATCCTAACAATGGTACATCAGCTCATCTGATCTTAGAGTTTACACTTGACAAGACATAAGTAAAATGCCGAGCTATTGGCTTCGCTTTTTGGTTGGCTATCAAAGACAGTCACGCAAAAAAACTGAATGAAAAGTAAATACTGATAAAGGGATCAAAGTCAGTAATGTTATATAGACACCGAAAGGGAACGACTTCCGGGTTACCCCTCGATTCACCGCTGTAGGAAATGATGTACAGTACAGTTTTGAGGGAGATTTGTAAAAGATGAGCGCAATTAGAGAATAATCAGATGGTTGTCATCGATTGCTTCAGCGAAAATGGGTTAATGTAGAGTGTTCAGAATTTTATCACCAGTTCTTTGTTCATAAAATGCATTGTACATACGCAGCACAGACTAAAAAATATTTCCATTCTCTTCCTTGATTGTGACACAAGTATAAGTTTAGTGTAACAATCCTTGTCAGGAAACACTTTGGATCGATAGACACAGGGAGAACGAAGTATCAGAAATGAGATAGATAAAGTCTGAAGGAGAACTAGAGTCTCTCTATGTTTTATTCTGATAATTGTCATCACGACATTTACATCAGTGAGTCCATCCGGCCTAAAGTAAGATGACAAGAATCAACAATACTGCACGCACATATTGTAACGTTAGAACTATACTTGCATTGCTATTAATTCTTGTGCTTTTTTCGAAAGAAAGGAAGAGCTAAATCTTTGCTTACTAACAGTTTCAGTAAACAAATGGCCTACCGACTACAAACCCAACTGACAAAAGAGGAGAGCTCAGGAGATTGGTTCAAGGTCTGCAAGATGCAATGGACTCACCGGAGTATTTTTCAGTCAACGACGAGGTTCATCAATAATCGGTTGTTTAGATTTTATCTAAAGCAGTTCGTCGCATGACTCCGAGTAAAGGTTGCGCGGTTCTGATCCATTTCTTCTTCATGATTACCCGACTCAGTGTTACCGGTCCAAGACATTCGACTGACTTTGTTAATATTGAATCAAAACTCACCTTTTACCATCGATTACTGAGCAGTGGAATTTCTACTTTTGATTTTACATGGTCGCGATCAGACAGTTCGCCTTCCGGGAAGCTGAAGCGTGCTTTTCTGTTGAGAACTGATTCACATGAGTCTCCATGACAACGTATATCATGGTATATGGTTACTTGAACACAAAGCCCTTTAAGAGAGAAAAGAAAGAAGTGCATCTCATAAGATAATGCAGGCAAACTATAAATTTCCTAACCGACTGCATTGTTGTCCTTGTTAGGAAATATTTTAAGACTTATTCTGCCGTCACAGCGTTACCATGGTAACACAATAGCCTACAAACAAAGAGGAACGATAAATTTCCACTTCTGCAAAATTGTCTGACGGACCTTTTTATCGCTTTGTTGACACGGTTTCTCTAAAAAGCATGACTCTAAGTCATGTCCAGAAAGTCCGGAGTGTTAGCAGCAGTCAGGGCCCTGTAAAGGCGGTCTATTCCCATATTAACAGCAATCGAGACGTTTCCGAGCGGATTGGCAAGATTGGTCTTGCTCCGAGGAAATGCGATATTACGATCACGTTTTGTTGCGGCCATTTTATACTGTCCTCCTGTTTTCTATTTCTTTCGCGTTTCTAAACTTTGGCATCGTCCGAACTCAAATTGTATGGAATAACAATAAAAGGAATGTCATTCAGGCATATGTAATCTATGCAGCGACTTGCGTTACCTAACCGGAAGTGGGCATTGATCTGCTGACCTTCACCTAAGGTCAATGCAAATTGTTTCATAAGTATTCGTGAATCGTAATATCTTTCAAATTTCCATCCGTTTCCAAGAGGCCAATTGTGCTTGGAATAACTGATCTACCAAATTTCAGTAATGAAGATTTGGAAGTAATTGCTGCAGTCGGACAGGGTTCGTTTGGAGTGGTTTTCAAGGCTAAATCTAAGGCATCCTTTACACGGACTCGGTTTCCAATCGACACGGTTTTACGACCTCGAAACCGAATCAAAGACGACACGGTTTCGAAGTGTTCACACGGAACCTATCCAACCGTTTACGTCATTGCGATCTCGTCATCAGGCATTCTTTTGGGAGCATAACACCGTCCACCAAACATGTACACGAGTTCTCTCAGGCCGAATCCAGAATCGTCGTTTTGCTTTTCTCTGCGTTACTCTGGACCGTATCGTTTTGAAAACACCCCACTTTTGAAAGGAAGATGAGGAAGACCAGAAGGAATTTATCAAAGAGGCAAGAATGCTCCATAATCAAACACAACAACGTTGTGAATTTCAAAGCATTATGCCAACGGCCCTATGCTATAATGCTGGAATACGTACAATCACACCTCAAACAAGTACTTTTCCTTTACTTGTTTCGAGGTCTTACTTTTCTAGGTCTTAATTTTCGAGGTCTTAGGTTTTAGGTCTTAGTTTTCTAAACACCCAACAAAGACCTCATAATGCCTTTATCGGGTTGGCAGAACATGTCAATATGGACTTATTATATGACTGGCTCATGAATTCTCGTGCTGTGATTGACTACCCGCGAGGTCAAGATGGAGCCATCTTGACCGCTCGGGATAGCCCGTTCGTCCTGCGTTTTACTGTCATTTAATAGCGTCCTTTGAGTCATATAATAAATTCTTTATGGACCAAGCTTGTTTGGTCAAGATGGCGGGATATTGGCCTCTTCTTTTCTTGCTAGACAAACACGCATAAAAAGAATTAAAACTTGGCCAATATCCCGCTATGTTTACCTCACGCTTGGCTAATAAAGCCTGGTTTTCACTAGCGACGCAAGCACAAGCGCAAGCATAAGTAGCTTATGCCAAGTGAAAACGAACCCTACGCAAGCGAACGAAAGCATAAGCGCAAGCACAAGGAAAAGGAAAAATTTTGATCCTTGTGCTTGTGCTTGCTCTGATGCTTATGCTTGCGTTAAGCCCGTTTTCACAGTGAAATAAGCGCTCTTGTGCTTGCGCTTATGCTTGCGTCGCCAGTGAAAACCAGGCTTACCCCATATAGAATGAGATTCTGCACATTATCTTTCAAAATTGCATTGTACATGGTGAGCAGCTTCATTTCCAACAGTTAATGTTGATCTGAGGCCCTTGCTGTAGCAATTGGCAGGTTCTCCATCAAATCATCTTCAGAATCACTGGATACATTTTGAGCACCTACTTGCCAGTGCAGAGCAAGCGAAATCTCGGGAACTCCAAGAATGTCTTCCAACCCCGGTGTAATGAGGGGTTTCCTATCCTCTGGAGGGTAAAGATCTTTGCGACACAAAGTGCATTTGTCCACTTTGTAGGAGCATATAAAAAAAACCCAATAACCTCCCACAGCCCTTAGCGTGAATGCAAGAAGACATAAGGTTGGTACAGGTTTCCAGGCAAATGGAGCACTCACACACTTCTCTAATTGAAGGGGGCTTATTTCATCTTGAAATAGTTTTTGTAAAACAAACAGTATTATGTGTTGGAGAGTGTATTTAGTTTTAAAACAAAACAACTGGGCCAATGGAGTGGATTTTGTAAGAGGGAATAGGAGGGACTAATTACAAGAAGGGGGGGGGGAACTTTTTACAAAAACCCACTTCCGAATGGGGTGGGGGTGTCTTATTAGAGAGGTGGAGTTAATAGAGAGGGGGGATGTGGCTAAAATATAGCTTTTGCGGTAACCCCCCCCCCCCCTACAAAGTTGTGTATTGGGAAAAATATACCCTTTGTACATCCCTATCACCTAAGTCGAAAAACGTCGTATCGTAGTTTGCAATTCAGTTTCCCGTTTATTGTGTTGCGTATTCAAACGAGAAATGAATTTGTGCGATACAAACGCTCAGGCTCATTTATGAACCTAAGCTTGTTGTCGGTTTTTTATTTATAATAAAATCGCACTGTCTAAACCGTCCTTTAGATTCTCAGGAAAAGCTTTTCATTTCAGTATTTCTGGAGCCTTCATAAGCGGAATTTCTTACCCAAGAACAACTCTGTACATGCAGCTAGTATTTAATAGTATGTTTTTTTTTTCGTTAGTTTTTAAATGTACGATCACTTTGTTGATTATATTGAGTGTTTTTAACAGTGTATCTAGTTTTACTTTATCTTTTGGCGGTTGTGAGATTTGTTGTTTTGGTGCAGAGTACTTCTGGATCGCGGCCTCCTACTGAAGTGCCTTGTTTAAATAGAGTTATCTACCTACTTGTTAAGACTGAAATACCAGTTATGCAATGCTTTCAAGTGGTAGAATATCCGACGAGTCACTTGTATTTTCTTGGTATAAAAAGGAAGCTCTAGGCGAGTTTTCATAAAAAGAAAATACAAGTAGGATATTCCATGGTAAACCACACGAGAAAGCTTGGATAATTATTTCAAACCGGCATGCAATAGCAAATACAGAGGCCGGGCATGCGCAATCAATGTGGGATTTAAAGATTGGCTGGAGTACCGACGAATATACAACGACATTGCTGCATTCTTATTGACTGTATGTTCTATGGCATGGTATAAATATGAGTTGAAACTAGTCATCTCACTTTAAAAGAGTTGATTTGCTGAAGGGGCAAAGCCAGTTGTTCAACATTTTCAACCCAAACGTGAAAACAGGCCAGGAGCAACTGTATCGGCATTTTTTGCCACTTAAGATCGTAATGACCATATTGAGCGAAAAGTTTAACGAAATAAATTTGTAAGAATTTTCGTTTGTTCAAGGATTTTAACTTGAATCACACGTGGAGGGACTTCATTAAAAAGGCTGAGCCGGCCTTCTCTTTAACGATTAGTTCCACGCAGGCCTTCTTGTTCGAGCCATATCAGGTTGTTCTACCTCTGAGGACTCCAGTTCTTCAATGATCGTGTCCATATTTGGCCTCAGCCAAGGGTCTTTTTCTACAAAGCGTCTAGCAATGTTTCGAAACTTGCATCTCTCCATCTGCATAACTTGCACCACCAGACGCTGTTCTGGATCTGGTTCTTGTCTGATACACATTTCACTGAGGAGAGCTTCAAAACTGTACACATCGACCTAACAACAACAACAACAACAACAACAACAACAACAGCATATAAATATGTCAGCATTTGTAACATATTGACAGCATTATTTAGCGATTATTTCAGTTCGGCTGAATGCATAATCTGAATCACTTTCGGAGTCGCGCTCTGTGATCCCAGGAGGGGAATGTGGGTACATGCCAACTGGTAAATGAATCACACCCGCGTAGAAAGACCAGACAGCGGGCCACTTTAATGAATTCATGCCGCACAATGGTTATTAAAGGACTTGCAGAAATTCGCTAGTTTTTGCATTTCACGCTGTTTACAAAGCGACTAAATTTCGTGCTTACTGGCAAGATGCGTCCACGGCAAGCAGTCAAAAGAGTTTGTCTTATTTTTTCACTTCTATTCTTGAACTATTCCTCAATATGAACAACATTGCAACCGCTCCAGGAGCCATCAACAATTACTAGTACTTTTAATCGTTAAAAAAAAAACATAGAAAAGAATGTGAACCTAGCTACAAACATGCTGAAATGTTAATGTTGGTTTAATAAATAATAGGTTAATTGTTTAGCATTCAATTAAAACGCTTGTGGTTCCCTGTTATAGAGTGATTTTGAATTGAGGGTCTTCCAATCGGAAGTCGAAGTACATGTAATTACATGTCACGCAAGCGCGGGAAAATGAGCGTGTGCAAGTCATGATTATTGGTTATGGTTTTGCTTCTCGTTGGTTGAGGTGGTGTGAGTTTTGTAAACCAATCACAGAACGAGGTAAAGCAAAACCAAAGCAAACGAGAATTACTTTCAATACTCAACTGAAAACTATTCCTATCCTATTCTATAATAAACGATGACGTGGCTTACCTACCTTCACGCTAATTGGTCGATCTGGGTCTTCTCTTCTGGACTCTGGTGCACAGAAGGGCAATGCACCTGCATAATTAATGTTGCTTTGACGCACAAAATTTGCAGTGCCATAATCCGGCAGTTTGGCTTGCCATTGGTTGCGCTGGCGACGTAGCAACACATTAGCACTACTGACGTCGTGATGGATAATAGCTAGGTTCGCGTTTCTGATGCAGATAATTGAGCGCTCGGAATAACACCCGCGTCTTCCGCTGTTATCTGTGGATCATGTCTGTTGTTCGGTTTCGAGTAGAGCCTCTCTCGTAGACTGCAGTCCATCAAATCCGCTACTAGCAATGGCGTTTGATTATCAGCAGTCGCTCCAATAAACTGCAGCAGACAAGGATGGCGACATTTTAAAGCAATGTTTACTTCTCGCTCAAACACACGCCTGTTACGATCGGACATAATTTCGCCGTAAATTTGTTTTACTGCGACTTCGCAGCCATGGAACCTCCCCCGGTAAACAACTCCCCACGCTCCTCGCGCAAGCTCCTGACCAGTGATTTGAGTTTCTTTGCGATTAATGACCCAGTCACGAGAAGGATCCCTGTTTTGTTGAAGTTCTTTTAATTGATCTCTCAGCCTTCTTAGTTCTTGATTGTTTGATCTAAACTGACTTTCCAGCTCACGAATTCTTCGTCGCTCCGCCGGTTGCTCTGCACCCACTGAGCTCAGTGTGATCAAACACTGACCCATTCTGACGGACTCTGGTCGATTCTCATTAGTTTCCAAAGCAGTTTAGAAAAGCGGTGGTGTTTCGCCTTTAATTCAACCTATAATAAATAGCACTTCGTTCATCAATTATTTGTCAACCTTTTACCAACTAATTTAGATAAAAGTAACAATTAAAGAAGGAACGAACGAAAGAAGGACTAAGGAATTACACTCACTCTAACTACCGTGCTTCATGAGTTTAAACTGATATGAATCCTACCTCCGCGTACTTTCCCATTTGAGCTTCAGACCAATCATAGCTCTTCATTTCTATTACACACGATTAAAATTGGAGGAAATATTGATCCTTATTTCGATGACTGGCATACGGTGATGATGATTCCCTCTTCCCCCTTAGAAATGGGGGAGGGAATCACTATTAAAACATTGGAATGCAGCAAGCGATGCTCGCAGGTACTCCAACTCTTATACACATACGGTACGCAGCAAAACTTTTGTAGTCAGAAAAGAAATCGCCAAAGCAAGATATGTCGATTATCGATTAAAATGGATTGGGAAAATCATCTTGATAATGTTTTCGTTAACAGAAAGGTTTTTCACTTTTTCCCATTTGCCGCGACTTGACGAACCCGAAAATGTTATAAATGGATTATGCAGTAATTCCGTAACCAGGTCCGATACTCTTGAATTTAAGACAAACTCTAAATAAAAAGGGTCTTTACAATGATTGGTATGAGTCGTCACGTGATGTGTGGAGTAACGCATCATAAAAATAAATCATAAATCTGTTAACTTTAATTAATTCTTCCGGAATTTGAGCCTTCCGCCGAAAACGAGCTGTAAGAAGTTAAAATCATCCGACTTTCAATTCATATAAGGGCGGCTGATTTTATTAACAGTTGAGCAATGTTTGACGTAAAAGCAAAATTTTAGTTTTAGAATCAATTCTTGACCACCTTTTTCGGCTGAAATCAGATTGACAGTGATAACTTTCTGACAAATGGAAAAAGTTCCGTCCTAAAAAAATTAAATTTCCCTAACATTCTGGCGGTTTAGGAATTCGGAAACCAAGCAAACATTGATATCTTTTTGTAAAGAGCATCTTGAAACCCAGATTGATTTAAGGATGGTTTTGGACCTTTGTCAAACAAAATACTACTAGTTCCGGAAATTTCTGAAACCAACAGCCGCAATTCATATTTTTAACGAATGAGTCAAGGATTTCTAAAACCAACTGATAAAAACAGGCGAGAAAGGTTTCAGAATTTTGATTCTAAAACCATCGGGCCCGCGCCGAAACTAAATGGCATATCACATTTCTTTTTCTAGCTTATACAGCCCCGTTTGCCTTTACAAAGAAGCAACCGCCAATGGTTTCGGAAATTTCCGAAACCACTGGCAATTCGTATTGAAACCACCCTTCTGTTCAAGGGTGGTTTCACAAATTTCCGAAACCATCCTCGTACAGAAATCATTTTTCAACTTGCTAGTGCAAGCTATAAATATATTAAACACTGACAATAGTTGCCGATATATGTTTTTTGCAGTTATCATAAGTGACTACAAACACTTTCCGAACTACTTCTTTTCCAATTTGTCAATTTTCCGTACAAAACTTCATTTTATCCATTTTTGGTGGCGATCGTAAATTAATGCATGTTAAGATTCTGACGATTCACTCGGAGAGCAAAATACAGATATCAAGAAATCTTTTATTTAGCGGAGAGATTTTTCTTGTCTTCATAAATTAACCAACCAAACAAACTAAACTAGTAATATGCTAGTCTACTTTCCGGGAAACTACGGACACTAAAAACATTGGAATCTAGGGCTCCGAAATGGGGACCCTTGCTTCAACTTAAGCCACACAAATATAAAATTGGACAACCGTCATACCTATAAATCGAGGGTCCGAATTTCGGACCCTTGCTTCATCTTAATCCACACAAATACATGCAAACATCGATCCGGCATATTTATAAATCGAGGGGTCTTGCTTTAGTAAATCTCCAAAGATCTGTTTCGTGAAACACGACACTTCTAAATCCAGAGGTCCGAAATTCGGACTCTTGTTTTAAAGAATCCGCAAAATGCTGTTTTCAACGCGAGACAAATATAAATCTAGGGTCCGATTTAATTGAACTGTTTCGCCCAATTCAGTCAGTAACAAAAGTGTCACTATAAAATCCAGGTTTCCGAAATTCATTGCCTTGTCGAATGCAGCAACTGTGAAATGGAACTCAAATCTTGAAGCAAATTTCTTAGCAAATAAGAAAAAGAATGGGGCTTCGCCAGAAAATTATCGGCAATGGGCTCCTGTTATCGGCTATTAGCATGCAGGGCTGTATAAATATTCTGAAAGAACATAGAATACGTTGAGGGATTTGCACGAGACATTCCAATGAATTTAAACAAAATTTCAGACTGCCAGGCGTTTGGTTCTTTGTGAAACCGTGCCCGTGGACAACATTTTTGCAAGTATCGATAATATGACGATTCTATAATTATACTTTCTTTATGGTATGCCCAAGCTCGCAATAATGGGCAGCCACGAAGCTACATTCCTTTTCTTAATCACTTGGCAGTGCTAAACGAAGATATAATACTTTCAGGCGGCTGGAATGAGGCATTTCGTAGAAATTCTATATCGTATCATTCTACTAAACGCCCAGGTAAACGTCGCACGCAAAACTCTTCAAATTGTTAAAATTCGCCGTTTTCAGCTACAAGAACGACACTACACAACATTTCAGGTAAAAAGACGTTTATTTTGATCTTATATGTGGATATTGACCGTAGTATATTACAATGATATGAACTTTTTCGATATTCCCATACATTTCAACTAAATTCAAAATACCCAACCGTCACACAGTTTGTTAGATCCCTGTGCTGCAACATGAAGTGCATGCTGCGTTTACCGGATTGACAGCTTTTGAATGGGACGCCTGTTGTGGTTTTATTTAAGATAAGGTAGGTATTGAATGTGTCACGTACCCACTGAATAAATGGAGGTTTCAGACATATTAAGGACTTTAAAGTCAACTTTATTCTTTAAAAAACACCTTGTAATCTCATCGGGTTTTTTTTAACATACAGAGAAGATTTGGGTTACTTTAACAACCGTGCTTCCAATCCGGCATTCACGAGTGAGACAAAATTTGTGGAGCCAGAACCCGTTCTAGTCATAATTATAAATTTTTAAATATAAATGCCACAAAGGATGTAAATTTTTAATCCATCTTTCCACGCACCATCAGGATATGGAACAAACTCCCGAAAGACGTTGTTGAAAGCAATTCGTTAGAGATTTTTTAAGACTAAGATTTCCAAGTATTTTATCGGGCAATTTTAAACTTGTAGATATTATTTTTACTGTTGTTATTTTAAACTTTTTGTAATTTTTAACGTTGGTGTGATGTCTAACGACTTTAGCGACGCATTTTAATGTAGATGTAGATGTAGACAAAAGAAATTTTTTCGTATTCGGTCTTTTTTGAGGTTGCCTATTTAGCGAGTTAGGATTTCGAGTTGGATTTTCGAGTTAGGATTTCGAGTTGGATTTTCGAGTAAGGATGTGGAGTCGTTTTTTTCGAGATGGTTACCAGAAATCCAGCTGCAACGAATCGGCTAGTTTGTCGGTAAACCGTCTCGTAGATTTCCAGTGCAATGCAGTCAACAAAAGAATTCCTGTTGGGGTGGGGTTAGTGTTTTGCCTTTTTATTCTGCAACATCACTATAATTAAATGGCATAGATGAAGTAAGAGGCAAGACATCGAGTCTTACATGAAGTCATTTCCCTTCGCCACTAACATGATGCTCCTCATTTCAAAATTGGCAAGATTGGGAAAAGAAAAAAATACACTAACCGGGCGTAAATCGAAGGTAAGATCTAGAATATGATTTTTCTTGTCATATCTATTCTGGTGGTACAAATTTAGAACTCTGTGTTAAGAATTAGAGACACAACAAAAGGCAAATCTATAAATCCTATAATTCCATCTTATTTTGAATACCAACAAATGGCTCCAATTCTGCTTTACAGTGCTTTCCTAGGCCCCCCCCCCCCCCCCCCCTCCTATAACTGTTCTGTTTCTGCATTTTAAGCGGTTGGATATCATACTGACCACCGAAAGCACATGTTCAAACAACGTCTGTTCCACAGCAAAGCATTCAAAGAACTTTCAACATTCCACGAACTTTCTCGTCCCTGGCTATCGATTATTGCCGACTTGTACGCGTAATTCAAGTAAATAAGGTTCTTATGAACCTCCTCGCCATGGGAACTCAAGGCCTGCCCACCCCTCCTGCTTACGTTTCCAAAATTACCAGGTATAAAAATAGATGACAGAATTTTTAACTGAACATGAGTTATGATTTATTTGATTTTGTATTCCACAACAATAACATCGTAAACAAAAACCCTGATATAGCCCTGGTCAGGGGAACACACTGGTATGAACAAGTCAAGTATGTATGCATTAAAACAAAACCAAACACTTTATTTCCCTATCCTCCATTTAAAAACCTGGTTCAATCCAGATCTGGGGAATATACAATCCTCGACAAAAGTATTAGCACACGAGGCTTAAGATAAAAAATGGTTGTCTTGACCACCCCGTTCCCACCCTAAAACATTGCTAATTTCTATTCTTGCAACGATGCCATAAGTTCCTGAGCAGACGGAATTAAACTTCACAGTTCGACAGGATTTGTCACTGAGCACTATTTTGTTAAGTGTGCTAAGGACGTTGTCTAGGATTGTAGGTAATAACAATATTAATATGTGGGTATAGAGAGATAACCGAACACCTTCTTCCCCTATCCAATTCTGTAACACTAACATGTTTAACAAAACCCCTAGTAAAAGAAATAGCAACTTTAATATGTGGGTAACTAATGTTTTCCACCCCAACGATGTTATTGATAATGAATGTTTAGACAGGATGAGGTGTTCAGTTTTCTCTCTATACCCACATATTGAAGTTGTTATTGCTTGTACTAGGGCTTTTGTTAAAGATGTTATTGTTACACAATGTGTGGATAGGGGAAGAAGGTGTTCGGTTAGTGCCTCCTCTCTATGAGGGTTGTCCAATACACACGCACTGTATCGATCCGTATAAGCGCCGTGTCGATCCGTACGAAGCGTACGGAGCGTAAACCTAGCAATCGATCCGTAAAGAGTAGCATACGCTTAGAGAATTGCATCTCATTAGTGGGACTTAGAATATTTTCATGGATATGATGGAGTGGGTAGCCATACGGTTTGTCGATCTGTACAGAGCGTAAGAAACGTAAACCTAGCAGTCGATCCGTAAAGTGTAGCATACGCTTCGTGAATTGCATCTCATTAGTGGGACTTAGAATACATTCATGGATACTGTTGGTTTGGGTGGCCATACGTTTTGTCGATCCTTAAGGAACGCACGCAGTGTAAACCTTGCAGTCGATCCGTAAAGCGTAGCATACGCTTCCTAAATTGCAACTTATTAGTGGGACTTAGGATATTTTCATGGATATTCCTGGTTAGAGTGGGTGGCCATACGTTTGTCGATCCGTACGGTGCATACGGCGAATAAACCTAGCAGTCGTATGGGTGGCCATACGGCTTTTTGATCCGTACGGATTGTAAGGAGCGTGAACCTTAGGAGTCGATCTGTAAATAGTGGCGTACGCTCCGCGAATAGGAAAACAAATCATTGAAAACTATCATACGGAGACCTCATTATATCGGCAACTTTTTGTCGTCCCGACAAACGCGCATATATACATTTTCTTACAAGGAAACCCGGCCTATTTGGCCACCCAGTTAATCCACCAAAATCGTTATGGCCCGTTGGCAGCCGTATTAACAGGGCTCCACTGTAACACAAAACATTTTGTTCAAGTAAAGGAATAATTGAAAAGATTACCGCTTTTATAACTTGAATGCCAAAAGATATACAACAATTTACCACATGCACTATTATTCTCATGAAAGGACATGTGTAAAAATTGCGGTAACAAAATTAATAACTACCACGTTAACACGGTCAAATCTTAAAAACCATTCTGAATTGCCAAAATGAAGAACCTTTAAGCTTTCCGGGCGCATTCTTCCATACTTTCATTATAATACATGAGGTATACATTCTTTCTGTCGCTTTTTTACACTCGTATTTACATTCTCTATCGATTAATTAGAAAATTAAACGAGACATTCCTGGAAGTTGAAGTTTGATTGGAATTCTATCATCCATGTAGACTTGTTGTCGGCGGCGTTTTCCTCGCCCTCACCCTCGGAGGAGTTCAACAACTCATTCTCTTCTTCATGTGCTGCATCATAAGCAGCTTTTAATTTCTGCACACAGCCGCGACATTAGAAAGTAGACTCGTTAGCTGGTCCAATTTGTGATTTAGTTCGGCAAGGCCCAACTTGCTGGTCGTTTTGGTTTGCCCTGTACGTGTGGCACTGGGAGGTCTGGCTGCGCCGGTAATCGTTGCTGTTGTGGTGGTGCCAGGTTGAAAGTCCCCAGAAGGACGAAGTGAGCTTTCCTGCTCAGACGAAGTTAATGTCTTACTGAGGCAGATTTTGAGCGTTGGCTTCTTTCAGTGGCCCATCCATGCTATTTTCCTCCGTCGAACGTGGAAAGGTGGAGCTCACCTTTCCAAAACCAACCACGCTACAAGAAGGCGAACGCTCACAAAGAATGACCAACCGTGCGCATACGTAGTATCTCGTGGGATCTCTGCGGTAGATGACTGATAGAATCCATAGTTTTATTATAATACAGGAGGCCAGTTTTGAAAACGCGTGATTTTCGTTTCATGCTGATGGGAAAGAACAAGGTACCCTGGTAAAAAAAACCTCACAGGATCTTTAAGGATCTTCAAACTGAGATCTTCAAAGACCTGCCAAAGATCTTTAAAGATGAGGATCCTTTAAGGATCTTCTAAGGATCTTCGAAAGATCTTAAAAGATCTTTAATTTCTAAAACTAGTAACAAAGATCCTCATGGACTTGATGAGGCTCTTGTGAGGATCTCGCAAAGATCCTGGTGAAGTTCATCTCAAAGATCTTCGTGAGGATCCTTCAAGATCCTCAAGGATTTTTTGCATACAATCATTAAAGGAAGTTAAGACCCATTGTTTAGAAGGCCAGCAAAATAATCTGAAAGATAAAAAAAATAGCTTTTCGCCAATTTTTAGAATTATGGAAATAACTTTGACACCAACGATAATTATTTAAACACATGGATTTTCGTCAATTTTGAGCTCGTGGTGTGTGGAAGTTAGGATGATACCCGCCGGTTTAAAGCCATATACCAGTTTATTGGAGTATAGACTTTGCTCTGCTGTGTTTTTTTTTTTTATCACGATTTAGACCAAACTTTTGAGATTTCTTTCCTTTCATTTGGTTAGTTTTCGAGAAGCAAATTAAGGCTCAAGAGAACAGTGTCTTCTAATCACGCTGGAATGCGTAAGATTTTTTTGTAAGTTTCTATATTTTGTCTGTGAACTAACTGAATACACCTTGTAACTTGTAGTCAAATAGAATTCAGTGAGATAGATTTTTGCAGTCAGAGCGCGCTTGACAAAATCTGTGAAATTTACACTTTCGATCGCTATCAGTTCGGGCAGGTGAGCCAAAATTCAATTTGGGCCTGTGGCGGCGCAACAATAAAGAAATGGAAAATAATTACAGTATTTTTTAAACATGAGTACCAAACCCTTTTCATGGTCACAAAATAAAGGGAACTGTTTTTGGTCGCTAAGTCGGGAGGACCGCTTTTAGTGGGACTGCTTCTTAATTCCAAAAGGTTTCGTTTTGTTTTCTCTAGAGGAACCGATCCAAATACCTTCAGTTTTAGTGGCATTCACTGATAGAACAGATAATGACCGAAAAACGTCAAGAAGGTTGAAGAGTACGTGAGCTGAGTTAATATCAAAGAGGATCGCTGTCGTCGATCGTGTCATCCGGATACTGAAGCATCTTAGTTTCCTCTTTACCGATAGTAATCCCTTTAATTGCTGTGTTTTGGCGGACTGCAATCGCCAGTGTTTCGACCGCTATAACAAATACATATGGGAATAGTAGGTCCCCTTGTCTTATGCACATGTCATCAGCTTCCCGAGGGGTCGACACCCGGGCCTACCAGGGAGATATGTGGGGGAATACAAAGAGATGGATGGGATTCTTTGCCCGAGGGTAGGGGGAAATCTTGACATTGTTTTACAATCAAAGATTAGGGGATGGGGGAATTCACAAGTTTGAAAAGGATGTCATGGGGATTTTCAGCTGAGAGACACCTCACCCAGGGGACTTTGTTTTGCGAGATTCCCCGAGCCCCAGGGGAAATTCCTCAGTTTGCTCGACTGATTTTACAATCCCCCTGGTTAGCCCAGGGGTCGACCCCACGGGGAAGCCGATGACATGTGCATTACTCCACGTTCCAGTACAAAATAGTCAGATGAAAATCCATTATTAATAACACAACTTTGTATATTGTTATAGAAAGTCATAACCCATCGAGCGAAATCAGGACCAAAATTAAACTTATCCAAACAACATAAACGATAATCCCATTGTAAGCTGTCGAATGCCTTTTGAAAATCAATAAAAATCATTAGACCTGGGACGTTCTCTTTAACCGTAAAATCCATGACATCAAAAATCGATCGTACAGTTTACCCAATGTAGCGATCCTTAATGAAACCAGTTTGGTTATGATGGATATATAATATTTGGCAATACCTTGTTAATACGAGTAGCGATAACCTTCGACATAGTTTTTGCATCGACATTGACAAGAGAGATGGGACGCCAGTTTTCTAAAAGAGACCGATCTTTTCCTTTTTTTTTTTCAATAAGCGTTATAACTGCCTGCTTTTTAGAGTCTGACATTTCACCTTCCTCGAAACATTCATTCGCACATTTAACAAAAGGGTAACAAATTAGTGACCAAAACTTTTTTTAAAATTCAATCGGTATGCCATCACTACCTTGCGCTTTGTTGTTTTGAAAGCTTCCCAGGAGCGTGGAGCACTCCTCCGGAGTAATTTTTCCTTCACAATATAGCTTTTGTTCATCTGTGAGACTCGGAATATTCAAATCGCTCAGGAAGGATTCTATAGTTAGCAAATGATCTACGCTTTTATTTTCACTTGTATACAGTTTTTGATAAAAACGTTTTTGTTCAGAGGGTATATATATCGAAGGGGTCTGTCGTGATCGCCCCACTAATTCTTAACCTCCGTATATGTTTTTTAACATTATTTCGCTTTTCTAGATTAAGAGAATATTTTGTGCTTCTCTCCCCATGCTCATACCATCGAGCCCTAGCTCGTATAATAATTCCTCTTGTTCTTTCTTCATAAAATAGTTCCAATTCTTCTTTAGCCGAGTTTAAGATATTCGCGTTTTCATCATTACGATCTGTCTCAAAGATTTGTTTTGCTTTGGAATATTTATTTTGGAGATTGTTTCGTTTTCATTTCTCTCTTTAGCTCTTCTTTTTGAATGTCGTTTCGCATGAGCTCTAATGTTATATTTAATCCAGTCCCAGATACTTCGATGGTCAGACCACTCTTCACGACCCTCCGTTAACCAAATTGGTATCTGTTTTGTGACATCCTCAATATATTCATCATCATTCAAAAGCAACGCATTCATTTTCCAATAACTGGGGCCTCTAACAGTGTTTCATCATTACTAAAGTCAATAATAATTGCTGGGTGATCAGTTTTAATAGCTGGGATTATATCCGTTGATGTAACTAACTAGATCGTGCAAGTTGTTCGAGATCAGCCAATAATCTAGTCGACAGACGGCCCACGTAAAAACTTGGCCCCACGTAAAACTTTTTACGTCCGGGTTTTTAATGCTCCAAATGTCTACGAGATCTAATTGGTCCTGGATACAATTAATGCTTGCTACGACAGACTTTCTTGGTATTAACAGCCCTCCTTTCTTATCTAGAGCCATATTCAGGGGACAATTGAAATCTCCTCCCATAACAATGTTTTCTTCCTCATCTAAATTTTCTTTTTCAGTGTCGTGAGCAGGTTATTAAAGAAACTAACGATGCACTTATCTTTGTTGGGAGCATAGATGTTAATCAAAAGGTACATTTTGTCTCTGATTTCTGCATTCCTAACGGGTCTAGAATTTTATGATGAATGGTGCAATCAATACCTTTCTTGAAAAGAATTGCCACACCACAGGAGTTTGGGCTCTCGTGAGATATTATCATCTCAGCTGCCCATTCATTTTTCCATTGTATTTCCAACTCTTTTTTTTTTAATGAGTCTCTTGCAAAAAAATAAAGTCCGCGTTTTTCTTACGGCACCACGTGTAAATCATTCCTCTTTTTCGAAAATTACTAATACCCCTCACGTTTAGAGAGACCGAATTTACATGTGTCAACCGCCATCAACTCTCAATATATTGTCGAATACAATTGGGGTTGCAGAAGAACTCAACTGGAAAAAAAAGAAACGGCAAAAATATTCAATATCAAAATATCTTGTAGTTTTGAAAGCCGATAATGTAAAGGAGAAAGGACACTCATCACATAATAAAGACTATTCCCTAGTATATTATTCAACGACGTAATTATAGTATTACATAGTAACCTGAGATGTAGCGCGGTTGGTACAGAAAAACATACACAAACAAATACACAGTCAATCATTCTGGCGTGCTTTGTGGCTGAGACCCTCCATTTGCCGAGTAGTTATTCGTGAACAAATCGCTATTCATGATTAAACCGTAATGCGCAAGGTTTTCCGTCTCCGCACCTCTATATACCTGTCCATTGACGATCAATTTATCTACTTTAAAGAAGTCTTTCAGTTTAGCTTGCTTTGCTTTAGTTTCAGAACCGGATACAGAGTTTCGTGTATCTTATCAATTTCCCTGGGATAATCATTTGCAATTCCAATCTTGGTAGCTTTCAGATTCTTTACATAGGACCACATATACTCTTTGTCCTGATAGAAACTAAATTTAGCGATTATGGGTCTTGGTTTGGATATTTGATCTTCAATCAAGCCCCGAAGTGGACAGATCACGAGTCTTTTTAAATTTTCTCCTTCACTCTCACGAGTATCTGATAGATGGTGCTTTTGCCAAAAGCAGTTGGTAAAATTGCAAGGACATCCTGTCCACTAGACTCCCACGTAGACACCCTTAGGATCATACTCTCTAACACCCGGATGTCTCCCGAAATATTGAATATTCAGCATACAGATAATTGAGTATAAGACATATACGCGCACTTTGTTCTTTCGAATCCTTTATCTCAATTCTCGTATGGTTTAAGACGCAGAAGTGAAACGTTTTAATTTAAGGGGTTGTGCGCTACTGAGTGTTGCTGAATCCCAGCAAAAACAGAAACTGAATACGTGGACCCTGGGTTAATGTTTTTCTTGTTTTACGTCTGTTGTTCGTTGCTAGGTGAAATTGAAAGTGAAACTACAGAAAGACTTCCAGGTCAGTCTGCTCTAATAAACACCGATCGAAATTTCGAAAAACAAAGCTGCAGTAAAATAACTGCCAGCGAAATTTATGCCTCCATCGATTACTTAGAAAATTGAACGAGGATTTTGCGTCTGTTGCACATTTCCTGGTGAAAGTGAAAGTGAAAGTTAAACGGACGGATAGAAAAACTTCCGCTTCAGTCTGCCCTCCCTAATGCAAACTAAAGAATACTACTGAGGGAAATCACTGCTGGAATCGCTTTGTCTCCAGCGATTTCTTAAACAAATCAGGCTCGTTTGAAGAGGCCATTGATCTGATTTACAGCTTAAATCGCTTAGCCGGCATTGCATCTGTGCATGTTGGCTGTAAAGCTTTTCCTCGATCAACAAACGTGGTCAAGGAGCCTCCGGCGACCCAAAATAATCAGTTCTACTTTGAGTACAATGTGCTTGTGCACAGCCTTGAGTTCTTTTCTTTCCATTTAACATTGTATTCGCATTGAAGAGACGTCTGTGAGCAGACTTGTATCTGAACAATGAGCTCGCGATTGACTTCTTTTTAATTTCCCGTTACGCCGGTATAAAGGAATTTTGTGTTAACTTACCGAGTTGTAAATGAACTCACATTCTTTTCTCTACTTTGCTAGTTTCCTAGTCTTCTCGGTATAGGAATCATGAAAAATTGAATCTCCTCCTTCAGTTGTGGAGGCTTCTCAGCTTCCAGAGTGGCCCACAACTTGCCGTGCTGCGCAACATTAAGGCTTATTCATCAAGTGTATTTATTCAAGCAGCCAGTACTTTAGCCACTCAGACTAGTTAATCCTTCGCGTTCATGCGAATTTCATGCACTTTGCATGTGAGGGCGGCGTGATAGTCAAAGGCTTTCATGGTCTTTGATTGCATCATCTGGTCTTTGATTATGTCGTCTGAGCGAAGGTCGGGGGAAAAAACCATTCATTTATTAGGTAGGTTTGTTTGCTATAATTATTTGGGGTTTAACCCAAATTCTTTTACTCCTCCCACGCAGTACTGGGGTGAGCTCGTTTTAGACCGCTATGGTCCGAGACGTCAGGGGTGGATGGATGAGAATAACGGGAGGAGAAGTGGGGTAACAACAAATTGCGCACCCACGTGAGGATCGAAATACACCAGATGAATCACCGCCTCCTCTCTCGCACCCCATGTTGAAAAATGTTAAACCAACATGTTTTTACCTGATGCTGTTGTTTGACCATCTTTCGGTTCAAGTTGGGTTTAACGAAATCTAGGCGAGTGCGTAACGGTCTCCCAAGGAGAATCTGTGCTGGGCTCTCGCCGGTAGTTGAATGGGGAATGATCCTATAGGTTATGAGAAACTTTGCCAACTTCTCCTTCACCGGCTCTGAACTTTGATGCATGGAACGTCACGGTAACGCTTGCTTGAAGGTTTGTACCGACCTCTCATGCAGCTAGACCGTTTGTAGCCGGATGGTATGGTGCTGATGTAATATGCAGGGGCACCCAACGACCAATTTTTTGAAAAATATATTATTAAACCCAGTTGATAAAAATAGTTGTTATTAAGGCATTTTTAGGTGTTTTTCAGTGTTGCTGGAAAAAAAACTATCTGTTCCTTTTTCCCAGCAAGACAAAAAAATGTGTCATTCAAGAGATGAACACTTTCATGAGCTCTCAAGACCTTGTTGACACATGAAGCCACAAACATCCTAACATGCAAGGCTTTACCTGGAACAACCCATCGATGAAGACTCAGTGTAGATTAGATTATTGTTTTATATCAAAAGATATGCAGTCTTCAATTAAAGATGTCGAAATTTTACCAAATACTGATCTTCTCAGACCACTCTGCCATAACTCTTTCAATGTCTTCTGGTGATACAAAAACAAAACGCGGGCCTGGATTTTGGAAATTTAATATCTCTTTGTTAACAGATGAGAATCACATTCAAATGATAGCAAAACAAATACCGGAGTTTGTTTCAAAATACAAAGAGCTCACAGACAAAGGATTGTTTTGGAAATTAATTAAGATGGAAATCAGTGCGTCAACAATAATCTTCGCTAAAAGAAAAGCTAGACAAAGGCGAAACGAAGAAAAAGATTTATTGGCGGAATTTACACGCCTGCAAGAGAAACTTTGCAAAGTTCAGCGAAGCTACCAAAATTGAAATGGATCGAGTCAAAACAAAGCTTGCGAAAATAGTTGCAAATAAAACACGAGGTACTATCGTCCGTAACAAAGCTCAATGGTACGAATTTGGTGAAAAGAAGAACAAATATTTTTACAACCTAGAAAAAAGAAACCACCAACGGAAACATATAACATCGTTAAAAAAAGAAGATGGTTCTGTTCTTCATGGTCCCAAAGAAGCATTTTTCAAAGAAATTTATAGGTCTAAAGGCGTGTCCCCAGACTCCGACATCTTTCAACAATTTTTTTAACTCAGATGGTCTGAAAACTCTAAAAACCGAAGAAGCAGAAAGCTGCGAAGGACTCTTAACGTTACAAGAGTGCGCAAATTCCCTCAGTCATTTTAAAAATAATAAAACTCCAGGATCTCTAGTGGTGGTTTCACCATTGAATTCTATAGATCATTCTGGGATGTCATCGGACAAATAATGGTTGGTAGCTTCAATTACCCATTTTAAAATGGGTCTTAATCGATCACCCATAAATTTGGAGTCATATTTTTAATACCAAAAAAGATAAGGATAAAAATTATCTGAAAAACTGGAGATCAATATCGCTACTAAATAATGACTAAAAAATTGCTACAAAAGCTATAGCTTTGCGTCTAGAAAAATTCTTGCCAACAATTATTAGTTCAAGCCAAACTGGATATGTAAGAGGAAGATATACTGGTGAAAGTATTAGAATAATATCCGATATCATGTCCTTTACTAAAGCGAAAAACATTCCAGGCCTTGCCGTTTTCCTGGATTTTGAGAAGGTTTTTGATTTCATTGAATGGAATAACCTGAAAAATCCCTTGAAGTGTTCAAGTTTGGTCCACAATTACGAAAGTGGGTCACTGTTCTCTATAACGACATCACTAGCTGCGTCTTGAGCAACGGTTTTGCAACTAAACATTTTAACTTAGGTAGAGGAGTCAGACAAGGTTGCCCTCTTTCTGGTATCCTGTTTGTAATTGGCATAGAAATTTTTAGCCTCCCACGCAGTCGTTTTTAGGGGACTCGTATTTCAACCTCCTACTGGGGAGGAGGTAAAATACGAGTCCCCTAAAAACGACTGCGTGGGAGGCTAAGAAATTTTAAGCAACGCTATAAAAAGCTCTAATGAGACAAGAGGAATTCCGATTGACGAGCAACATACAGTCAAAATTTCCCAATATGCGGACGATACGATATATACAGTCAGTGCATAAACTCTTTCAGTTATTGAGCCAATTTGAAAGTTGCTTTGGTATTAGGCCCAGGCCAAACGGACTCGAAAGTAAACGCAAGTTGAAAACTTGGGTCTACTTGCGACTCCGTTTGGCCTGAGCTTGCATGCACTTGCGTTGACTTGCGATGACTTGCGCTCACTTTGGTAGAGATTGAATTTACACGCAAGTCGACGCAAGTTTTTCACCGTTTGGCCTCCCAACCCAAGTCAACGAAATATACCTCACAAATTAATGTGATTTGGTAAGCTGAAGCCACTCTAAAGGCACTAAGGCCACATGGTAGCGGGCATTACCCTTAAATCTACCAAAGCAAAGATTGAGCCCAAGCATTAGCAGCCATGGACAGCTGTTTCGGCCTTGTTAGGCCTCATCAGCATGGCATAGCTAATGCTCAGGCTCAAGTACCCACATATCCATAAAACAATGTTTTATGGATATGTGGGTTACTCCAGCCACATCCCACAAGCTTTACAAGTCAACGAAAGTGAGTGTCTTATATTCCTTGTTATAGCAACTAATTAACCAATGAAATGGGTTTTTTGCGATCTGTGTGCACTTGCGAGGAAACTTGCGAGTCCGTTTGGCCACCCAACGCAAGTCTTTCTGCAAGTTCAGCTTGCGGTTACTTGCAACTACTTGCGAGTCCGTTTGGCCTTGGCTTTAGAATAAATCAGTCCAAATCGAAATTATAATGGCTAGGCTCTTTGCGCCACCGAAAAGACTGAGTGCTAAACTTAAAACGTGGCGATGAACCTATTTACTTTTCATACAATGAAGAACTTGTAACACAAAAGAATTTCTGTGATAAGTTAAACCCACTTCAAAAATTATTAAATATTTGGTCTTCTAGAGACATATCAATTTATGGAAGAATCAACATTGACGTTCATTTGTAGCGTGCTGGACACTCCACCTGGTTTTACTGCTGAGCTCCATAACATAATATTTAATTAAATCTGGAAGCACAAAAATCCAAAACTTAAAAAAGCAACTATCGCGAAAGGTAAGAAATCAATGAAGGAGGACTTCGTATGATTGACTTTTCGGGCAAAGCACTGAAGATAACATGGGTAAAGCATTTGTACTCCGATGATGGTGGACCATAGAAAATTCACTCCATGATTATCCTTACTTTCGAACGTGGGAGGAGAGCTTCAGCCCGGGGCTTTGATTGGAAATTCTATGATTTCCTGAGGCAAGCACAGTCAGCGTCTTTTCCCTGGAACACCATTTACTGGGATTTTTAAATGAGATCACAGAATCCTTCTAGAAAGGTTCTATTACAACCCACCACCTCCGTGAGGCCTAAAATGCCTTAACATCATCCCCCTAAGGGTTATTGTTTTAAGTTTCATAAGGGTGTAGAATGTGCTGCTGGCTGTAATTTTAAGCATCTATGTTTCAAACGTGAAGGACTTCATCCAGCTCTCCGGTGTAATTTTCGTGCCCAGGGTCGCTCAGCAGCAAAGCAGTCCCAGCCTTCCAAGCCCCAGTCTGTCAAGCCCAAGCCAACAACATCTTAGTCTACCCACACCGGTACCAGTTAATAGGTTAGTATTCTTTCTATCTAGGTACAACCATTCCAGTGCAGAATTTCTTTCTAGAGGTTTCAGAGAGGGTTTTCCGTTGCATTATGAAGGTATCCGGGACTCATCGGTCGCAAACAAGTTACTTTCCGCCTGAATTAATCCAGTGGTAGTTGATGCCAAAATTAGCAACGAACTTGAGGCTGGGCGTTTGGCTGGCCCATTTCTTAAGCCTCCTTTAGGTGTTGTTCCCAAGAAGACCCCTGGAGAATTTCGGTTGATCCATCATTTATTCTACCCCGGGGGTTACTCTGTTAATGATGGCATCTCCCTAGAGCATGCCAGTGTGTCCTATGCAGCAATTTCGGATGCCATAAAACACATTAGGGCTGCTGGGACAGGGTGTTTCCTTGCCAAAACTGACATAAAAAATGCCTTTAGGATCATTACTATTCGTTTACTGGATTAAGGTTTGCTTGGAATGTGATATGGAAGGATTTCTATTACTATGATCGTTGCATGCCAATGGGGTGTTCTAGTAGTTATAAAACCTTTGATACCCTCAGTTCTGCTCTGGAATGGATTGCTCAGAGTAAATTGAAAGTTGACCACATCATTCATTTGCTCGGTGATTTTCTTATTATTGCCCTCTCCGAAGAACTATGTAGCCACCAGTTGCGTTTATTGCTCGACCTTTGTTCTTACCTTGGCATTCCCATAGCACCAGAAAAGATCTGTGGTCCTGCTACTACAATGTCCTTTGCTGGCATTGAACTAGATTCAGTTTCTTTTGGTCTGCCTTTGGAGAAGCTAGACAAATGTCTTGTTGTTATTTCGGACTTTATGACACACAAGAAGGTTACTCTAAAAGAAGTTCAGTCCTTTACAGGCTTGTTGAATTTTGCCTGTTCTGTCGTTGTTCCAGGTTAGGGCGTTCTTGCGCAGACTTATCGATCTCGTCACTGTTTGGCTCCGTCCCCCGTATCATTTTGTAAGGCTAGGGAGGTTAAATTAGACTTGAAGCTTTGGCAATCCTTTTTGACCAATGGCCAAACATTCTTTCTAGAAGACACATGGTCTAGTTCCGCCAAACTGACGCTGCGGGAGCATTGGACTTTGGTACAGTTTTCGGCAGCAAATGGTGCTATGGGAGATGGCCTGATGATTGGTTGCACAAAAACATTGCCGTGTTGGAGTTTTATCCAATTGTTCTAAGCTTACGTCTATGGGGGCATGAAATGCAGAACCGTTGCATTCTGTTTTTTACGAACAATGTAGCACTTGTGCATGTTATTAATAAGCAGTCGTGTAAAGATAAGGCCTTGATGTTTTTCATGCATGAGAACCCTGGTGCTAGTTTGTTTACGGAATAACATACTATGTTGAACGCAACATATTAGGGGTGTGCATAACACTCTTGCGGACTCTCTGTCTCGGTTACAGGTAGAGAATTTCAAGTGTTTAGCACCAGCCCATATGGAATACAGCCCGAAAGTTATTCCTCCGCATCTGCAGCCTCAAAACTGGCACCGGTAGTATGGTTGCTTTGGAGGTCCAGCCTTCAACCTTCGTCACTCCCAACATACCGACGTGCTTGAGCGCTTTTTCATCAGTTTTTACATGTTACACTACCTGGCATGTCAACAATTTTTCCAATTTCCCCTTCCATTTTGGCCCCTTTTATTGCATACATATATAATCACAACTATGCTCCTTCGACAGTGCATACCTATGTCTCAGCCTTAGGCTACTGTCATAAGTTATCAGGGTTGGCTGATCCCCCTAAGGTTTTTTTTTTGTAATGCAGATGCTGAAGGGTTATGGGAAACTAGGTTTTCGTCTAGACAGTTGGCTGCCCATCACCCTCCCAATACTCCATAGATTGTTAGAGTCTACCATTCATCTTTGTCATTCACAATATGAAATTTGTTTGTTTCGTGCAATGTACTCGTTTGCATTTTTTGCATGCTTAAGGATCAGTGAAATAACTTGCTCAAACTCCAAAGGAGGTGGGTCTCCCATGCAGCTTCATCAGCTTACCCGATTGGTCGATGAGCAAGGGCAGGTTGTGACACTGAAGTGCACCTTTTTGGATTTCAAGCATAACTACAACCAGCGACCCTTTTCTTTGATAATTAATCGTCAGCATCATTTTTGCCCAGTACAACTTATGTTGGATTATCTGTTTGTTCGAGGTTGTAAGGCAGGTCCACTTTTTGTTTTAGCCGATGGTTCTGCGGTCATTAGAACAATGTTTACTGAGAGGCTCTCTATTGCCTGCCTTTAAATACTGTGGTCTTGACCCATCTCCATACAAGGGCCACAGTTTTCGTATAGGAGCTGCTTCTTACGCTGCAGATGCTGGAATGACTGATGCACAGATGAGGGCTTTAGGCAGTTGGAAGTCAAATGCGTTCCACAAGTATATAAGGATTCCTTATTTATCCTCGTAGATCCATTGAATGCCTTACAGTTGAAACCGGCAGCTTGTAGGGGAAGTTACCGGCGACATAACTCTTGACTGATCATCTGACTTGCAGGGGCAGCAGTTATCATTTTGGAGTTACGTCTTGTTACATAGGTTTCATTGCTCTATCCGTTTAAGGGCTGACTTGCAAGGGCGGCAGTCTCTTTTTTCTATTTGTTTTGTTTGTCAATCTTTGCGTTGCTTTGATCTTGCAAAACATTTATTCTACTGTACTGTACCATCAAGAGCTCACGTGCAAGGGCAGCAGTCTCCTGTATTACTGTAATACCATTTCATTTCTTTTTGACAGTAATGATAGCGATATTTATTCTTCGTAGTGACTATCAATGATTAAGGTGCAAGATATTGGGGGAAAAGGATCCTGGGTAGCAGGAGCTCTACTCGTGTGTTTTTCCTTTCCGTGCTGCATTTCCTTTGGGTGGGGCAAGGATCATGATTTGAGGAATCCTGATGCTTTTTGGCGTTTTGGGGGCCCTCACCTTTACTGGGCCCAAAAATAGTTATTCAACGAAAAGATAAGTTAAGCTGTAAATTGAAGTGGCTATGGGCCTATGTCCATAGCCATTTAACTCCAACCTTGATTCTGTGATCTAGTGTCTTGGGGCCCAGTAAACAAGCTGCAGGACATGCAGCACTGTTTGGGAGAATTGTGGTTATTAGGGAAGGGGAAGCATAAAGAATTAACTTCCGTCCTTCAGTTGTGGAATTTTTCCTAGCGCTGCAGGCTGCCGAACAGATCGATCGCTTTCTACCCAGATTAGGAGTTGGCGCGATGGATATGTTTAGTGATTCTAATCACTGAGTCCGTCGTGTCTCCTACGGATGCATTAATAAATACTGATCTGCAGGCTTAAGCTTCTCAGTTTACAGAGTGGCCCACAACTTGCCATAACTTAAAAAATAGCTGTTTTAAGACTTTTTGATGAGGTGTAGTTATCAAGCAGTGTACTTTAGTTCCTTGAGATTCCTTCGCGTTTCTGCAAATTTCGATGCACTCGATGGTCTTTTGATTACTTGACGTCATCTTATTTATTCAACATGTTTGTTTGCTATAGTTCTTTGAGGGTTTAATTAACCCAAATTCTTTTACTCCTCCTACCCAATAAGGGGGTGAACTCTTTAGTTTAGACCGCAATGGCCCGAAACCTTAAGGAGTGGACGGTTAGGAATCGCGGGAGGAGAACGGGGTGACAACAAATGTTAGCACAACGGCCCGACTTGAGGATCGAAATACACCAATCACCGACTCTCGTTTCGCACCCCATGTTAAAACAATACGATATTACCTGAAGGAAATTGGCGTGAAACGTGGTTCGGCCGCCCTAAAACCTTATCACACATACAAACAATGTTACAACTTTTCTTTTCTTTCTTTCTTTTTTTATTTTTATTTTTGCCTTTCTAGTAGGCACTTTTTTTAAAATTATTTAAAGTTCTATAGTACATGTAATACTTCGTAAGTAGTGTAAAGTATTGTTAGTTGTAATTGTAAGTACAATGTAATTAATGGTTGAGTAAAGAAACTTTAGAAGTCAGTTTCCGATCAGTTTAAGGTTGTGCGCACCTCGATTGACTGATCTATTATTTGTGTCTCTGGGCAGGTCCTTTGAGGAACTGGGGTACAGGGTGTCACGAAAGTTGAGGCGCCTGAGAATTTTGTACCCAGCTGAATGAAAAATTCATCTCCTTTTATTACTTTTGCGTTTCTGGGAAATTGAAAGTCGCTACCCAAGATTTCAATTATATCACAGTATTTTCAGGGTTTTTAAGGACATTATTTGTAAATACTAGTTTTAACTTTGTAGAAACATGACCACATCCGATTCAGCTCCGCTGTTATTTTATCGTGTGTTTAATAAATTTTGTTGTTATCGGTCGGCCCCTAGTCCATTACGAATAATAATAATAATAATAATAATAATAATTAGTAATAAAAATCTTTATTTGCTTTTGTCAATGTACACCCATTTTTTTTATTACAATCTAGAAAATTTACAACATATGTTAATCTAAACTAAATTAAAACAATGGGCAAGCTAGGAATGCTGAATAAACCAGTAGGTTTTCTTGTTAGCTCCCTGGACACTGGCTTCCCGTGTAATAGAGGATTTTTTTTTAATTATATTGTTGACTTTTAAAGCTTTGACTAATTTATGTCCTAGCTATATTCGTGATCAGTTACAAACTTACAAGCCTGTTAGGAGTTTACTATTATCAAGTATGAATATGTTAGTAATACCTCGATCAAGGTTATAATCATACGGGGATTGTGCTTTTTTCTGTTTGCGCCCCTTAATTCTGGAATAATCTTCCAGAGCACATGAAATGGAGCTTAATTCGTAGTTCTTTTTAAGTGTTATTTTTATTCATAGTTCTGGTTGTATTAGTTTCCATTTGTTGTCATATTGTCACTTAGTTGCTTTTTATTTTATCATTTTCAACCTTGTATAGAGCTTTCGGCTTGAGCGCTGTTATTATTATTATTATTATTATTATTATTATTATTATTATTATTATTATTAACAAAAATCAAGTCGGATGACAGTTTGAAGTATCTTGACCCCAGGGGACTTTTCTGGCTTCACTTCTCTCTCTCTCTCTCTCTCTCTCTCTCTCTCTCTCTCTCTCTCTCTCTCTCTCTCTCTCTCTCTCTCTCTCTCTCTCTCTCTTTTTTTTCGGTAATTCGACCAATTAATATTTGATATTGACCAGTTTATATTTTAAGTTATCAAGGTACTCAAAGCGAGAGAAAAAAACATTAAACGATATTATCTATATTCTCTCATGTTTGGAAAGTACAACTATACCACTTACTCCTGTGCAATCATGGTATCATTGTATTAGCTTTCCCTGTGAAGTTGCTTACTTTTTCATGGACGTCACATATCCAACGAAATCACGCGTAGTATCGCCTGATACGTCGAAGTGGTAAGTTTGAGCAGGATAATTGTTTTAGCATACAAAAAATCGATAACAAAGCACATTTTACTGAATTTACTGCAGAAAAGCAGAAACGAAATAGACCTTTTTAGCTTGTAGATTTTATTTTCCCAATGTAGACCATGTGATTTTCCCAAGGGGATTTGCCTCTTGTCTTTTCATGAATTATGCATACATATGCACCTGAATAAGGCTAAATTTCAAAGAAACAGTTCTCTAGGGTAACATCATGTGACCTACATTGGGAAAACAAAACATACAAGCTAAAAAGGTCTATTAAGGTACATCGCAGGATACACGTCGAGTACGAACGACTTGATGTCCCAACATATCATACACGTTTAATAGTTAAAACTGAAAGGCAAATACAGCCGCAAAAATTAGAAACTATGAATATATTACTTATGTAGACGATTCAAACATGTTCCAAAATCCCACGTCGTTTTATGTGCCACGCACGTATCGTAATTTGCAATGTCAGTTTCTTTGCCGTTTATTGCCCTACGTATTCAAACAAGCCTTGACTTGGAATTCGCGTAATTGAAACACTTTTCATTTATTAACCTAAGCTTGTCATCGGTTTCTCCTGTATAACAGAGTCGTACCGTCCACTTAATTGTTCACTCTTTCGGAATCTTCTGAAACGTAGTTTACCACCCCTTTTTTCTTTTGTTCATTAGTTTTTAAATGTACAATGTGATGTTTTCACGCTTTGCTGATTATATGGAGTTTTTAAGAATGTAGTAGTTTTACTTATTGACGGTTGTATGATTTGTTGTTTTGATGCAGACTACCTCAGGCCTCGCGCTGAATGACCTGCCCTGTTAAATAGAGTTACCTACTGACCTCCTTGCTATGACTTTAATACTAGTTACGTAATGTTTTTTAGCATACTGATATCCTATCAGTCACTTGTATTTTCTTTGTATGCACGGGAACCTCTAGGTGAGTGTGAATATCACGAAAATGCGAGAAACTTGGGATAAAGATTTTGAACTATACTATGCTATATTAGTATATACCACGCAATACTATATTAGTATATACCACACAAGTGAATAGTGCTTTTCGCGCGCTCTGATTGGTTAAGTTGGTGATTAGCAAGTACTATTCACCTCCGAGCAGCCGGTGTGCGAGATTTTACAATTTCGACCGCTTGTCGGTATATTGTCACACATAACGTAATGTTTTGGTCCGCTAATTATCCAGCTTGTGTGGTATATACTAAAATAATTATTCAACTCAGTTTCGGTGAAAGTGGTGGACATTTACCGAGCCGTGAAGCGGCTCGGTAAATATCCACCACTTTCACCTCCACTTTCACCTCCACTTCTGTGAATAATTGTTAATTATACTATATTATATATTATACTATACTATACTATACTATACTATACTATACTATACTATACTATACTATACTATACTATACTATACTATACTATACTATACTATACTATACTACACTATACTATACTACACTACACTATCCTATGCTATGCTACGCTATGCTATACTATGCTATGCTATACTATGCTATGCTATGCTATGCTACGCTACGCTACTCTATACTATACTATACTACACTATGCTACGCTATGCTATACTATGCTATGCTATACTATACTATGCTATGCTATGCTATGCTGTGCTGTGCTGTGCTACGCTATACTATACTATACTATACTATACTATACTATGCTATGCTATGCTATGCTATACTATACTCTGGGATAAAGATTTTGAACTATGCTATTTTCTTATGTACAATTAATGTGGCTTAAGCCCGGTGTGGAATGGTAAAGTTGGATGGTGAATACCGACGAAACTACACTACTTTCCTGCATTCTTAATCACTGTGTTTTGTGTAGCATGGGGTAAATATAAGGTCAAATTAAAGAGATGTCTAACTTTAAAAGAGTTCATTTGCTCATAGAACCATGCCAGTTATCCATTTTATCCATTTTACATTTTCCAACACAAATCTGGAAACAGGCCGGAAACAACTGTATCGGCACTTTTTGCCACGTATGGTAAATAAATAAATCACTTTATTTGAGTGTCGATGTATTTAGCACACACGATGCTAATTGGGGCTACTAGCCAGATCGAATTGGAATTTGAAAATGTTGGTTTTTAGATGGGGAAACCGGAGTACCTGGAGAAAAACCTCTCGGAACAAGGACGAGAACCAACAACAAACTCAACCCACATATATTAAGTGGTGGCAATACAATAACCATAGAGGGCGAAAGTTTAACATTTGCAGTAAATCACTTTTGTTCAAGAGATTCTAACTTGCATCACACGTGGAAGGACCTCCTTATAAACGCTACAGGGTGTGTTCCGACTTGACGTCACGGTGGCCATGATGGAGGAGAAAACAAAGAAACGGCGCCATGTTGGAGGAGAAAAGGATTCTTTTAGGAACTGAACGCTATTTTTGCAATAGGGCTGCTGGTCACGTGAGCGAACACTCTCTAAAATTCCTTTACATTAGCTCCACGCAGACCTTCCTCGTAGAGTCATCCCAGGTTGTTGTACTTGTGGAGACTCCAGTTCTTCAATGATTGTCGTCATATCTGGCCTTAGCCAAGAGTTATCAAGTACGCAGCGCTCAACGAGGTTTTGATATCTGTATTCCCTCATTTGCATAATTTGCTCCCAACGCTGTTCTAGATCAGGTTCTTGTCTGATACACATTTCACAGAGGAGAACTCCAAAACTGTAAGCATCAACCTAACAACAACAACAACAACAGCATTGGGAGTGGTCACAAAACGCTCTTTTCCCTGAGTATAAAGTTATCAGCATTAGTAACATATTCCCAGCATCATTAAGTGATTATTTGATGGAAGCATATGCTGCAAGCAGGATCACTTCCACGTTGATAGACCATCTTTGCGGCAAAGTCGCGATCTGTGATCCCAGGGGGGAAATGTGTGTGCATGCAAGTTCGCAAATGAATGATACTCGCGCCCTAAGAAACCCACTTGATGAGCCTACATGCAGACAGGAGACGGCTTCAAAGACTTCATGACCTACAATGGAATTATTAAAACACTTACGGAAATTGGCCTAAGCCATCGACAAGTTAAGTATAGGCTAAAAATTTAAAATGTTTTTCGGCTAAAAATTTTTAACTCCTCTTTTCATTTCACGCTGTTAACGAAGCGTTGTAAATGTTATAAGACAATTGGCTCATGCCTCAGCTGTGCGTTTATTGAGATATGAAGCATTTGGGAAGTGATTGGCATCAAGCACCGGAAAATGCGCCTGTGCAAGTCATGATTGGTTTTGGCTTTGCTTCTCACTGGTTGAGAACTGGTGCGAGTTTTGTTGGCCAATCACAAAGCGAAGTAAAGTAAAACCAAAGCAAATGAAAATTACTTTCAACTCTCAACTGAAAACCGGCCTATTTTATAATATTTACCGACCTTAGTGCTAATTGGTCGACGTGGATCTCCTCTGGACTCTGTTCACTGCACCTGCATAATTAATGTTACTCTGGCGCACAAAATTTGCAGTGCCATAATCTGACAACTTGGCTTGCCACTGGCTACGCTGTCGTCGTAGCAACACATTAGCACTACTGACGTTGTGATGGATGATAGGCACGGGTTTGAACTGGTGCAGATAATTGAGCGCTCGGGCCACATCCAAAGAAATAACATTTACGTCTTCCACTGTTATCTGTGGGTCATCGGGTCTGTTGTTCTGTCTCGGAAATAGCCGTTCTCGTAGAGTGAACTCCATTA
>JAEMWC010000584.1:25000-45000 GCA_016490735.1 Pachyseris speciosa | reverse complement strand
TGTGAAAGCGATAACCACTTCCGAGGTGGGATATTTCTACCAATTTTGGTGTTTCATAAATAATCTAGTTCCTCTTAACATTGTGCTGATGAAGTAGCGTACTAGCATTAATGTGACGTTGCCGGTCAAGTGAATAACCCTACTTCGTCATGTGACATAATATGTTATTCCAGAAAAGAAAAGAATCTTTCCGAGGAAGGTTTTCTGACTTGAACTCCACTCGTCCGTGATTCTACTGGAAATAACAATTCAGCTTCGTACTTTCTGTTAAAAGTTTGGTCTTATGCCCATTGACCAGATGAATAGGCCATATTTCCGAATTACTTTTGGCCTCTATTTCAAAGCGAGTCCTAGTGCTCCTCCTTTCATGTGAAAATAAGTTTTCATTCACATGCAAGGAGGCGAGAGGTAATTCGGAAACGGCCAATTGACGGCACTATGTTTGGAAAATGAGTCAGGGTTTTTAAGGACATTATTTGTAAATAGTAGTTTTAATTTTATCGTGTGTTAATAAATGTTGTTGTTGTCGGTCGACCCCTAGTCCATTACGAAGGACCTACAAGACGAGAAACACAGGCTTCCCGTTGAATAGGCTGGATTTTTTAAAAAAAATATTTTTGACTTTTAAAGCTTTGAATTATTTATGTCCTAGCTATATTCCTGATTAGTTACAAACTTACAAGCCTATTAGGAGTTTACGATCATCAAGTATGAATATGTTAGTCAAACCTCGATCAAGGGTAAAATCACATGGGGGATCGTGCTTTTTTTTCTGTTTGCGCCCCTAAGTACTGGAATAATCTCCCAGAGCACATTAAATAAAGCTTAAGTCGTAGTTCTTTTTAAGTGTTATTTTAATTCATAGTTCAGGTTGTATTACTTTCGATTTGTTGTAATGTTGTCATTTAGTTGCTTCAGTTTTATTTTATCATTTTAAAACTTGTATTGTAAAGGCGCGTTAGCTATAGAGCTTTAGGATTGAGCGCAATTACTATCATCATCATCATCATCATTATCATCATCATCATCATCATCATCATTATTATTAACTAAAATCAACTCGGATGACAATTTGAAGTATCTTGACACCAAGGGACTTTTCTGGCTTTCAATTCAAGAAAGTTTTCGTTCTCTTTTTTTTTTTCCTTTCAGTAATTGGACCAGTTAATATTTAATATTGAACCAGTTTATATTTTAAATTATCAAGGTACTCAAAGCCAGAGAATTTAAACAAAAAACATCAGACGATATTCTCTCATGATTGGAAAGTACACTTACTCCTGTGCAATCATGGTATCATTGTATTGGCTTTCCCTGTGAAGTTGCTTACTTTTTCATGGACGTCACATATCCAACGAAATCGCGCTGAGTATCGCCTGATATGTGGAAGTCGTAAGTTTGAGCAGGATACTTGTTTTAGTATACAAAAAAATCTATAACAAAGCCCAGTTTATTGAATTTACTGCAGAAAAGTAGAAACGAAATTACAGTATATCGCAGGATATACGTCGAGTACGTACGACTTGATGTTCCAACATATCATACACGTCTAATAGTTAAAACTTAAAGGCAAATACAGCCGCAAAAATAAGAAACTATGAGTATATTATTTAATATGTAGACGATAAAAACATGTTCCAAAATCCTACGCCGTTTTATATGCCGCGCACGTATCGTAATTTGCAATATCAGCTTCTTTGCCGTTTATTGCCCTACGTATTTAAACAAGCCTTGACTTGGAATTCGCGTGATTGAAACACTTTTCATTTATTAACCTAAGCTTGTCGTCGGTTTCTCCTGTATAACAGAGTCGTACCGTCCTCTTTATTGTTCACTCTTTCGGAATCTTCTGAAACGTAGTTTCCCACCCCTTTTTTCTTTTGTTCATTAGTTTTTAAATGTACAATGTGATGTTTTCACGCTTTGCTGATTATATGGAGTTTTTAAGAATGTTGTAGTTTTACTTTATTGACGGTTGTAAGATTTGATGTTTTGGTGCAGACTACCTCAGGCCTCGCGCTGAATGACCAGTCCTGTTAAATAGAGTTACCTACTGACCTCTTGCTGTGACTTTAATATTAGTTACGTAATGTTTTTCAGCTTTAGTAATATTACTTGTATTTTCTTTGTATGCAAGGGAACCTCTAGGTGAGTGTGAATATCACGAAAATGCGAGTCACACCACGCGAAAGGTTGGGATAAAGATTTTGAACTATGCTCTTTTCTTATGTACAATCAATGTGGCCTAAGCCCAGTGGCGAATGGGAAAGTTGGGTGGTAAATACCGGCGAAACTACAACTGCTTTCCTGCATTCCTAATCACTGTGTTTTGTGTGGCATGAGGTCAATATAAGATCAAATTAAAGATATGTCTAACTCAGTTGAAAAGTGTTCATTTTTCTGTGGAATCATGCCGGTTATCAATTTAACACAAACCTGGAAACAGGCTAGGAACAACTGTATCGGCATTTTTGGCACGTATGGTAAATAAATAAACAAATAAATCACTTTATTTAAGTGTGAATGTATTTAGTACACACGATGCTAATTGGGAACATTAGCCAGATAGAATTGGAATCTGGAAATGTTGGTTTTCGAAGAGATGGGAAAACCGGGACACCCGGAGAAAAACCTCTCGGAACAAGGACGAGAACCAACAACAAACCCAACCCACGTATGTTGTGGCAATATAATAACCATAGTGGGCGAAAGTTTAACGTTTGCAATAAATTACTTTTGTTCAAGAGATTCTAACGTGCATCACACGTTGAAGGGCTTCATTATAAACGTTATAGAGTGTGTTGACTTGACGTCACGGCGGCCATGATGGAGGACAAAAAACAAAGAAACGGGGCCATGTCGGAGGAGAAAAGGATTCTTTTAGGAACTGAACTCTATTTTTACAATGGGGCTGCTGGTCACATGAGCGAACACTCTCTAAAGGCCATTTCTTTACATTAGCTCCACGCATGTCTTTTTCGTCGAGCGATCCCAGGTTGTTGTACTTCTGGAGACTCCAGTTCTTCAATGATTGTGTCCATATTTGGCCTCAGCCAAGAGTTATCAAGTACGCAGCGCTCAACGAGGTTTTGATATCTGCATTCCCTCATCTGCATAATTTGCTCCCAACGCCGTTCTAGATAAGGGTCTTGTCTGATACACATTTCACAGAGGAGAACTCCAAAACTGTAAACATCGACCTAACAAGAACAACAACAGCATTGGGAGAGGTCACAAAACGCGCTTTTCCCAGAGTATAAAGTTATTAGCATTAGTAACATATTGCCAGCATTATTAAGTAATTATTGATGGAAGCATAATCTGCAAGCAGGATCACTTGCACGTTGTTAGACCATCTTTGTGGCAAAGTCGCGATCTGTGATCCCTGGAGGGAAATGTGAGTGTATAGACTCGACGTCATGAATTTATATATTCTATCAGAAGCATATAACCTTATATGCTTCTGATTCTATCGATAACAAATCAGTAGTATGACTTTCTATGTTCTTAGCCTAGTTTGCACATGAATGATACTCGCGCCGTAAGAAACTCACTTGATGAGCCTGCATGCAGACAGGGGACCTCAAAGACTTCATGACCTACGATGGAATTATTAAAAGACTTACGGAAATTGGCCTAAGCCATCGACATGAAATGTATAGGACAGAAATTTAAAATGTTTTTCAGCTAAAAATCTTTAACTCCTCTTCAGCTTTTCATTTCACGCTGTTAACGAAGCGTTGAAAATGAAAATTACTTCGACACTCAACTGAAAACCGGCCTATTTTATCATATTTAACGAACCTTTACGCTAATTGGTCGAGCTGGATCTTCTCTCGCGGACTCTGGTGCACAGTAGCTCACTGCACCTGCATAATTAATGTTGTTCTTGCGCACATAATTTGCAGTGCCATAATCAGACAATTTGGCTTGCCATTGGTTACACTGTCGCCATAGCAACACATTAGCACTACTAACGTCGTGATGGATGATAGGCACGGGTTTCAACTGGTGCAGATAATTGAGCGCTCGGGCTACATCCAAAGAAATAACAGCCACGTGTTCCGCTGTTATCTGTGGGTCATCAGGTCTGTTGTTCTGTCTCGGAAATAGCCGTTCTCGTAGAGTGAACTCCATCAACTCCGTTACTATATCTGATGGCGGTTCATTATCAGCAGTTGTTCCAATAAACTGCAGCAAACAAGGATGGCGACATTTTGAAGCAATGTTTACTTCTCGGTCAAACACACGCCTGTTACGATCAGTCATAATTACGCTGTGCATTTTTTTCACTGCGACCTCGCAGTCATGAAGACACCCTCGGAAAACAACTCCCCACGCTCCTCGCCCGAGCTCTTGATCTTGAATGATTTGAATGTCTTCGCGATTAATGACCCAGTCGCGAGAAGGATCCCTGCTTTGCTGAAGTTCACTTAGTTGATCTCTCAGCCTTCTAAGCTCTTGATTGTATGATCTCAACTCACTCTCCAGTTTCCGAACTCTTCGTCGCACTGGTTGCTCTACACCAACTGAGTTCAGCCTGCTCACACAATGACCCATTCTAATCACTGTGCGCGTTTCTAATTATCTTGAGCAGTTTAGAAAAGCGGTGCTGTTTCGTCCTTATTTCAACCTGTAATAAATTGCACTTCTTTAATCATTTATAAATTCGTCAATCTTATATTGAATGGATAAAATTACGAAGTAGAGGAGGAAAGGAGAAAAAAAATGAAGAAGGAAGGAAGCTCGGTGAGTGGGTGGAAGTTAAGTGGTCAGTCAAGGTCAACGTCATTTAAATAAATGTAGGGGACGTAGTTCCCGGTGTGGTGGTCTATCTTATCTGATGGTTAAATACTCGGTGATACTGTCTAGCTGCACAAGCTACTCTAAAATCCGAGGGTAAATAAAGTAATGTATGTATGCATGTCACTTGAGGACTACACTCATTAAAAATATCGAGCCTTATAATACATTATTTTTAAATATGAGACTGATCATCGCAGTTATGAACACTACTTAAACAGTAGTGAAAATAAAGCCTGAAAAAATTCTGGCTTGTACGGGATTCGAACCCACGATCTCTGCGATACCGGTGCAGCGCTCTACCGACTGAGCTAACAAGCCATCTGGGAGCAATTTAACACCTCGAAACAATAAAAGCACACCGCCTTCAGCATCGTGCTTTCGTCTGTTTCTCGGTGTTTGGAACCTTTGATGAAACACTCGCACTCGTTTTTGATATATTATGTCAAATCTATGTTAAGCGACGCAAAAACGGTTTTTAGGTTAAGTCCCGCCTTAATTGACCACTGTATGCAAACATAAGGTCACTGGACCGTTATGTAAAACGATCTTTTGAAATATAGCTGTTCAAAACGGTGTTTAGGTTAAGTCCCGCCTTAATTGGCCACTGTATGCAAACAGAAGGTCACTGAACCGTTATGTAAAACGGTCTTTTGAAATATAGCTGTTTCCTCGTCAACCTACTTTCCAACCTACTCTCCAACTACTATACCGAGGTTTTCGCCGTCATTTTGGCTGCCGCTAGTCCTCTCCTGAAAGAACACTGGTTGCGCATTCTCTCCTGGCTGCCTTCCGTGTCATTAAGTTACGGCAACTTTGAAATAATCACACTGAAGTGTGTTTTAATCACCCCTTGCCCTGTAAACATTACACTGAAAAGGGCGACTTAATCTCGATACGATGGTAAAAGATACATGTTTCGATATTTGGGGCAGATCACAGCGAAACATAGCTTCTATAGAAAGCAATTGACACTAGGATAATGTACACTGATAGTAAACTCTAAACGGTTAACGAACGGCAATTCGGTCCCGGAACGAATTGATTCCCGGTGAGAAACTGAGAACACATCACAGCCTTATAGTTGAAACCACGCAATACAAGACAGAGAAAACAAAGAAACAAACCTGTTGTGCAGCAAAATCAAACCAGAATAGCAAGTGATATCGAAGAGTTACCAAGCTAAAGGCAAGGCAAGACGGTTGTAGGAAACCTTTGTCGTCAACGGCCTACTCAGTAGGATGCAGATGGCTGTGCAGGGATGAAGTGGCGTTGCACAATTGTTGTGCAATTAGGCGTTGGCCAGCGACCAAGCAAAACGAGTCGGCTTAAAATGGAGAAACTGAAAATGTAAGCTGTCCTAGCACAAGAGAAACAGGCACAGAATACGTGTGAAAGCTATAACCACTTCCGAGGTGGGATATTTCCAGCAATTTTGGTGCTTCATAAATAATCTAGTTCCACTTAACAATGTGTTGGTGAAGAAGCGTACTAGCATTAATGTGACGTTCCCGGGCAAGAGAATAACTCCACTTCTTCATGTGATATAATATGTTATATAAGATAGCTGGTAAATTTGTTTAGCCAAATTTAATTGCGCGAGCGTACTTCATATTCCTATTGTGCACATTGATGACGTAGCAGAGGGAATTTCTCTTTATACAACATTTAAACTACCGGATCGAAAATAGTTCTCCTTAACAATGTGTTGGTGAAGAAGCGTACTAGCATTAATGTGAAGTTGCCGGTCAAGTGAATTACCCCACCTCCTCATGTGACGTAATATGTTATATACGATAGCTGGTAAATTTGTGGAGTCAAATTCAATTGCGCGAGCGTGCTTCATATTCCTATTGTGCACGCTGATGACGTAGCAGAGGTAATTTCTCTTTATACAATATTTAAACTACCGCGTCGAAAATGTTATAAAACAATTGGTTTATGCAGCAGCTGTGTGTTCATCGAGGTATGAAGCACTAGGGAAGTTTGGAGAGCACTCAAGGACGGCTAGAGTTACGCATCTTTCGTGCTCATTATTTTCTCATTTTATTCTATTGACGGCACTATGTTTGTAAGATGAACTGAAAAATTCGTGTTTCCTAGTTACCCTAACCCAGCCCAAACAGATTCCGAACAACAACCCTAATCATAACAGTTGGTTCGTATCTCCACCCAAACACCTATATCTCAGTAGATGTTTTGGTGTGTAGTACTAAGTTAGTATAGCTTCGTATTTTTAAGAGTCGTGCCCTCAGGGTTAGTCCAAATATAAACAACGAGTACAGAGATACCACCCACCAAAACATTTGAAACAGATTTATTACCCAAAAATAACTTTTAACAATTAGTAACAAAGAGAAATATGAGAAAAAGAGAGACGTAATGAGCACACGGGCATTTTACAATGAAGACAACCACCAAACCAACTATACAAATATTGCGCCATATTTATACTCGTTTTGCGTGATAGAATTCGAACAGTTCTACATGGAGTTGGACGATTGCTACGCAGCGAAGCTTAGCAGGATATTAATTCCACTAATTCAACAGATTTAATTGTAGCTCGAGTCTTGGACGCATCTACCTCGTTTTCATGTCTAGCCAAACGAAGAGGGGACCAAGCTGCAAACGATGTCGTCTCTTAATCTTCTTATTTGTCTAATTCTTCGTCCGCCATAATCAACGCCGTGAAGAATTTAGTTGCTGAGAATCAATCAACCCGAAACAAAGCTTTTAAACTTCGCATATATTACCTTATGCGGACGAACATATTAATTAAACAACAGTCAAGCTTTGTTTCTAGTTCAACTTTTTGTAAACATAGCCGGAAGAGATACTTTCAGACCTTCTCCAGGAAAATTATCCCTAAGAATACAAACGGAAAAGGTAAGTCTACTTTGATTTACGCGGTAATACTTTTTCAGTAGGAGGAATAGAGATAAAACCTTCTTCCACGCATGAAGAGTTTATTAGTAACCAATAGCCATTTTGTTTCCGCGGATCTATGTTGCAACAGGATCACATCTTGTGAGTGGAGCAGTTTGTACGAGATCGGATTCCATTTATTTCATATTTATTTATTTATTTATTTATTTAAGGATTTGTACAAAGCAGTTCCGGTGCAAAAACAATAGGACATAAGTCCCCCACTAGGTTTAAGCACCAACCCAACCCTCTCCTAAAATATTAACTTAATAATATAAATAGACTAAATAGGCTGCTTAACAAGTGCACGCAGCAAGGGTATTTACCCGGCGAAATTTAGGACAAATTATTTTAAAGGTACGAAAGTTGTCGCCATCAAAAAAGAGTGAATAGACTCAGCCTGCGAGTAGCACGAGTATGTTTCAGAGGATGGTTGATCAGTAGCATCCTATTTCAGTCGAGTTTGGAAGGGGGTGGGGGGAGTGGGCGTTGGGTGGGGGCTTAAATACCGACAACGTTGACGCCTCTCGCAGTGAGCTACTTCACATGAGGGGCGTAAGACGAATTATAACCCAGTAAATTGCGACACGTAAGGTGAGCATAGTCCTGAGACGCCCTGCTTTTTTACATTGACTTGCGGTTCCACAATCCGAGGGGAAGCCATCGGAATCGAATTCATTCTAGGTCAACTCTGAAGGGTACTTCAACTCAGGTTCTACATGAAAGTGTTTGTCAGTAGAAGGTAACGTCTATTTGTAACTAACCAAAGACGTTTAAAAGACTGTAGATCACTACTTCTTAGTTTTTGAGAAACCGTTTGGGAATGATTTCTCAACGCACTGCAGTGAGAGTTTGCGTGTTTACAGAGTGAACCAAGCTGTTATAACACCAAGCCTATAAAACTTACAAGCATCTCCCAAAGCACCTTTAAGGCCGATTTGGACGTTACGTTTGCTTACGATTACCGTATCCATCTTCAATGGTATGATACCACGCATAATCGTCATTCAACATTGCCCAGGCCCTCGACTGTCGTAGACGACATTTTACGTGTCGTGCCCGACCAGTCGTACGAAAAACGTCGTATCGTGGTTTGCAATTTTTGCGTTTATTGTGTTGTTGTGTTGCGTATTCAAACGAGCCTTGACTTGGAATTTGTGCAATAGAAACGCTCAGGCTCATTTATAAACCTAAGTTTGGCGTCATTTTTTTCCTTATAATTAAGTCGCACTGTCTAAACCGTCCTTTAGATTCTCAGGAAAAGCTTTTCATTTCAATGTTTTTGGAATCTTCAGAAACGGAATTTCTTACCCAAGAACAACTCTACGTACATACTTTATTTGTCCCAACAGGGCTTTTCAGAATAAAGGTAAAATTATATGAAAAAGTCTAACACAAACAGAAACTATGTACAAGTGATATAAAACAAGTCAAAATAGCAATAAATTAAGCTAGCTCAAAATGTACAGTCAAGACTCAAAACATTTTTAAAAGTAAATCTCTCTTTAGGCAGCGTTTGAAGTCTGTTAGCGTGGGTTTCAACTTATGAACATTGTCTAATGAGTTCCAAAGTTTAACGGTTCTGAAATAAAAGGTTCTTTGTCATGTGGCAGGGGAATATGTAACTGATCTTGGAGTTCCTCGTTGTGCGCTTAGTGATGCTTTGCTCTTTGGATATATTTACAAAGTACATGTACATGCAGCTAGTATTTACTTTTTTTTTTCGTTTTTTTTTTTTTGTTTTTGTTTTTTTTTTGTTTTGTTTTGTTTTGTTTTTTTTTGTTAGTTTTTAACTGTACGATCAATTTGTTGATTATATTGAGTGTTTTTAACAGTGTATCTAGTTTTACTTTATCTATTAACGGTTGTAAGATTTGTTGTTTTGGTGCAGAGTATCTCTGGATACCGGCCTGGTACTACACCGCGGTCAAACGTAAAAAGGTAAGAAAAGTCCTTAAAAGATAAGGTTTTTACGTTGAGAGCTCAAAGATGATAAGTTTTTCTTCAGTCTGTGAGTTTACTAAATCATTTTATGAATTACTAAAAAAGTTTTAGGAACAATAAGGTGAATCGGTTTTCCTGAAGTCACGCATTGAAACAGAAAACAAAAACACACCGCACCGAACAGTTTCCACATTCTTCGCTTTAAAAAAACTTTAAAACTTTTTTAGTAATTCATGAAATGATTTAGTAAACTCACAGACTGATGAAAGACTCATCATCTTTGAGCTCTCAACGTAAAAACCTTATCTTTAAAGGACTTTTCTTATTTTTTACGTTTGACCGCGGTTAAGCCTGGTACTGAGGTACCCAACCTCATTCCCAGGGCGTTTTCCCTCATTTGGAGGCGGGAGAAAGCCCTGGGAACGAGGTTGTGGGGTGCCCTGTTTAAGTAGAGTTACCCTCCTTCTTATGACTTAAATACCAGTTACGCAATGCTGTCAAGTGGTGGAATATCCCACCAGTCACTTGTATTTTCTTGGTATAAACAGGAACCTCTAGGCGAGTGAATATACAAAGAAAATACAAGTGGCAAGTGGGATATTCCATGGTATATTACGAGAAACCTTGGATAACTATTTTAATCCACGCAATAGCAAATGCAGAGGCCGGGCATGCGCAATCAATTACTTTTTTTTTGTAGTTGTGGTTGTGGTTGTGGTTGTGGTTGTAACTATGCTTGCATTATCTGCTTTACAGGTACGACGCAACGACATAAGCGTAAACACAAGCATATATAAGAAAATGAAAACAGTGCCATCGCTTGTGCTTCTGCTTGCGTCGTCTTGTCACACTTAACGAATGCATGAGCATAAAGCGCTTATGCTTGTATTGCACCGGTGTACTCGTAGGTTTCTTGTGCTTAAGCTTGCACCGTATGCTTATGCTCGTGTCGTAGGCGTAAACCAGCCTATATACATGGTTTCCAGGTCTTCTTAGGATTACTAGTTCCGGTTTGGTGAAAAGTCAAAGTCTGTTTTTCGAGGCCGAAGCAAAACGGAAAAAGAAGATGAAGTTTAAATTTCATCCACCAATTTTAAAACGGAAAAGTGAAGTCCGGTTTTTGACGAACGGCTAACTTGGCTTCACGCATTGATGAAGTACGTAGTAAACAGCTGGTACAGATTAATCTCCTATAAAAACCTATTTACCACAACGAACTATGCAGTCGTCCTTTAATGGGACCTTAATCCAGCCTACCAGCGATTATGCATGCGTTACCTGAGGAGCAACATCTCAGTAATCCAAATTGGGTCCTTAGACTACAGAAAAACGCGGCGAAAGTCACTTTTCATAGCAAGTGATTCCAGGATCATATTTCCATCGTCTGAGCTGTTCAACAGATTAAAGTGAATGACTATAAATCGACCTATAGATTACTTCACTTCCATGTTGATGTACAAAATAATAAACAAATCTAGCCCCAACTAACGGCTAGAAAACAGTTTTGATACGTTAACAACAAAAACCTGTTCAGCACCAGATCGGCCGCAAGTCAGTAGAAACCTGTCCATACCTAAGCTTTCTTCCAAGACATAAAGACTCAGTACAGACGAGTACATACTTTGAACTCCTGCTCTGTCGACGTTATAGGCGATAGTTTAGACAAGTTTAAAAGAGGTTTAGTTTAATTTTTTTAGCTTCTATTATTCTCTTAAGTCAAGCTCCCTTTTAGTTTTGGAGATCAGTTAATATATGGGAATTCAATCTCCCCCTATTGCTTTCCTTTACCTAATGGACCTTCATATAGTGTTTATGATGAGGATGATGATGATTTTTATTAGTAGGATATCTTTGTACAGTGATAAACAAAAGTGCACCTAGCACCAAAATGTTTTTCGCTAAAATAAATCTTTGGACCTGTTTGAAACACATTACGCCTTTTTCTTTTTACCAAATCTTGACCTGTTACAGACCAGTTATCTTGAATTTTCATAGGCTGTAAAAGTTGCAAAATCTCGCCATCGTCTGTCCCACGACCGGGTCAGAGGGGGCATGGGTCTATTCTCGATTTGACGTCACAAACTGATTTACATTGCATTAAGTCTTTGTAAACGTGCATGCAAAGCAGTTTGTGACGTCAATTCGAGAATAGACCCAAGCTCCTTCTAACTCGGTCGTGTACCAAATGATGCCTCATTTTTTTGTACGTTTTGAAGCCAATAGAAATGTCCAAATAAAAAATAAAGGTGCAATGTTGCTGTGACAAGTGCAAAGATTTATTTTAGCGAAAACAATGTTTTGGTGTTAGGTGTAAGTTAAGGTGGTAGACCTGACTTTAAAGGGCCCATTTTGGACAGAAATTTCTCAAAATTAAAACAACGGTCTAAAATAAAAACATGAAACGCTACGACAACAAAAAATTAACTTCCAAAATAATGATGTATTAGGTGACAATTTTCACACCTCAGGTGACAAAACCCATTTGAATTTCGGGCTCAAAAATAAGACTTGTGCATTTTACGGCTTTACCTTTTAAGATGCATTTAAAAATAATATTGGAGATTATTTCCATCCAGAAAAGGATTGAACTGTGTTTTTTTCGTGAGTTATTCCCAAGTGAAGGAAAAGCCCTGGGAACAAGACTGCTCTTTTGTTTTAAATTAATACATTATAGTATATTTTTAAATTTTAGATTTAATTATGAGGGCCTTATCAGCTGTTTGGTGCTACCTCTTTTATTATCATTACCATTACCATTACCACTACCATTATCATCATCATCATCATCATCATCATCATCATTATTATTATTATTATTAACTAAAATCAATTCGGTGATGTGATGTTTTCACACTGCTGATTATATGGAGTTCTTAAGAATGTAGTAGTTTTACTTCATTGACGGTTGTAAGATATGTTGTTTTGGTGCAGACTACCTCAGGCCTAGCGCTGAATGATCTGCCCTGTTAAATAGAGTTCCCTACTGACCTCCTATACTAGTTACGTAATGTTTTTTTTAGCACACTGATATCCTATCAGTCACTTGTATTTTCTTTGTATGCACGGGAAACTCTAGGTGAGTGTAAATATCACGAAAATGCGAGAAACTTGGGATAAAGATTTTGAACTATACTATACTATACTATACTATACTATACTATACTATACTATACTATACTATACTATACGATACGATACGATACGATACCATATCATACCATACCATACCATACCATACTATACTATACTAAACTATACTATAAAGATTTTGAACTATGCTATTTTAATTTCTTATGTACAATTAATGTGGCCTAAGCCCGGTGTGGAATGGGAAAGTTGGATGGTGAATACCGACGAAACTACAACTACTTTCCTGCATTCTTAATTACTGTGTTTTGTGTGGGATGGGGTAAATATAAGCTCAAATTAAAAAGATGTCTAACTTTAAAAGAGTTCATTTGCCCATGGAACCAAGCCAGTTATCCATTTTACATTTTACAACACAAACCTGGAAACAGACCGGGAACAACTGTATCGGCATTTTTTGCCACGTATGGTAAATAAATAAATAAATCACTGAGTGTCGATGTAAATTGGGGACACTAGCCAGATCGCATTGGAATTTGGAAATGTTTATCTTTGAGAAAGGAAAGCCGGAGTGCCCGGAGAAAAACCTTCTCGGAGCAGGGGGGGGGGGGAGGGGCGAGGGTATTTTCGTCACGCCGTGATCCGGTTTTTTGTGCTCTGTGAATCGTGATTTGATAAAAAACACTTTCGTGAATCGTGATTGAAGTGTAGTCCGTGAGGCGTGAAATGTAAAATTCCTTGGCTGTGAATCGTGAATTGATAAGAAATAAATCGTGAATGTCTAAAGTTGAGGTCGGAGCTGAATTTCACTGCATTGTGATCAGATTTTTTTCGTGACCTTAAGTGAATTTAACACTTGAGTCGTGATTCGTGAAATCGAAAATTTACCATCGTGACTTCGTGACAAGAGCCCCCCCCCCCCTCTTTGCCCCCCCTCGGAGCAGAGGTAGAGAACCAACAAAAAACTCAACCCACATGTATTACGTAGAGGGCGAAAGTTTAGCATTTGCAATAAATCACTTTTGTTCAAGAGATTCTAACTTGCATAAAACGTGGAAGGGCTTCCTTATAAACGCTATAGGGTGTGTTCCGACTTGACGTCACGACGGCCATGATGGAGGAGAAAACAAAGAAACGGGGTCCATGTCGGTGAAGAAAAGGATTCTTTTAGGAACTGAAATCTATTTTTGCAATAGGGCTGTTGGTCAAGTGAGCGAACACTCTCTAAAGGCCATTCCTTTACATTAGTTCCACGCAGACCTTCCTCGTGGAGCCATCCCAGGTTGTTGTATTTGTGGAGGCTCCAGTTCTTCAATGATTGTCGTCATATCTGGCCTCAGCCAAGGGTCATCAAGTACGCAGCGCTCAACGAGGTTTTGATATCTGCATTCCCCCATTTGCATAATTTGCTCCCAACGCCGTTCTAGATCAGGTTCTTGTCTGATACACATTTCACAGAGAAGAACTCCAAAACTGTAAACATCAACCTAACAACAACAACATTGGGACCGGTCAAAAAACGCTCTTTTCCCTGCGTATAAAGTTATCAGCATTAGTAACATATTCCCGAGGGTTGTCCAATATACACAAACTGATACGGTCTATAAATCCAAGTCACGGTCTGTACGGATCGTGTTGAGTTGCTGACGGTCCGTACGGTCTGTACAGACCGTAAAATAGGGAGTCGGTCCGTATACGGTCTGAAAAATGCATCTCATGAAATGAATCCCGTGAAAATTTCAAGTATTTTATGGTGCTTGTTGCTGGTGAAACATGTTGACGGTCTGTACGGTTTGTACAGACCGTAAAATAGGGAGTCGGTCCATATAGACCCATTTCAGAAGTGACGTCACATCACGTGACTTTGCGAACTGGAGTTTGCTTTGACAACATGGCGGTCAAAGGTACGGGCACGCGAGGTTTTTTGTCGGGGTATTTCGAGAGTTTAAAGCAGGAAGAATGCAGAGAGCGATACGCTGCAAAGTTAAACGACATAAACGGACAAGATCCCTATGAGATCCCTCGAAATGAATGGCTAGATGACTTCGATTCGTGGCCAAACGTGACATACATTCATGTCGGAATGTACCTTCTGTTTAGTGCAAGTCCGTACACCAAAGATCAACTCATGAACTACAAAAGTCTGGACTGTTATCAAAACTTCGCCAACGGATGGGTTCGAGAAGTTTACAGCAAGAAATTTGGCGAAAATCGTCTCCTGATCGGCAAGGGGAGGCTTATTAATTGCCTGCAAACGTTCTCGAAAATTCTACCTCATCACATGAAAATTATTATGTGTGTTGGTTTCAGCTTATGTTCGCATCGATCGCGGTTCGATTATAGTTTGTAACGTAATGTTTTAATTTTAAGGTAAACCATTCACAAAGGATGTCTGAAAAGCCACTTACTCCTTGGGTTGTCTGTGAAAAATCAGGCAAGGTACTTTCTGCCCACTGCGATTGTATGGCTGGCCTTGGCGAGAGTTGTTCGCATGTTGCCTCCCTCCTTTGGGCAATCGAGGCTGGTTGTAAGAAAAGGGACTCTCTGACAGTTACAGATAAAAAAGCCTATTGGGTTCCCCCTTCTGCCGTAAAATCTGTACCATATGCCAGAGTTAAAGACATTCAGTTTCAGTAAGATCCCAACTTCAACTAACACAGTCACAGAGTCATCTGTTCCAGCTCCCTCCGAAACTGAACTGAAAGACTTTCTCAACAACATCAAGAAATGTAATTCTAAACCTGCACTTCTATCTTTAATTCCTGCCCACTCTGATGCCTACATTCCTAAATCCCTGAACCCGGAACTACCAGAAATTTTATTAAACCTATTTGACAGTAGCCTTGCTGATGCAGACTACCCAACTCTTAAACTCAACTCTTACTTAAAAAAGCAGAAGAAGTACTCAGCAATCTAAAATTGTCAAAGAAACAACAACAGCTGGTTGAAGAAAAGACAAGAGGCCAGGCAAACTCTAGACTCTGGTTTCGTATGACAACAGGACGGATTACAGCATCAAAATTCAAGAATGCCTGCCACACCGACAAAAGCAACAGCATCCAATTTGGCAAATCAGTATAAAACAGAACCTTCTCGTTATCCTCTTCAAATGATTCCTTACATAAGGAGTTCAGTTTCAACTTTTCTTTTAGGGAGGCATTTTCCTTCTCCAGTCTCTCAGCATTTTCCAAGGTTTCTGTAAAATACTCAGCTGTGATATCAGTCTGACAAGCTTTGCAGTTTGATTCATCAATGTAAGTGTTTGCTTGGTCTTCAGTTGTTGATGGCTTAGAAAGTTCCAGTAATGCAAAGGCACTCTCACTCCTCCTCCTTTTCTCATTCCTCTCCTGGGTTCGACTGTATCTCTCCTGGCTTGTTGCTGTCACTTTTTGATAATCGTGGCCAAGGTTTTGACTTGGAGCCCAGTCCGGGTTGTTTTTATCGTAGATCGATGAAGGTTTACATACACGTGCAAAATTGACAATTACTCTACCTTCCACGTCCAACGAAATAGGTTGTATTACCCTCTGACTGAATCAATTCTATAATGACAGTCCTAAATATGTATCGTGAAGGAATTAGCTTCTTGTGCACAAAAGAGGTCTCAGATGAAAGAAGGGAGGATAGGCAGTTGTTGCGCGTGATCAATGGAGATGCCTTTTACCCCATCAAAGTCACTACTGTGGCTTCATGGCCGGTTTTTGAAACGACACGGCACGACAATTTGACTCCACACTTTAAGAACGAGGCGTGCATGCGTTTAGTCTGTTTGTTTTCCCCTGCATTTCCTTCAACGAGGGACTTGTCGGCTAGCTTAAAGTATGTTAGTTATACTCTGCATTTACTATAACGAGGGACTTGGCGCACACGCGATAGAAATCGAGCGTACGAGTTCGCATGTCAGATTACGGTCCGGCGTTACTTCCTTCCTACAACGAGGGCCTGTCGAGGGACTTGTCGGCTAGCTTAAAGCCGGGGGAGGGGGGTGGGGGGTACTCCCTATAATAGCCTATATGGGGAGGCTCCGCCCGAAAGGAGTACCTTTTTCACGCTTCAGGTATATGAAAGGGTAGGGATTTCAGGAGTCGAAGTATATGAAAGGGTAGGTAAATCTGTCATTGAGGTATTTAAAAGGGCCTTTCATGAGAATATTTCGAATACACATACCTTATGACTGTACTGTTTTCATTTATTGAACGCTACGTAACAATGACAAGAAGACTTCCTGTTTTAGGTATACGAAATAGGTACTATTTGTCAACGGAAGGTATATGAAAGGGGTACCTTTTCTGTCAAAAATGGCATATAAAAGGGTAAGGGGTAGGACCTTGGGGCGGAGCCTCCCCGTATTTAAATGTTTTTAGAACCCCCCCCCCCACCGGGAGCTTAAAGTCTGTTTTCTTTGCCCTCAATTACTACAACGAGGGACTTGGCGGCATGCGTTTAGTCTGTTTGTTTCGCCGTGCATTTCCTTCGGTCCGTTAGCTCCTTTCGTACAATGAGCGACTTGTCGGTGGAGATTTAAGAACAGGCATACATGTGTTTAGTCTGCTTGTTTTGCCCTGGATTTTCTACAACAGGAGCTTTTCGGCTAGCTTTAAGAACGTCAGGCATACATGTGTTTAGCCTGTAGTATACAATTAACGGTCTGTATACGGACCGACCTATCCTTTGACGATCTGTACAGTCCGTACGGATCGTCAAGCTCTCACTGGCACCGACAGATGTGCATATAATTAACGGTCTGTATACGGACCGACTTATCCTTTGACAATCTGTTCAGTCCGTACGGATCGTGAAGCTCTCACCGGCCCACAGATGCGCATATGATTAACGGACCGTCTACGGACCGACTTATCCTTTGACAGTCTGTACAGTCCGTACGGATCGTTTGACAGACTAGTGTATCAGTTTGTGTATATTGGACATGAGTGATATTCCCGGCATCATGAAGTGATTATTTGATGAAAGCATATACTGCAATCAGGATCACTTGCACGTTCTTAGACCATCTTTGTGGCAAAGTCGCGATCTGTGATCCCTGGAGGGAAATGTGAGTGTATGCAAGTTCGCAAATGAATGATACTCGCGCTGTAAGAAACCCACTTGATGAGCCTGCATGCAGACAGGGGACCTCTTCAAAGACTTCATGACCTACAATAGATTTATTAAAAGGCTTACGGAAATTGGCCTAAGCCATCGACATGAACTGTATAGGACAGACGTTTAAAATGTTTTAACTCTTCTAATCATTTCACGCTGTTAACGAAGCGTTGAAAATGTTATAAAACAACTGGTTCATGCCCTCCGTCGGCTGTGCGAGATATGAAGCATTTGGGAAGTGATCGGCATCAAGCACCGCGAAATGCGCGTGTGCAAGTCATGATTGGTTTTGGCTTTGCTTCCCATTGGTTGAGAAACTGGTGCGAGTTTTGCTGGCCAGTGAAGTAAAACCAAAGCAAATGAAAGTTTCTTTCGACACTTAACTAAAAATCGGCCTATTTTATAATATTTAACCAACCTTTACGCTAATTGGTCGAGCTGGGTCTTCTCTTCTGGACTCTGGTGCACAGTAGTTCACTGCACCTGCATAATTAATGTTACTCTGGCGCACAAAATTTGCAGTGCCATAATCTGACAACTTGGCTTGCCACTGGCTACGCAGTTGCCGTAGCAACACATTAGCGCTACTGACGTCGTGATGGATGATAGGCACGGGTTTGAACTGGTGCAGATAATTGAGCGCTCGAGCCACATCCAAAGAAATAACAGTTACGTCTTCCACTGTTATCTGTGGGTCATCGGGTCTGTTGTTCTGTCTCGGAAATAGCCGTTCTCGTAGAGTGAACTCCATTAACTCCGTTACTATATATGGCGGTTCATTATCAGCAGTTGCTCCAATAAACTGCAGCAGACAGGGACAACGACATTTTGAAGCAATGTCTACTTCTCGCTCAAACACATGTCTGTTACGATCAGACATAATTACGCCGTGCATTTTTTTCACTGCGACCTGGCAGCCATAAAGTCTCCCTCGGCAAACAACTCCCCACGCTCCTCGTCCGAGCTCTTGATCCTGAATGATTTGAATGTCTTCGCGTTTAATGACCCAGTCGCGAGAAGGATCCCTTCTTTGCTGAAGTTTACTTAGTTGATCTCTCAGCCTCGTAAGTTCTTGATGGTTTGATATCAACTCGCGTTCCTGTACCAGAACTCTTCGTCGCTCTGGTTGCTCCACACCAACTGAGTTCCGCCTGCTCACATAATGACCCATTCTAATCACTCTGCTCGATTCTTATTAGCTTTCTTGAGCAGTTCAGAAAAGAGGTGCTGTTTCGTCTTTATTTCAACCTGTAATAATTGCACTTCTTTAATCGTTTATAAATTCGTCAAACTTTTATTAACTGGGTAAAATTACGAAGTAAAGAAGGAAAGGAAAACAAATGAAGAAGGAAGGAAGCTTGGTGGGTGGGTGGAAGTTAAGCGTCAGTCAAGGTCAACGTCATTTAATGTCACTTGAGTACTACACTCATTAGGACTGTTTAGCCTAATAATACAGATAATACAATTAGTTTACTACAAATACCGTGATTGGTTTTCCCGCGACGGTCGATATACTTGATGAGAATAAGTACTTTGATCGTGACGTAAAATCCCACCTTTTAGGCAAGCTTCTATGGTTGTTATTTTATAACAGCAATAAACCACAGTTTGTATTGGTTTACCAGGGTAATAACGCGATTTGGGATGTTGAGAGAAAACTCGAAAAGCTTGTAAATCTCGGTCCTTGTCTCTTCCTACCAAAGACCTTCTATGAACCCCATGTTAGGGTTACTAGAGTCAGACGATATTCGTAGCTATTGATTTCCTGAATAAAATAACTGCGGACTGAAATCCTCATCATTCTTACACGGCATTTTGTTCGTCGTTTCCGCCAAAACGTAAGGCTGGTTTACAGGTACGAGGAAAGCGTTAGCATTAGCGCAAGCTTAAGCACAAGACTGCTTACATGCACATACAAAAAAACAAAAAAAAAAAACGTGACATAAGCATTTGATAACAGAACTTATCGATTGACAAGTTGTGAATGCTTTTATCTTTTTGTAGTTGTCGTAGGGGTTGTGCTTATGCTTGCATTATCTGCTTTACAGGTACGACGCAACGACGTAAGCGTAAACACAAACATAAGAAAATGGAACTGACAGTGCCATCCGGCTTGTGCTTGTGTTTTCGCCGTTGCG
>JAEMWC010000584.1:0-20000 GCA_016490735.1 Pachyseris speciosa | reverse complement strand
CTGCTGGCTTCACTGTGATTCCAGCGATTTCTTAAGCAAATTGGGTGAGAATTTCGTATGAAGTTGCCATTGATCTGGTTTAAATACGGCTCATATCATATAGCTTTGCATCTCGGTGCATGTCTGCTGTAAACTTTTCCCTAGATCAACAGACGTGGTCAACTGAAGAAGCCACATCACTCCGCCGACCCAAATAACTTCTTCTTGTTCAAAAAATCATAAGCTAGCCACGAGCAGACTATTATCATGAAAGTAGCTGAAACTGAGAAAGCATACTGTTAACATTTAATTGACCACTGTATGAAAACGCAAGGTCACTGAACCGTCATGTCTGCCTTTGAAAATCAGCAGCAATGCCGCATCTTAAGGCGTAATGTAAAGCTGTTCACAGTTTCCTCGTCATGTTAACCTACTTTGCAACTATTATACCGAGTTTTTCGCCGTCGCAGTGGGCTTCCGCTAGTCCTCTCTTGAAAGAACACTGGTTATGCATGCTGTTCTGGCTGCCTTCCGTATCACTAATTTGAAATAATCACATTGAAATATGTTTTTATCATAACCTGGAGCCGAAAACAGAACACCGAAAACGGCGATTTCATCTCGATGCGGATGGTAAAAGATACATGTCTCGCTAGTATTTGGGACAGATCACATCGAAACATAGCCTGTATAGAAAGCAATCAACACTGGTAATCGGTTCACGAACGGCTATTCGGTCCCGGGACGAATTGATTCCCGGTGAGAAACTGAGTACACATCACAGCCCCATAGTTGAAACCACGCAATACAAGACAGAAAAAACAAAGAAACAAACCTGTTGCGCAGCAAAATCAAGCCAGAATAACAAGTGATATCGAAGAGATACTAAGCCGACAAAGCTAAAGACAAGGCAAGACGGTATGCAGGAAGCCTTTGTCGTCAACGACCGACTTTGGATGCAGATGGCTGCGCAGGGATGAAGTGACGTTGCGCAATCGTTGCACAATTGGGTTTTGGGTTTTTTTTGGTTTTTCAGCAACGAAGCATAACGAGAATAGAGAAACTGAAAATGTAAGCTGTCCTGGCACAGAATACGTACGTGTGAAAGCGATAACCACTTCCGAGGTGGGATATTTCTACCAATTTTGGTGTCTCATAAATAATCTAGTTCCTCTTAACATTGTGCTGGTGAAGTAGCGTACTAGCATTAATGTGACGTTGCCGGTCAAGTGAATAACCCCACTTCGTCATGTGACAAAATATGTTATTCCAGAAAAGAAAAGAACCTTTCCGAGGAAGGTTTTCTGACTTGAACTCCACTCGTCCGTGATTCTACTGGAAATAACAATTCAGCTTCGTACTTTCTGTTAAAAGTTTGGTCTAATGCCCATTGACCAGATGAATAGGCCATATTTCCGAATTACTTTTGGCCTCTATTTCAAAGCGAGTCCTAGTGCTCCTCCTTTCATGTGAAAATAAGTTTTCATTCACATGCAAGGAGGCGAGAGGTAATTCGGAAACGGCCAATTGACGGCACTATGTTTGGAAAATGAATCAGGGCTTTTAAGGACATTATTTGTAAATAGTAGTTTTAACTTTGTAGAAACGCGACCACATCTGATTCAGCTCCGCTGTAATTTTATCGTGTGTTAATAAATGTTGTTGTTGTCGGTCGACCCCTAGTCCATTACGAAGGACCTACAAGACGAGAAACACTGGCTTCCCGTTGAATAGGCTGGATTTTTTTTTTAATATTTTTGACTTTTAAAGCTTTGAATAATTTATGTCCTAGCTATATTCGTGATTAGTTACAAACTTACAAGCCTATTAGGAGTTTACGATCATTAATCATGAATATGTTAGTCAAACCTCGATCAAGGTTAAAATCACACGGGGATCGTGCTTTTCTTTCTGTTTGCGCCCCTAAGTACTGGAATAATCTCCCAGAGCACATTAAATAAAGCTTAAGTCGTAGTTCTTTCTAAGTATTATTTTAATTCATAGTTCAGGTTTTATTACTTTCGATTTGTTGTAATGTTGTCATTTAGTTGCTTCAGTTTTATTTTATCATTTTAAAACTTGTATTGTAAAGGCGCGTTAGCTATAGAGCTTTAGGATTGAGCGATATGATTATCACCATCATCATCATCATTATCATCATCATTATTAACTAAAATCAGCTGGGATGACAGTTTGAAGTATCTTGACCCCAAGGGACTTTTCTGGCTTTCACTTCAAGAAAGTTTTCGTTCTCTTTTTTTTTTCTTTTCAGTAATTGGACCAGTTAATATTTAATATTGAACCAGTTTATATTTTAAATTATCAAGGTACTCAGAGCGAGATAATTTAAACAAAAAACATCAGACGATATTCTCTATATTCTCTCATAATTGGAAAGTACACTTACTCCTGTGCAATCATCGTATCATTGTATTGGCTTTCCCTGTGAAGTTTGTTTCTACAGGTGTCGTATCTAACGTTTGACTTTGCTGAAATAGGTTCCATAGCGGCGTCCGAAACGTTGTTCGATGGGAATTTTGTTACGACTTTAAAATAGCTTGCACAATGCCCGATTAACACATGTAACAATTGTACACCTAAATGAAGTACACGTAAGCTTAAAGAAATACACCTCATACAAAGACACAAAAGACTAAAAAAGCAAACAGTGAAAACTGCTAATTTTGCTTTCCAACTGGAACACGAAACACGAACACGAAAATTATATGTCCACTAATATGCCTTCCACGTAAAGTTTATCCGGCTCTGGTTTGCTAAAATATGCCCGCTTACCCGCCTTCTTTGCTGCTGTTAGTTTAGGCATCAGCTTTTTTCTTCTTTCAACAATCTCCTTTGGGAAGTCCGGCGAGATTCCTATCTTCTTTCCTCGTAATCTAGTTGCCCTATCCATTACTCGCTCTCTGTCTGGATAACGTAAGAATCGAGCAATGATTTGCCTTGGTTTTCCACTCGAGTTACTCCTAGGTTTGTCTATTCTGTGCACTCTCTGGAATTCGATCTTGTCGGCGTCTTCGATGCCTAGCTCTGCTTTCATGAAATTAACTAACACCTCTTGTGTGTCATCCTCGTCTTTCTTCTCAGGAATTCCATGAAATCGAAGATTTTCTCGCCGCTGATACACTCCCATATACAGGTTTTCTTGTTTTAAGGTCTCCATTTCTTCTTTTTGACCCTCCAGTGTCTGTTTTAAACTCTCAACCTCGCTGTTGAGAAACGCCATTCCTTTGTCTATTTCGTTGACCAAGACCCTTGCCGTTTCGAATCAGTGTCTACTTTCGTGTTTATCTCTTTGATCTTTTCGTCGAGGCTTTTGACGTAGCTTTCTTAATACAGCGTTTAACTTTGGCAGTAGGTCTTCTGCCATTTCAAGCACTGATTGGATTTCGTCGAAATCAGCTTCGCCGACCGGTCCAAATTTAATTTTCTTGTCTTCAGGAGAGTAACAATCGCCTTCCGATGAGTCTGCACTGCTCTTTCTATCTTTTCTCTTGTAACTTAAAGATGTCTCTGCCATTTAAAAATGGCTTTTCTCCACCATTTGCTCATCGTAATTAACGGAGCTTACAAAAACGCAGCTACTCCATGCTTAGTCCGACCCAGTCTCTGTGAAGTTGCTTACTTTTTCATGGACGTCACATATCCAACGAAATCGCGCGGAGTATCGCCTGATACGTCGAAGTCGTAAGTTTGAGCAGGATAATTGTTTTAGTATACAAAAAATCTATAACAAAGCCCAGTTTATTGAATTTACTGCAGAAAAGCAGAAACGAAATTACAGTATATCGCAGGATATACGTCGAGTACGTACGACTTGATATCCCAACATATCATACACGTTTAATAGTTAAAACTGAAAGGCAAATACAGCCGCAAAAATTCGAAACTATGAGTATATTACTTATGTAGACGATTAAAACATGTTCCAAAATCCCACGCCGTTTTATGTGCCGCGCACGTATCGTAATTTGCAATGTCAGTTTCTTTGCCGTTTATTGCCCTACGTATTCAAACAAGCCTTGACTTGGAATTCGCGTGATTGAAACACTTTTCATTTATTAACCTAAGCTTGTCGTCGGTTTCTCCTGTATAACAGAGTCGTACCGTCCGCTTAATTGTTCACTCTTTCGAATCTTCTGAAACGTTGTTTCCCACCGCTTTTTTCTTTTGTTCATTAGTTTTTAAATGTACAATGTGATGTTTTCACGCTTTGCTGATTATATGGAGTTTTTAAGAATGTAGTAGTTTTACTTCATTGACGGTTGTAAGATTTGTTGTTTTGGTGCAGACTACCTGAGGCCTCGCGCTGAATGACCAGCCCTGTTAAATAGAGTTACCTACTGACCTCCTTGATATGACTTTAATACTAGTTACGTTATGTTTTTTAGCTTACTGACATCGCGTCAGTCACTTGTATTTTCTTTGTATGCACGGGAACCTCTAGGTGAGTGTGAATATCACGAAAATGCGAGAAACTTGGGATAAAGATTTTGAACTATACTATACTATACTATACTATACTATACTATACTATACTATACTATACTATACTATACTATACTATACTATACTATAACGATACTATACTATACTATACTATACTATACTATACTATACTATACGATACGATACGATACGATACTATACGATACGATACGATACGATACTTTCTATACTATACTAATACTTTGGGATAAAGATTTTGAATTATGCTATTTTCTTATGTACAATTTTAAAATGTGGTCTAAGCCCGGTGTGGAATGGGAAAGTTGGATGGTGAATACCGAGAAATATAACTTTTTCATTTGCCCATGGAACCAAGCCAGTTATCCATTTAACATTTTCAACACAAATCTGAAAACAGGTTGGGAACAACTGTGTCGGCAATTTTTGCCACGTATGGTAAATAAATAAATCACTTTATTTGAGTGTCGATGTATTTAGCACACACGATACTTAGGGACACTAGCCAGATCGAATTGGAACTTGGAAATGTTGGTTTTTGAGATGGGAAAACCGGAGTGCCGGGAGAAAAACCTCTCGGAACAAGGACGAGAACCAACAACAAACTCAACCCACATATGTTAAGTGGTGGTAATAAATAACCATAGTGGGCGAAAGTTTAACATTTGCAATAAATCACTTTTGTTCAAGAGATTCTAACTTGCATCACACGTGCAAGGGCTTCATTATTAACGCCATAGGGTTTGTTCACTTGACGTCACGAAAAGGATTCTTTTAGGAGCTGAACTCTATTTTTGCAATAGGGCTGCTGGTCACCTGAGCGAACACTCCCTAAAGGCCATTCCTTTACATTAGCTCCACGCATGTCTTCTTCGTCGAACGATCCCAGGTTGTTGTACTTCTGGAGACTCCAGTTCTTCAATGATTGTGTCCATATTTGGCCTCAGCCAAGAGTTATCAAGTACGCAGCGCTCAACGAGTTTTTGATATCTGCATTCTCTCATCTGCATAATTTGCTCCCAACGCCGTTCTAGATCAGGTTCTTGTCTGATACACATTTCACAGAGGAGAACTCCGAAACTGTAAACATCAACCTAACAAGAACAACAACAGCATTAGGAGAGGTCATAAAACGCTCTTTTCCCTGAGTATAAAGTTATCAGCATTAGTAACATATTGCCAGCCTTACTAAGTGATTATTTGATGGAAGCATAATCTGCAAGCAAGATCACTTGCATTTTGTTAGACCATCTTTGTGGCAAAGTCGCGATCTGTGATCCCTGGAGGGAAATGTGAGTGCATGCAAGTTACTCGCGCCGTAAGAAACCCACTTGATGAGCCTGCATTCAGACAGAGGACCTCTTCAAAGACTTCATGACCTACAATGGAATTATTAAAAGACTTACGGAAATGTTGGCCTAAGCCATCGACATGAAATGTATAGGACAGAAATTTGAAATGTTTTTCGGCTAAAAATCTTTAACTCCTCTTTTCATTTCACGCTGTTAACGAAGCGTTGAAAATGTTATAAAACAATTGGATCATGCGTCAGCTGTGCGTTCATCGAGATATGAAGCATTTGGGAAGTGATCGGCATCAAGCACCGGAAAATGCGCGCGTGCAAGTCATGATTGGTTTTGCTTCTCATTGGTTGAGAAACTGGTGCGAGTTTTGTTGGCCAATCACAAAGCGAATTAAAGTAAAACCAATGCAAATGAAAATTACTTTCGACACTCAACTGAAAACCGGCCTGTTTTATAATATTTAACCAACCTTTATGCTAATTGGTCGATATGGGTTTTCTATTCTGGACTCTGGTGCACAGTAGATCAATGCACCTGCATAATTAATGCTGCTCTGGCGCACAAAATTTGCAGTGCCATAATCAGACAATTTGGCTTGCCATTGGTTATGCTGTCGCCGTAGCAACACATTAGCACTACTGACGTTGTGATGGATTATAGGCACGGGTTTTAACTGGTGCAGATAATTGAGCGCTCGGGCCACATCCAAAGAAATAACAGTCACGTCTTCCGCTGTTATCTGTGGGTCATCAGGTCTGTTGTTCTGTCTCGGAAATAACCGTTCTCGTAGAGTGAACTCCATTAACTCTGTTACTATATATGGCGGTTCATTATCAGTAGTTGCTCCAATAAACTGCAGCAGACAAGGATGGCGACATTTTGAAGCAATGTCTACTTCTCGCTCAAACACATGCCTGTTACGATCAGACATAATTACGCCGTACATTTTTTTCACTGCGACCTCGCAGCCATAAAGTCTCCCTCGGTAAACAACTCCCCACGCTCCTCGCCCGAGCTCCTGATCCTGAATGGTTTGAATGTCTTCGCGATTAATGACCCAGTCGCGAGAAGGATCCTTGCTTTGCTGACGTTCACTTAGTTGATCTCTCAGCTTTCTAAGTTCTTCATTCTTTGATCTCAACTCACTCTCCAGTTCACGAACTTTTCGTCGCTCTGGTTGCTCTACACCAACTGAGTTCAGCCTGCTCACACAATGACCCATTCTAATCACTCTGCTTGATTCTCATTAGCTTTCTTGAACAGTTTAGAAAAGCAGTACTGTTTCGTCTTTGTTTCAACCTGTAATAAATTGCACTTCTTTGATCATTTATAAATTCGTCAATCGTTTCTTAACTGAATAAAATTACGAAGTAAAGAAAAAAAGGAGAAAAAAAATGAAGAAGGAAGGAAGCTTGGTGGGTGGGTGGAGGTTAAGTGGTCAGTCAAGGTCAACGGCATTTAATGTCACTAAAGGACTACACTCATTACGACTATCGAGCTTTATAATACAATTATCTCACTACAAATGCTGTGATTGGTTTTCCCGCGACGTTCGATGAGCGTGATGAAAAATAAGTACTTTGATCCTGACGTAAAACTAAGAAATCCCATCTTCTCGGGAAGCTTCTATGGTAGTTATTTTATAAGAGCAATAAACCACAGTTTGTATTGGCTTACCAGGGTAATAAAGCAATTTGGGATGTTGAGAGAAAACTCGAAAAGCTTGTTAATCACGGTCCTCGTCTCTTCCTTCAAACAACTCCTAAAAGCCCGGTGTTAGGGTTACTAGGGTCAGAAGATCTTCGTACTTTTTGTTTTCCTGAATAAAATAACTGCGGACCGAAATCCTCATCAAGAGTACATTCTTCCAAGGCCAATTTTGAAAACAGAACTTATCGACTGACAAGGTGTGAACGCTTTTTTTTGTGTGTGTGGTTGTGGTTGTGCTTATGCTTGTGTTATCTGCTTTACATGTACAACGCTACGACGTAAGCGTAAACACAAGCATAAGAATATGGAAACAGTGCCATCCGGCCTTGTACTTGTGCTTGCGTCGTTGCGTCACACTTAACGAATACATGATAACGCGCTTATGCTTGTGTTGCACCGGTGTACACGTAAGTTTCTTGTGCTTACGCTCGTGTCGTAGGCGTAAACCAGTCTATATCCATGGTTTCAGGTCCTCTCAGGATTACTGGTTCCGGTTTGGTGAAAAGTCAAAGTCCGTTTTTCGAGGTCCAAGGAAAACGGAAAAAAGAAAATGAAGTTTCAATTCCATCCACCAATTTCAAAACGGAAAAGTGAAGTTCAGTCGTTGTGAGTCAGCAGCTGGAAAAAAGCGGCTTCCATAGACCCTATTCAAAAATGGCTGCCTTTAGATTATTCTTTTGTTCGTATTCAAAATAGCCTCACTAACCTCGTTAGGGATAACAAATTCTTTGGAATTTTTATCTCAAAAGCGAGGTTAGTGCGAGGCTATTTTGAATACGAACAAAAGAATTATAGTTTAAAGCCAGCCATTTCTGCATAGGCTGTATGGCCACTAAACCCTTTACGCATTTGCAAGGTCCGAATTGACATCATTCACAACGGAACTTCTAGGCCTTGTTCTTGACGAACGGCTAACTTGGTTTTACACGTGATGAAGTATGTAGTAAATTACTGGTACGGATTAATTAGTCTCCTATTAAAAGCTATTAAAACCTATTCACCACAACAAAATAGACAGTCGTCCTTTAATGGGACCTCCAGCCCACCATCGACTACGCATGCGTTTCCTGGGAAGCAACATCTCAGTAATCCAAATCGGGTCCTTAGACTACAGAAAAACGCGGCGAGATTCACTTTTCATATCAAGTGATTCCAGGATCATTTTCCATCGTCTGAGCTATTCAACAGATTAAAGTGAATGACTATAAATCGACCTATAGATTACTTCACTTCCATGTTGATGTACAAAATAATAAACAAATCTAGCCGTAATCAACAGCTACAATTCAGTTTTGAATACGTTAACGACAAAAACAATTTAACACCAGGCGCCGGCCGCAAGTCAGTGGAAACCTGTCCATACCTAAGCTACCTTCCAAGACATGACAAAGATTCAATGCAGACGAGTACATGCTTGGAACTCCTTGTATTTCGACGTTAGAGGCGATAGTTTAGACAAGTTTAAAAGAGGTATAGCTGAAACTTTTTTCTATTTTTTTAGCTTCATCTATTATTCTCTTTTGTCAACGTCCCAAGTGACGGAAAAGCCCTGGGAACGAGCTGTTTGGTGCTATCATCATCATCATCATCATCATCATCATCATCATCATCATCATCATTATTATTATTATCATTATTCTGGTTTGCCATATAAAGGTACAGGCATTGGCAAGTTTGCTAGGAAAATTAGAGCGATCGACAACAAAATGTTTTGATGCTTTAAAAAATCATAAACTAGCCGCGAGCTGACTATTATTATGATGAAAACGTTACTGACCGGGATTTTTCTCATCACGAAAGTAGTCAAGTTGAAACTGAGAAAGCATACTGTTAATATTTAAGGTGGGACTTAAAAAAGGGATTAAAATGTACAAAAATGTTTTGAAACACCACCAGATAGCTGACATCCCACAAGGGCACTGAAGGTTGCTGGGGAACTGTTTTGGTGTCCATCTACTAAGTTTCCACTTTAAATTCCAATTTTAAACCTTCATTAAATCTTCAACATTCCCTATTTCTCTAAATTTAACAAATCCTTTGAGAAAAATTATCTCCTCCCAAATAGCCCAAAAAGCACCAAAAAATTCACAAAATATCCCACAGATGAGCATAGAGATTTTGAATTGCTTGAAACGCGAACGAGATATTAATGTCAAATCCATGTCAAGCGACGCAAAAACGGTGTTAAGTCCCGCCTTAATAGACCAATTTCGATATATCAAAATTCAGCCTAAGACAATAGACCTCAGCTCGAGGCTCCGGGGAATAACAACAGAGTTTGTGGGGTTTATTCCCCGGAGCCGCGTGCTGAGGTCTATTGTTTTCGGCTGAATAATTGGGATATTGACCACTGTATGAAAACACAAGGTAACTGAACCGTTATGTAAAACAATCTTTTGAAATGTAGCTGTTCACTGTTTTCTCGTCATGTTAACCTACTTTCCAACTACTATACCGAGGTTTTCGCCGTCATTTTGGCTGCCGCTAGTCCTCTCTTGAAATAACACTGGTTGTGCATGCTCTCCTGGCTGCCTTCCGTATCACTAAGTTATGGCAACTTTGAAATAATCACACTGAAGTGTGTTTTAATCACCCCTTTCCCTGGAGCCGAAAACAGTACACTGAAAAGGGCGACTTAATCTCGATATGATGGTAAAGGATACATGTTTCGATATTTGGGACAGATCACAGCGAAATATAGCTTGTATAGAAAGCAATCGACACTGGGATAATGTACACTGATAGTAAACTCTAAACGGTTAACGAACGGCTATTCGGTCCCGGAACGAATTGATCACCGGTGAGAAACTGAGTACACATCACAGCCCCATAGTTGAAACCACACAATACAAGACAGAAAAAAACAAAGAAACAAACCTGTTGAGCAGCAAAATCAAGCCAGAATAACAAGTGATATCGAAGAGATACTAATCCGACAAAGCTAAAGACAAGGCAGCACGCTATGTAGGAAGCCTTTGTCGTCAAAGGTTTACTAAGGATACAGATGGCTGTGCAGGGATGAAGTGACGTTGCTCAATCGTTGTGCAATTAGGTGTTGGCCAGCGACGAAGCACTACGAGAATGGAGAAACTGAAAATGTATGCTGTCCTGGCACAAGAGAAACAGGCACAGAATAGGTGTGAAAGCGATAACCACGCTGATGATGTAGCAGAGGGAATCTCCCTTTATACAATATTTAAACTACCGCGTCGAAAATAGTTCCTTTTAACGATGTGCTGGTGAAGAAGCTTATAATGTGACGTTGCCGGTCAAGTGAATAACTCCACTTCCTCATGTGACAAAACATGTTATATAACATTGCTGATAAATTTGTGTAGTCAAATTCAATTGCGCGAGCGTGCCTCATATTCCTTTATAACATGACTAAAGAAAAGCGCGCGCTCTGATCGGTCAATTAACCATTTACTAATTGCCCATGGTTGAACGCTGCTGATGATAGCTGACGTGTGCGCTAATGTTTATAAACTAAAATTTCGCCAAGAACTTTCTCTACGATGTTTCTGATATGTTATAAAACAAATGGTAAACGTATCAGACTGCACTATTGAGTTATGGATGCACTTGGGAGGTATGCTAAGCACTCAAGAAGCTAGAGTCGCTCTCGGATACGTTTCTCTCGTGCTTAGCACCCCCCGCGTGCATCCATAACTCAATAATGCACGCCGATCTGTTTACCATTTGTTAAATTGTACATGCTGATGACGTAGCAGAGGTAATTTCCCTTTATGCAATATTTAAACTACCGCGTCGAAAATAGTTCCACTTAACAATATGCTGGTGAAGAAGCTTATAATGTGGCGTTGCCGGTCAAGTGAATAACTCCACTTCCTCATGTGACATAATATGTTATATATGTTATATATAATATAGCTGGTAAGTTTGTGTAGTCAAATTCAATTGCGTGAGTGTGCCTCATATTCCTATTGTGCACGCTGATGACGTAGCAAAGGGAATTTCTCTTTATACAACATTTAAACTGACTACCGCGTCGAAAATGTTATAAAACAATTGGTTCATGTAGCAGCTGTGCGTTCATCGAAACATGAAGCTCTTGGGAAGGTTAGAGAGCACTCAAGAAGCTAGAGTTGCTCTCGGCTACGCCTCGAGCAACTTTTACGCATCTTTCGTGCTCTCCAAACTTCCCGCGTGCTTCATACCTCGATGAACGCACGCTGACGCATGAACCAATTGTTAAACTTCAGAAGAGTAAAGAACCTTTCCAAGAAAGGTTTTTAACTTGAACTCCACTCGTCCGTGATTCTACTGGGAATAAAAATTCAGCTTCGTATTTTCTGTTAAAAGTTTGGTCCAATGCCCATCGAGCAGATGATGAGGCCATTTCTGAATTATTTTTGGCCTTTCTTTTCAAAGCGAGTACTAGTGCTCATCCTTTCATATGAAAATAAGTTTTTATTCCCATGAAAATTAAACTCATTTTCATACGAATGGTTGAGCACCAGGCCTTTTGAAAAAGAGGCCAGAGGAAATTCGGAAACGGCCAATTGACGGCACTACGTTTGGAAAATGAATTGAAAACTGTGAAAAATTCGCCTTTCCCAGTTACTCTAACCCAGCGCAAACAGATTCCGAACAACAACCCTAATCATAACAGTTGGTTTTTATTTCCACCCAAATATATACCTATATCTCAGTAGATGTTTCGGTGTCCGCAGGGCGAGTCCAAATATAAACAACGAGTACAGAGGTACAACCCACCAAAACATCCTGAAACAGATTTAATGCCCAAAATAGCTTTTAACCATTAGTAACAAAGAAAAATATGAGACGAAAAAGAAAGAAAAGAAAAAGTGACACGGAATTAGCATGGAGCATTTTACAATAACGGCAACCACCAAACTAACTATATAAATATTGCGCCATATTTATACTGGTTTTGCGTGTTAGAATTCGAACAGTTCCACATGGAGTTGGATGATTGCTACGCAGCGAAGCTTAGCAGGATATTTATCCCGCTCATGCACCATCCAGATTTAAATAGTTGGTTTGTAGCTCGAATCTTGGACGCATCTACCTCGTTTTCATGTCTAGCCAAACGAAGAGGGGAGCTGCAAACGATGTCGTCCTTTAATCTTCTTGTTTGTCTAATTCTTCGTCCGCCATAATCAACGCCTTGCAGAATTTAGTCGCTGAGGATCAGTGAACCCGAAACAAAGCTTTTAAATTTTACATAAATTACCTAATGCGGACGAGTATATTAATTAAACAACAGTAAAGCTTTGTTTCCAGTTAATAGACCGTTTTACCGATACGGTGGCCATTTTGAATTTATTAATTTAAAGCAAATTATAGGATTCCACAGGGGGCAAACACGCGAAATGTTTCCGTGACGGGATATGTCACTTCAGTTTTACAGCGCTGCATATTGGCTGTAAATTTGTATTCCTCTTTAAAGGGGCACTGTATGCAGTTTGGATAAACTCAAATATGTGTTTGGAACACTAAAATGGTGCAAAGATTTTGCAGTTTTCCCGCAAAGCACTTAATACATGCATTGAGACTCTTTGCGGTTGTCTATGGCCACCGACGACAAGGAGGAAATGGATTACAACTTTAAAAAAGTTAGATTAACAGTATTCAAGTTTTGTCATTATGTATTGGAAAAATCACTGTAAAATAGTACCGGTTTCCTTTCTTCCAGAAATAATTTGAAATGAACCTTTTCGTGTTACTTGGCCTATTCATGTAATAGAAAAAAGTACTTCCTCACAATTTGAACAAACTTATAACAGGAATTGTCGTGACAGTACCCATTTAAGTGCATGTTATGGGTGACCAACCGGACGAGAATACGAAAGAGTTTAGCAAAGAGGAGCTGAATCTGTGGAACGTTGAGAAATTGCGAAAATATTTGAAAGATCGCGGTATTGGTATCACCAGTGATACTCGCACTGGCGCGACTTAGTTTCAAAGGTTTACCACGCTTCCCCGCTACATTTGCAACTGTGTAGCACCAAACAGCAAGAACAAGCTCAAATTGAAGCGAGAAGAAAGGAAAAGCTCTTAATCGATGGAATCTCGCTTCCTTTTCCGGAGGATCTGGCAAACTGGTTGGCAGGAGGTCAATATTTCTCCGATACGACGATAACTGATATTGAAACATATTTGTTCAAAATCCGCGAAAGAAGGTAAAAATCTGTATGAATATCGGTCATGATTCCGTAGAAGCTTATATTTGAGAGGAATAAAACCAGATTAAATAGAGTACACAGACACGCTTCGATTGGTTTGCCCCCTCAGCATCCCATAATATACTTTACAATTAATTTATTCAAGATGGCCGCCGTATCGGTAAAAAGTCTTTTTGTTAACATAACCGGAAGAGGTGCTTTCAGACCTTCTCCAGGAAAATTACTCCTAAGAATACAAATGGAAAAGGTAAGTCTACTTTGATTCACGCGGTAATACTTATTCAGAGGAATAGAGAGTTCAGTTATAAGTAACCAGTAGCCATTTTGTTTCCGCGGAACTATGTTGCAACAGGAGCACATCTTGTGAGTGGAGCAGTTTGTACGAGATCGGAGATCTATCGTGAGGTACCGAATCGGTCATGAGTAGTACGAGTATGTTTCAGAGGATGGTTGATCAGTAGCATCCAAAATCAGTCGGGTTTGGAGGGGGGTGGGGAGGCTTAAATACTGACAACGCTGACGCCTCTCGTAGTGAGCTACTTCACACGAGGGTCGCAAGACGAATTATAACCAAGTAAATTGCGACACGTAAGGTGAGCATAGCCCTGAGACGCCCTGCTTTTTTACATTGACTTACGGTTCCAGAATCCGAGGGGAAGCCATCGGAATCGAATTGATTCTAAGTCAACTTTGAAAGGTAATTCCACTCAGGTTGTACATGAAAGGGTTCCAGAATCCGAGGGAAAGCCATCGGAATCGAGTTGATTCTAGGTAAACTCTGAAAGGTAATTCCACTCAGGTTATTCATGAAAGTGTTTGTCAGTAGAAGGTAACGTCTATTTGTAACTAACCAAAGACGTTTAAAAGACTGTAGATCACTACTTGTTAGTTTTTGAGACACCATATGGGAATGAGTTCTCAATGCACTGCAGTGCGAGCGAGTTTGCAATGTTAACAGAGTGAACCAGCTGTTATAATACCCACAAGCGTATAAAACTTACAAGCATCATTCCAAAGCACCTTTAAGGCCGAATGGACGCTACGTTTGCTTACGATTACCGTATCCATCTTCAATGGTATGATGTACGCATGATCGTCATTAAACATTGCCTAGGCCCACGACTGTCGTAGACGACATTTTACGTGTCGTGCCTGACCAGTCGTACGAAAAACGTCGTATCGTAGTTTGCAATTTCAGTTTCCCGTTTATTGTCAGTGTTGCGTATCTATACCGTCAAGGCTCAAGGCTTGACTTGAAATTTGTGCAATTATTATAGAAACGCTCAGGCTCATTTTTGAACCTAAGCTTGTCGTCATTTTTTTCGTTATAACAAAATCGCACTGTCTAAACCGTCCTTTAGATTCTCAGGAAAAGCTATTCATTTCAATGTTTTTGAAATCTTTATAAACCGAATTTCATACCCAAGAATAACTCTACACACAAACGTACATACATACTTTATTTGTCCCAAAAGGGCTTTTCAGAATAAAGGACAATTAAATTAAAAAGTCTAACACAAACAGAAGCTATGTACAAGTGATATAAAACAAGTCAAAATAGCAATAAATTAAGCTAGCTTAAAGTGTGCAGTTAAGACTCTAAAAATTTTAAAAGTAAATTTTTCTTTAGACAGCGTTTTAAGTCTGTTAGTGTGGGTTGTAACGTGAGTGGGTTTCTAACGAGTTCCAAAGTTTAACGATTCTGAATAAGGTTCTTTGTCCTGTGGCAGTTCTATATAGGGGAATACGTAACATCTGGGAGTTCCTCGTTGTGCGCTTATTGATGCTAGCTCTCTGGATATATTTACAAAATACATGTACATGCAGCTAGTATATACCACTTTTTTTTTAACAGTGTATCTAGTTTTACTTTATCTATTGACAGTTGTAAGATTTGTTGTTTGGTGCAGAGTGCCTCTGGATACCGGCCTCGTATTGAGGTGCCCAACCTCGTTCCCAGAGTGTTTTCCTTCATTTGCGGGCGGGAAAAGGCCCTGGGAACGAGATTGAGAGGTGCCCTATTTAAGTAGAGTTACCCGCCTTGTTATGACTTGAATAACAGTTACGCAATACTTTCAAGTGTTGGAATATCCCACGAGTCACTTCTATTTTCTTGGTATAAACAGGAACCTCTAGACGATTGAATATACAAAGAAAATACAAGTGGCAAGTGGGATATTCCATGGTATAACACAAGAAAGCTTGGTTAACTATTTTAACCACGCAGTAGCAAATACAGAGTCTCGGGCATGCGCAATCAACGTGGGATTTAGAGGTTGGGTGGAGTACCGACGAAAATACAACGACCTTGCTGCATTCTTATTGACTGTATGATCTGTGGCATGGTATAAATACAAGTTGAAACTAGCCATCTAACCATCTAACCATCTAGCCATCTAGCCATCTAACTTTAAAAGAACTGATATGTTGAAGGGACAAAGCCAGTTGTTCATCATTTTTAACCCAAATTTGAGAACAGGAACAACTGTATCGGCATTTTTTGCTACTTAAGATCGTACTGACCATACTGGGCGAAAAGTTTAACGTAATACATTTGTAATAAATTTCGCTTGTTCAAGGATTTTAACTTGAATTACACGTGGAGGGGCGTCATTATAAAGGCTGAGACGGCCTTCCCTGTAACGATTAGTTTCAAGCAGGTCTTCTTGTTCGAGCCATATCAGGTTGTTCTACCTCTGGGGACTCCAGTTCTTCAATGATTGTGTCCATATTTGGCCTCAGCCAAGGGTCTTTTTCCACACAGCGTCTAGCGAGATTTCGAAACTTGCCTCTCTCCATCTGCATAACTTGCACCAGACGCTGTTCTGGATCTGGTTCTTGTCTGATACACATTTCACAGAGGAGAGCTCCAAAACTGTAAACATCAACCTAACAACAACAACAACAACAACAACAACAGCATGTAAATTTGTCAGCATTTGTAACATATTGACCGCATTATTTAGCGATTATTTCAGTTACTGAAAGCATAATCTGAATAACTTACGGAGTCGCGCTCTGTGATACCAGGAGGGGAATGTCGGTACATGCCAGCTGGCAAATGAATCACACTCGCGTAGAAAGCCCACTTGATGAGTCTGTTTGCAGACAGCCGGCAACTTTAATGAATTCATGCCGTACAATGATTGTTAAAGGACTTACGGAAATTCGCTAGTCTTTGCATTTCACGCTGTTTAAGAAGCGACTAAATTTTCGTGCTTGCTAAAAAAGATGCGGCCACGGTAAGCTGTCAAAAGCGTTTTTTTTTTACTCCTATTCTTGAACTTTTCCTCAGTAAGAACAACATTGCAACCGTTCCAGCAACCATCAACAATTACTAGTACTTTTCATCCTTAAAAAAAAAACATCGAAAAGAATGTGATCCTAGCTACAAAAATGCTGAAACGTTAGTGCTGATTTAATAAATAATAAGTTGATTGTTTAGCATTCAAAACGCTCGTGGTTGCCTGTTATAGAGTGATTTTGAATTGAGTGTCTTGAAACCAAAATCAAAGCAATTTTTCTGGCCAATCTGCACGACAGATGGAAACAACGCAATGAACCAATCGGAAGTCGAAGTAATTACATGTCAAGCGCGGGAAAATGAGCGTGTGCAAGTCATGATTGGTTTTGGTTTTGCTTCTCGTTGGTTGAGAAACTGGTGCGAATTTTGCTGGCCAATCACAGAGCGAAGCCATGGAAAACCAAAGCAAATAAAAATTACTTTCACCACTCAACTGAAAACCAGCCTATTCTATAATAAACGATGACACGTGTTTACCAACCTTTACGCTAATTGGTCGAGCTGGGTCTTCTCTTCTGGACTCTGGTGCACAGTAGATCAGTGCACCTGCATAATTAATGTTGCTCTGACGTACGAAATTTGCAGTGCCATAATCCGATAATTTGGCTTGCCATTGGTTGCGCTGGCGACGTAGCAACACATTAGCACTACTGACGTCGTGATGGATGATAGGTCTGGGTTTCTGGTGCAGATAATTGAGCGCTCGGGCCACATCCAAAGAAATAACAGTCACGTCTTCCGCTGTTATCTGTGGGTCATCGGGTCTGTTGTTCTGTCTCGAGTAGAGCCTTTCTCGTAGACTGCAGTCCATCAACTCCGTTACTAGCAATGGCGTTTGATTATCAGCAGTCGCTCCAATAAACTGCAGCAGACAAGGATGGCGACATTTTGAAGCAATGTCTACTTCTCGCTCAAACACACGCCTGTTACGATCGGACATAATTTCGCCGTACATTTGTTTTACTGCGACCTCGCAGCCATGGAACCTCCCCCGGTAAGCAACTCCCCACGCTCCTCGCCCGAGCTCCTGATCAGTGATTTGAATTTCTTTGCGATTAATGACCCAGTCACGAGAAGGATCCCTGTTTTGTTGAAGTTCCCTTAATTGGTCTCTCAGCCTTCTTAGTTCTTGATTGTTTGATCTCAACTGACTTTCCAGCTCACGAACTCTTCGTCGCTCCGGTTGCTCTGCACTTACTGAGCTCAGTGTGCTCAAACACTGACCCATTCTGACTGTCTCTGGTCGATCCTCATTAGGTCCCAAAGCAGTTGAGAAAAGCGGTGCTGTTTCGCCTTTAATTCAACCTATAATAAATAGTTCATCATTTATTTGTCAACCTTTTACTAACTAATCTAGATAAAAGTAGAGCTCAGTACAACCCCTGTGCAGAAGTTGTTAGTGTTGATCACGCAATCTATTCTCCCCCATGAAGGGGAAGAATGGGTGCGTGACAAGCACGAGGTCATGGAAACTAATTTGGCTACTCACGATCAGGTTGAAGAAAATGAACCACTTCAATCGACAATGTAATGCAAAAGAAGACTTTTTCGTAGTTTTCATATCAACAAAAAGCAATCTCCATAGATCGATTCATCATACCAAATTTAGCAAATATGTGAGGTTTCATAAGAATCCGTCGCAAACTTGTGGAAATATGGCATGAGACACCAAACTTGCCAATGCATACATGCCAGGAGGCAAGCGCTTGTCGAAGTGGTCCTGATTGGCGAGTGGTTTCAAATTCTGTGGACGCATCATGTAAAAATCACTGAAAAGTGATTCAGCTACATTCGTTTTTCCTTCAAGAGGTGAATTCACTTGAGATGTTTTATGATTATTTTGCTCGTGAGAAGACTAGTAGCTACTAGTACATCACCTCAACTGATTTTAGAATGATTTTGTCAAGACATCACTAAATTGCCGAGTCTTTAGACTTGCTTTTTGGCAGGCTACCAAAGACAGTCATACACTGAAAAAAATTGAAAGAAAAAAATTCTGACAAGGGAAAACTGAGGGATCAAAGTCAGTAAATGTTTACACAGACAGCGAAAGCGAAAGACTTCCAGGTTACCCCTCGATTCACCGCTCTAAGAAATGAGGTACAGTACAGGTTTAAAGATTTTTTTGAAAAAGATGAGCGCAGTTAGATAGTAACGTGGTTATCATCGATTCCTTGAGCGAAAATGGGTTAATATAACATAGAGTGTTCAGAATTTATCACCAGTTTTTTGTTCATAAAATACATTGTGCATACGCAGCACATTCTAAATAAATATTTCAATTCTCTTCCTTGCATGCGACACAAGTATAGTAAGTTTAGTCAGTCTAACAATCGTTGCAAGGAACCAGTTTGTACTTGCATCGCAACTGAAGTGTAAACGTCCTTTCGCTTGTTCTTATTCGAAAGTGAAAATTAGAGCCAAATCTGCGCTTACTAGCAGCTTAAAGAAATGGCCTACCGACTACTAGCCTAACTGACAAGAAAAAAGAGCGGCTCGGGAAGATTGTTTCAAGAAATAAATCAACGTCAAATTGGACTCACCCTGGGATTCAATCAACGACGAGGTTCATCAATAATCGGTTGGTTATAGCTCTCTTCTACAGACAGTATTTCGTTACATCACTCCGAGTAAAGGCTGCGCGGTTGATTGACTCAATTTTTCTTCATGACTGTCAGACTGATGATTTCCTTCATTGCTCGTCCAGTACATCAAAAATCACCTTTCACGATCGAGTACTGACCCGTGGCCGAGATCAGACAATTCTTCTTCCGGGGAAGCTGAAGCGTGATTTCCGAAAGTACAAAGTCTGTTGAGAATTCACGTAAGTCCTCATTACCGGATAGTTCGGAGTGTTAACAGCAGCCAGGGCCCAGTAAAGGCGGTCTATTCCCGTGTTCACAGCAATCGGAACATTTGAGAGCTTACGGATTGGCCCGATTGGTCTTACTAGCAGCAATCGGGAATCTTCGGTTCTACGGATTTTCGGTTCAGTTTTTCGATTTGAAACGCGCCAATTAACGTGCTTTGGTTTGTATCCAACCTCATCTT
>JAEMWC010000583.1:440000-567123 GCA_016490735.1 Pachyseris speciosa | reverse complement strand
GTAAAAATGAATGTGCGATTGTGTACAACATAAAGTTATCGTTCAGATGATTGCTTTTGTAATTGTCCTCACAAATTTCTCACACACTTCCTCACTTTTGACTCCCTATTAAATTGCTCTGAAAGTATTTTTGGAGATGGCAAGCATGGATATCTGGTCAAGGTTAAAATTAGACCAAATTTCTTTGCATTTTCTTGCTCTCCACTACCCATTCAAGGGAACGTTTATTACCTTCATTTGCTTGATGGCTCCTCTCTTTATAAGGGAACCTCACCATGTGAAATGAAGCCTGCAATCACGCCCAGTTGTAGCATCGCTCTGACGTGTTTTTTTTTTCCTTTCTCGCGGGAAACATTTGCATTTGCTGTAAGATAATGGAGCACATTATCCTTAGTCACATGTCTAAACACCTTTCCTTGAATAATATTCTCATTGATCAACAACATTTTTTAGAGAGAAATATTCTTGTGAAACACAGCTTATTTCTGCAATACACGACTGGGCGAAAGGCATTAATCTTTGTCAACAAACCGATGTCTTTTTGTTGGACTTTTCCAAGGCATTTGACTCTGTGACCCACGAGCGTCTGCTCACCAAACTTGATTTCTATGGTATTAGAGGTAAAATGCACAGCTGGATTAAAGCTTTTCTGTCCAGTCACACACAAAGTGTTTCAGTTAATGGAGTTCTCTCCTCATCAAGACCTGTGGTATCTGGTGTCCCTCAGGGTTCTGTTTTGGGACCGGTGCTGTTCCTTTTATTCATCAATGATATCTCAGGCTCAGTTCAATCAAATCTACGTCTATTTGCGGATGACTGTGTATTATATAGAGAGGTAGCTACCCATCAGGACTGTCTAGCCCTCAAGCAAGATCTTCATTGTCTTTCCCTTTGGTCGAAGACTTGGCAACTTACTTTTAATGTAACCAAGTGTTATCACTTAGGGATAACTCGTAAGAGAATTTCCTGTCAATTTTAATTATACCTTGGACGGTAAGCTTATCACAAGAGTCTCCTCTGGAACTTACCTGGGAATATCTATTTCTGACAATCTGTCCTGGAACAATCATTGTGATGTTATTTGTAAGAAGGCAAATTCAACCCTTGGTCTTCTCAGACGAATCTTATCCGGTTGTACTCCAGAGGTCAAGCAAACAGCATATCTTACACTGGTACGCCCCAAACTGGAGTACGCCAGTAGTGTATGGAACCCTCACACGCAGTTTAACATCGACAAGATAGAGATGGTCCAACGTCGTGCGGCCAGATTTGTTTACAACGATTTTTCCCGTTTTATCCATGTTTCTTCAATGATCAAAGCACTGGGGTGGGACTCCTTGGAACACCGTAGATTGACTAACCAAGTGTTTATGTTTTATAAGATGTACAAAGGCCTTGTCGGTATTTCCTTTCCACCTGAAGTATGTTGCAGTACAAGAGCTTCAAGACTTTCTAATTGTGCGACATTTTGCCAACTTACCACACTGAATGACACTTATAAATATTCTTTTTACCCCAGAACTATAAGAACTTGGAACAGTTTACCTATGTCTTTAATTCCTGACTCATTAAGTGAATTCAAAGCTGTAATCTCAAGCATGTAGGTTTTTATATTATATTATCTATTTTTATTGTTATTTTATTATTTTAATGTTTAATTCTAATAGGTTAATTTTATTGTGTGTTTATACATTTATATGTACATAAATATATATATATATATAGCTGGAGTTTTCAAAACAGGGCTACTGGAGTCCATACTAACTCCTATTACATGTCTCTCACTCTTTTTCTTTTTTATCTTTTTTGGACGGGGCGGGGGGCATGCTAGCTACATTAATAATTAGAAGAGGAGAAAGAAACTCTCCCTGACTTAAACTTTGCATTAAGGTCTTATCCCCACTTCCCCCCACCCCCCCCCCCCCCCCATCCCCTCCATTTTTATTTGTCAGTTAGTTTCCACTCTCTCTCAAAGAAAGAAACGTGCATTTGAAGTCTTCGCGCGGTCAGTTAGCTCGCAATGGCGTCGTTAGAGTTTGATTTTCCGTTGGCCTCCTAGAGCAGAGTATTCCTTAGGACATCATTAAGTCCAGTGAGGGAGAAAGTCTTGCGAGGTGCAGTGTCTGCCTCGTCTAATATCCTGCTGTGCAGTTATTTGCTAAACGAGTACTTTGTTTACCCGGGCGGTACTGCTGGAAAAATGTAGGGATATTGAGAGCTCTGCTTTGAGAGGTAACAAGTCTTTAGCCTCAGATAGTAGGTGTCGGTGATCATTTCAAGGCTCAGAGAGAGAAACTGGTGTAGAATTTGGAGCATGCTCAAGACTTAGTAAAAATGCTGTGGCTAGATTGTCGTCAACAGCTCCTCGCTAACACGGACAGTAAACATCCGGGACCTCATGAAGTTTCCCCAAAAGCACAAGGCATGGCTGGGAATTTGTCTGCAAAAAGCGTAAGTTTGAACACTTTTTTGACTAGTTTCCGCCCTCGCAATTTTATCGATCATAAGCTAGTGATTTGATAGTGTGAAAGTGTCATAATGACTGGTTTCCGGTGTCAGAAGTGATCACAAAATCGAGCGATAATTTACACAAATAAAATTCGACAATAATTAGCTGTGATTCTTCGTAGCAATCACGAACGCTCGGTTGAAAATGCTGCTATACTTCGCCTAAATCGATGCCGCTAATTCCAAAGCTAACTTTGCCGTCAGAAAGAGCGTATTCTAGAGAGATTTGGCCGACTAACGCACCAAAAATTCTCATGTCAGAGGTCACGTCAATTTCATGTCTAATTGCAAGATAAATAACATGTATTCTTCGTCTTCCCTTTGACAGAGACTGTAGGCTCATAACGGGCCTAAATGCAAGTCTCCCTTTTGATAAACCGAGGTATTGATAAAGAAAGTTCTAAAACCCCTCAAATTTTCATGAGCCTGGTTTTGAAAAGTTCGGCTAGATATATATATATATATATATATATATATATATATATATATATATATATATATATATATATATATATATATATTTATTTATTTATTTATTTATTTATTTATTTACTATTTATTTATTTATTAATTCATTTTTGCTTTGAAACTCCCACTATAGTTTTCCTGTTTTAGGAGTATATTGATTAAAGATTAAAGGAAAGGATGTACCATCGTAACGAAAAAAGAGCCTTATCGCAGGTTATATGAAATGCCACATTTGAACTGCGGGTGAAAGTTTTAAAGACAAAAAAACATTGCTGTTACCCAACTCAACGGAAAGAAACCAGGAAACATGCGAGCTCGGTTGGTAGAGCACTGTGCCTGTAGAAAGGAGCGAATCCCGTTCAAGCCGTATTTCAAGAACGCTTGATGACTAGTAGAGGAGAAGAAACTTCAGACATGTTTGAGACGTTCCTGCATGCTAATCTGTGATTGCCAATACGAGTTTGCAAATATGTTTTAGACACGGCAACCTGTTCCCATCTTTGGGATTTGTTTAACAACTAAAAGGCTAAGAACAAGTCGAGTGTTTTTCAGCTCCACATTTTGATACTTTACTCTGGGCTTGTTTTCACTTGTCGTTGGACGTTTTCTACCATTAACCGCTACTAACATATCTTTTCATTGAAATCGAGCGTGCCTTGAGAGTATAAAGCACGCGGGTGACACCATTTGTCTGCACGTGCAGTTTCAAAATCATTACAAATCTGGCATTTTTCACAATTCTAGTCGTACAATAGAACTGACGACTGAACGGTTTTAACCGCCTGTTAAAAAGAATTTTTACAACAAGACACAGTGTTGACGCAACATGACTACGATCACTGACGCCATTCCGCGCGCCGGTAAGCTGAATAAAACTTGCTCAGTTTTCTCACAAATTAAAACGACTTTTTTAAACAAAATGTGGGAAAAACTATATTATAAAACAAATACAAAAGCCAAATGAAGAATATCCTCGCAGTGGTGAACGCAATTTATGCAATTGCGAAAAGAAGCCTGAAAAAACATTCAGGACTTCAACGGGGTTTGAACCCGTGACCTCGCGATTACCGGTGGGATGCTCTTACCAACTGAGCTACGAAGCCACTGACGTTCCTGCTCCCAACGTCAGTGGCTTCATCTGAGCTCAGTTGGTAAGAGCATCGCACCGGTAATCACGAGGTCGCGGGTTCAAACCTCGTTGAAGTCCTGAATGTTTTTTCAGGCTTCTTTTCGCAATTGCATAAATTGCGTTCACAACTGCGAGGATCATTCTTCATTTGATTTCATTTCCGCAGTTCATATATGTTCATTTCAATATCATTCACAAATACAAAAGCCTTAACCGTGCTTTGTTCTGTTATAAGACACTCAAGGAGGCGACGAGAGCACTCGAGAAGTAGTGGGGAGTAGTTGGAAGCACTCGCCTGCGGCTCGTGCTTCTTCCCACTTCTTTCTTGCTCTCGTCACTTCCTTGCGTGATAAACAAATCGTGATAAATAGACTGCGAGCAGTCCCTCTCAACCTCGTTCCCAGGGTCTCTCCTCTTCCCGTTCTCTTCCCGTGTAACATAACACGAGCCGATTTTTAACGCCGATTTTTAATCCATGTTACACGAGACAACTTTTAACGAAACTTTGTGGCGGGCCGTTTATACGAGAGGAAATATTCCGCGGCTTACGCTGGCCGCGGCTTACATAATACGCGAAAGGAACTATTTATACGAATAAACTCCTAGGCCAGGATAAGCCGCAGCTTGAGAAAGCCGTGAACGTAGATTTTGTAACATTTATACGGGGTGTTCGCGTTTTATGTAAGCCGTAGCCAGGGTAAGCCTCGGCTTATTTTCTCTCGTATAAACGGCCCTATTGTTCGCTGCTCGGGGACGATGTTTTGTCAAAAGTCGACGGCGGGGGTGTTACACACTCCAACTCCAACAAAATTCGGGCAGCAATGTTGCGCTAAAAAATCGGCGTTCAAAATCGGCTCGTGTATTCAACATTGTTACCTGAATTTTGTTGGAGTTGGTACGTGTAACATCCCCGCCGTTGACTTTTAACGCAACATCGTCCCAGAATGCACTCATTTTCCACCATATTTGTCGAGCAGGAGACTGGGCTCAAATGTTGCGAACGATGTTGCGTTGAAAATCATCTCGTGTAACACACCGTTGCCTACCGTTACTGCAACAAAGTTGGGTTAAAAGTCGTCTCGTGTAACAAGGATTAAAAATTGGCATTAAAAATCGATTTGTGTAACATCACCTTTATGAGAGTCTAAACGCCGACACGCGGTTGACGCCATTTGTCTGCGCGTGCAGTTTCAAAATCATCACAAATCTGGCATTTTTCACAATTCAAAAATGAAATTTATCATACTACAGTCATAAAATAGAACTGACGACATGAATTCTAAGTGCTGCTTGTTTTTAATGGACAGTTTTAACCGCCCGTTAAAAAGAACTTTTACAAGACACATCTGACGCAACATGACTACGATCAGTGACGCCACTCCGCGCGCGCAAGCTGAGAATAAATTTTGCTCAGTTTTCCCACAACTTGAAATAAGTTTATCTACAAATGTGGGAAAAACTATATTATTAAACAAATAAAAAAGCCTTAACCGTGCTTTGTTCGGTTATAATTTTGTTAAGTAAGTTTTATCACCACATGATTTACTAGCGGCAAATTTTGGGTTTTTACTCGGCGAACCCCTCACTTTAACATCAGATTCATGGGAGCAAGGCACTTTACATCAAGTTCTGTTCTTCAGTTGGCATTTCTGATGTTTTCGTAAATTGGTATACAACAAGAACAACAACAACAACATATTTATTGTACCCTTGAAGGTTTAAGATTTATAGGTATTTACAAAATTATATATACTAATATAGAAGTAAAGGTATGGACCTTCAGAAATAACTATTCACGGTTAAAAATGCCTGAAGGTCACATTTACAGGATATAGAATAGGTTAAGAACTGTCAGGTCAAATGCCAAACAAGATTCTCACCATTAATACAGTATCATGGTATCTTAACAACCTTGCTGACAATTCATCTAATGCGATACAGTCTACTAAACTCGACTCTAATCTGTAGTAAGAGAGTTAGGGCCTGTTCACATGGAGGTGGGGACCCCAGGCAGGTGTAGTCCCCCACCTACCCGTGGTCCAAAAAAGCTAGCCTTCACATGCAACCCCAGGGCGCTGGGGTGAGGTTTAAAATGCTATCGCGTGGTCGCTAAGAACGTATATTAACAAAAGAATTCAGAGATAATTGCCCGGATGAACCTCACCCCACCCCACCTCCAGCATTCACATGGAGAAAATTCACCCCAGCTAAGCGGGTTACCCGCCCTGGCTGACCGGGCAACCCGCCTCGGTGAGGTACCCCACCTCACATGTGAACGCTATCGAGAAAGAAAGAGAGATTGTATGGAGAGATTGGTAACGCTATCGAGAAAGAAAGAGAGATTGTATGGAGAGATTGGTAACTCCACCTAGGTGGGGGACCTCACCTGCCTGGGGTCCCCCACCTCCATGAGAACAGGACCTTAATCCTTGGAAACCAGGGGCAGATAGTGGGGACGGGAAGGGACGGGACGAAGAATTCACGGGCGTAATTGGGACTAGCGAAAGTTTACAAGATGAGCTCCCGCCTTGAAACCTTTCACTAATTCCGATTTCGCCCGTGAATTCTCCGTCCCGTCCTTACTATCTTCCCCTGGGTCTCCGAGGATGAAGAGAGCTGTACAGACAACCTAGGCAGCTACAAATGGAATTACAAGAACGCAGTTAATTTTCTATTTCAACTGTTGTGTAATCCCAATAAATATCCCGTTTCCTTAACACCCGCTGCGCTGTCTAGTGAGAGCAAGTCGGTCGTCAGTAACCAAGGTTTCCCACAGCTGCCGTGTACTTCATTATCCCGCTGAACACTTGTCTTAAATACTGTCATGCAACAAGCAATCACCATCTAACATCAGACACAGATATTGGTGCCTCATGCCATCCATCAATATCAGAATTCTCCACCCTTATCTAGTTTCGTTTTCATGGGTTTCCTTTCTATATGATCACTTGACTTGATTATCCGATTCAACAATACTCCTGGATCACCTCTCAAATTGTTCTCTTCAGAGTTGAATGCCTCCTTACGTTTCTTATCCTCTGATGTTTGATTCTTCCGTGTATCCCCTGTTTCACCTTTTAATGTTGCACGTAAATTATTTCCGTGTGAAATCTTTTGTTTATCTGTCGCATCACTCTCTAAAGACTTTGTTAACTCTATTGTATCATTTTTTGACAGCTGCAGACTGCTGTTCAGTGAAGCTGATTCATTTTTCTGGGCACCTTTGAAGTCACTGCTGATGTTAAACCGCTTTCTTAATCTTTGTACCTCAGCTAAGAGATCGCTGTAAGCCTGAGAAGAACACAGAAAAAAGACACGGAATAAGCATAGAACATTGGTCTTGACACTTAAAAGGGGAAAGAATGAAACAGAAGAAACTCAATTATTACATTTTGAAAGAAAAAAAACTAGTCGAGTAAAACATAAAGGTGGCAGAATAGCTTCATACTGGGACAAAAAAAAGTACACGTTACCAAAGGATAATTTACTTTACATTTAGCCGACCGATCGATTGGCTGTAGCACATTTTATCCCTGGAGAGCGACAAGTTCCACTGTTTAAACAACTAGGGCCTGTTGTTTCTGATCATTGACAGTACCTATGTTCAGAAGTTACACTACCTTGGTACATTCTTCTTTAGAATGAAAAGCAGGACTTTCCTGCCCTTTGCTATTCTCTGTATGTGAGGACAGAGCTTCTTCCACTGCCTCTGAGATATTTTTCTCTTCTTTTTGTTTCTCTTTTTCAGACCTGTCCAGAGGGATGAAGTTCTCTTTCTGAAAGAGTTTTCTTCGGTATTTATTGTAGCCCTGAGTGGTCAGTTCTTCGCGGTACAGTGCTTCTTCTATTTGTTGCCATTCTTTCTTTCCCTCTTCACTTAAGACAGGATAAACTACAGGAAAAACAGAAATATACAGTCCAAGAGAGCTGTTTTCATAAAGTATGAGCTTCCCTGATAAGGACATTTCAGCTTCAAGATACAAAGAAAAAGAAAAAACGTAAAACCTATTCACAGTGTCACCAGAAGGTCATAAGTGACAATGGACATCATGTTATTTCAGCCAGATCATTGATTTCGACAGAATACATCTGTGTAAGTTAGATGCTCTATAAAAAAATGCCATTTTAATTCGGTGTCATTGAGGTTGTCCAGTCTTCACCGAAGGTTGTTAAAGAGCTTTATCGGCTTCTCATGCAAAAGAGAGCTTCCATCCCAAAAAGGAGCGAGGAGAAATGGTTATCTCAAGGAAAAGTACTCGGTATAACCACTGTTAGTTGGAAAAAATACTCGTCGGTTGCCCTTTTTATGTACGAGAGAAACAAAGCTTAGGGTCTTTCAATTCAAGCTCCTGCACAGAAGGATTGCTACTAACGATTTTCTCGTTAAAATAGGATCAAAACAAATTGACAGTTGTTCCTTTTGAGAAGAGACTAAAAAAACCCTTATCCATCTCTTCTGGAATTGTAAATATACAATGGCCTTTTGGGAGGAAATCTTCCAATGGATATCACAAAATTTTAGCGGATTGAAGGACTTTCAACTCTCCTCGCCTCTTTGTCTGGGCATTATTGACAAAATATCTGATCTGTTAGTTCATCACCTTCTCCTTATTGCGAGATATTATATTTACACCTGCTAGTTAACAAATGCGTTTCCTAGGCTGGAGGTTTTCATACAGCAAGTTATAAATTCTGTGAATGTTGAAAGACAAATAAGCTTCCGGGAACAACACCAGGAAAGCTTTCCAACAAAAGTGGTCTCGTTTTAAGAGCATGACCCCTCTACCATAAGTCTTCACACAAGAGTTTATAATTGTGGCAATTGCAACAATAAGTCGATAATTTGTAAGGTGTATCTAAGTTATATTTACACCATTATCTATCTTCTGTGTGCTAGTGCGTGGGTGATTATTGTTAAGTGTAGTGGTTAATTTTCGTTTGCTTTTTAAAAGTGACTTTATCCTTTATTAATTTCTTGTCGTGTAATACGTAATTGTTGTAAATCTATGTTTCCAATAAAATGTGCACAAAAAAGTGTTTTCTCTTTTATATTAAGCTTCCCTAAAAAGGTCATTTCAGCTACAAGATACAAAGACAAAGAAAAAACATAAAACCTATTCACAGTATCACAAGAATGTCATAAGTGACAATGGACATCATGTTATTTCAGTCAGACCATTTATTTCGACAGAATACATGTGTGTAAGTCAGACGCTCTACAAATAAATGCCATTTTAATTTGCATTGCCACATGTAAAAAACCCAGATAAAGAACCATTAAACTTTGCAATCAATGATCAATCAGCTGAAAAGTGTTTCATTATGTTATAATATTGATGCCTTAAGTCACTATCACATTAGATCCTCACAATACTGAAACTGATATTAAAGCATCTTTACTGGAAGTTAAGGTAATTACTGGTACAAATCGCTACAATTTGTTTCACACACACTTGCCTATTTCCTGCCAATCAATGCCACACTTTACCACTAACTGTGATGATCTATTGACACATTATATCTCAGTCACTGTTTGTATTTATGTCTTGAGCAATCATGCTTTCCCAAACAGTGATCATTGTTCACTATTAGTCTGCATAAAACAAAAGGGAGAAGAGCTGATGACCAAGACGAGAGGGCCATTTGAGTGATAATTGTCACCATATTTGACATTTTGTTGCAAACAGTGTCCAACTGAACTGTTAATTTTCTCAGTAAACTAACCAGCAATTTGCTTTGATTGAGCCACCAGTAAGAGCTTCATTAGCATATCTTGAGTGAAGTATACAGCGTAATCATATCAAACTATAAGCAAATTCATTGTACTCTGACTAAGGACTATAATAAGCGGTGTCTTGAAAACAAAGACCCCCTAAGACCCCAAAACTTGAAAACGAAGACCCCCCAATTTTTTTTGAGAGTAACGTCTCAACTAAATGTAATGTATGCTTGTACTTTCCTTTTCAAAAAATCGGGATTTTGAAAGCTGGCCGCTTAATACAGGGCCGTGCGACTGTAATAACATTCGGACTGGATCGTATTTCCAGAGGATGTTTGTTCCAGAGAAATGGCTCAGAATGGACAAAGGCGCAAAATACCTATTGATCTCTGGTTTACGGTGGCATTTCCAGCTTCTCATAGAAACATGCAAAAGCTATTTCAATGTTTGATGCACTCGATAAAAGAGCGCGGTTCTGGCAAAGGCAAAAATAAGTTTGAAACAGAAAAGAGAAAACCGGGAAGGAAACAATCAAACAAGCACACTCAGGGTTTTGGTTTTTCAAACAGTACTGCTGGTAATAAACAGAACACCTATTCATCTCTGGCTTACCCTGGCATTTCGAGTTTCTCGCACGAACACGATTTTCGCGAAAGACATTTCAATGTTTTGGGCACTCAATAAAACAGCGCGGTTTTTACAATAGGGAAAAAACAGGTAAGTGAAAACAAAAGTACGCTTGATCACGCTGATCTATCGGTGCCACTGATAGAGCGCTTTTCAATTGAGTGTCGTAAAAACAAAAACCAAAGCAATTACTCTGACCAATCACAATTGAAGTAAGCAGTGCAATGAGCCAATCAGAATACGAAGCAATTACATGTAGCCGGCGCAAAGCGCGGGAAAATACGTGCGCGCAAGTCACAATTGGTTTTGGCTTTGCTTCTCATTGGTTGAGAAAGTGGCGCGAGTTTTGCTGGCCAATCACAGAGCGAAGCAATGCAAAACCAAAGCAAAACCATAATTACTTTCAACACTCAATTGAAAACCGCTCTAGAGAATAGAACACCTATCAATCTCTGGTTTACCCTGGCATTTCGAGTTTCTCACATCAACATGATTTCCGCGAAAGCCATTTAATGAAAGCCATTTCAATTTTTTTGTGGTTTCGACAAAGGTTAAATTATATTGCATGCACGTTTGGGGTTTGGCTTTTCCAATCAGTACCACTGGTAAAGAAGAGACGACTTCTGCCGGCGCTCGGCGCTTTACACAAATCATTTGCACACCCAAATCCTGGCTTTGCGAGCGCCGAAAGTGGAAACGCTTCGGCTATTTAAAAAAACGACTGAAAAGAGCACTCACTGGAGCAAATATTTCAGAATACCCGGCCACTTAATGTACATGTGTCAGAGGCTTTTGAAGAATGAGGCATATTACAGTGGACACAATTGTTATTCAATGTAGGTAAATTAAGTGGCCGAGTGTTCTGAAATCTAAATGTAATATAATTACGTAATTTCAGCTTACCACGATTCTTCCATTGGTACAGATCATCAAGATGATACCACCACACGCAATGGCAAACAGTATACTCTCACACTACTCTTTGATTGCACCTGACGTCATGGAGGCCATGTTGGTGGAAAGAACAATAGCGAACAAGACGCTCTGTGAGCGTTAACTCGGGATACTTTTGTGTTGCAGAAGCCGGACGCACGCTTTCCGATTCTCGAAAACTATCCGGCTAGTGGTTTCCTTTTGGGTTCGCATAACGCCTTTTTGATCACGTACGAGCAAAGCTCGTTAAACTGTTTTGAGAGTTGCCATCCATATTCGTTGTCAGCTGTCGTTGTTTACTTCTAAATTAAGTGCCAACATCTGGACTTTACTTTGGCTCTCTCAAAACATTTTTTCTCTCTGCTAAGCTTGAAAACATTCGCATAGACACTTCTCTTAACATATTGATTATTCAAAACTCGAAAACACAAGGCGAATCGTTTCCTTGTATGTGTCATGTTTCTCAGAAACAATCCAGATGTCACGCATTGTAACAAACCTCGAAATTCAAACTGCTCTATTTTCAAAACAAAGCGTGTGACTTGGCTGAAAACAGGCCAGCAGATATATCCTTAAAATGTCATTTACCTGATGAAGGTAAAAAATCTAAATGTTTAATTTTAGTTTTTTCCTGACGTCACGTTAAAACCAAAAATTCGCAAACTTGTCTCTAAATATAGAACTGTCACAGCGATCCAAACAACTTTGCGATTTTCTAAATATAGAACTGTCACAGCGTTCTAATTCGAGTCAATACTCACAGCATGTGCGAGGCTTCCAAACTTGTCTTAATTTCGGCAAGCCTTTTCACGCGGACAAACTCTACTGGATTTAAGTCTTCACAACAGCGACAGAGTTGTGACAACATCCGGATCAAGTCAAATCAACTCAAAACAACTTGGCGACTTTCTAAATATAGAACTGTCACAACGTTCTAATTCGAGTCAATACTCACAGCACGAGCGAGGCTTCCAACTTTGTCTTAAATTCGGCAAGCCTTTTTCACGCAGACAAACTCTACTGGATTTAAGTCTTCACAACAGCGACAGAGTTGTGACAACATCCAGATCAAATTAAACCAAAACAACTTGGCGACTTTCTAAATATCGAACTGTCACAACGTCGATACTCACAGCACGTGCGAGGCTTCCAACCTTTTCTTAAACTCGGCAAGCCTTTTCACGGGGACAGTCTGTACTGCATTAAAATCTAGCTTCACAACTTTGCAAAGATATGTGCTGGACAATTTGTTCCGGCGGTCGAAGTGGATTATTTAACCTTGAGTGTTCACTTGTGGTCACGTATTAAATGGAAGGTATCACATTACGAAAACAACTAACCGTCGCGTGATGTTAGCCTTTCGACCTATGGACTATGTGGTTTGCTTTAACCAATGAACACACCGCCACGTGCCTGCTATTGTGCATTGGCCAATCAAAACACCGGAACGTAATTGTATTGTGCATTTTGCTGCACAGGAAAAAAAAGACTCAAATCTAACATGTGCATTTTATAACTCGTGATACTTACAGTATCCCAAGTAAAGTCTTTTGCAAACCTTGAGCTACATTTTTCAATTGTTTTGGCACCAACATGGCCGTCTTATCACGTGAGTGCAATCAAAGAATTATACCTCATGCTCTCGAGTGAATATCACAGTTTGGGGTCTGATGTGATGGGAGTGGAGTGAAGAAACATAAATAATGTACTTTGTACATACAGTAGTTTAGGTATCGAGGGGATTTGGTCTCACTTAGGGTGTTCTGGGCAAAACACCATTATATTTACCAGTGAAGGTCTTGTTTAGGGTTGCACACAGAGAAATATAATATTTTTTATTTGTCTATGTTTTAAAATGGTCACGCCCAGATTGGTGTCCTTTAGGGGTTTTTCCAAATTTTCGATGAGCATCACAGCCCCTTTCATATGACCCCCAGGTTTAGGCACTTGAGAAAGAATATGACTTTGAGGCTTTACTTTCAATCCCAGAAAAGAACCCTTTTTTTGGAGAGAGGTTACTGGATGAGAGGGCACGTCACCTCCCATAGGAGAGTATCAATTAATAATTATTAACGCATGTTATTTATCAAAAGTTGGGGGTCTTCATTTTCAAGTTTTGAGGTCTTAGGGGTTTTTTGGGGTCTTCGTTTTCAAGTCACCCTATAATAAGCTGGACTGGACACTTTCCTACCATAGTCTGGTTATAATTGCTGCCAAATTCATGCCCACTTGAAAAAAGTTAGTTACCCATGGATTAAAGTCATACCGTAAAAGCACTATTAGCCCCACCCCCCGGGGAGGCTTATTAGAGAGGGGGGTTAATAGAGACGGGGGGGGGGGGCTTAATAGAGCTTTTACAGTAAGTTAGTCTTACCAAGGAATGCATCAATAGGACAGGCTAAAGGAGTCTCAAATCTCATTTCATACTGACACATGGTAGGTTCAACAACTGACAACACTTTGTTTTGATCTCCACACCTTAAAACTACCTGAGGAATAATGAACAATAATTATTTGTTATGAACACAATAAACTCCTCCAGAGTACAACCAGTTTTAGGGGCCTTGACCTATGTATGAGGACTACTGCTCAGGAAATTGAGACTTTCAACACCCATTTACATGTTTGGCACATTTGAAAGGTGCAGAAGCAAAGTGGACCATCTGAAAATAAATACTGACTTGAAAATGCTGTCTTGCCGAACCATGGAAATGAATTTAGGCCACCTCCTTCCAAAGAAAAAAATTATGTTTATTTCATGAGGGAATCCTTTAGTTCTGAAACACAATTTGACGGTTTTTTTTTACCCACAGTAGATCTGAAGTTTTGACCGTTGCACCTGAGCCTCTCAGTTGTCAGGGTTCTACAACATTCTAATATAAATGGTATTAAGAATATTTCTTGTAAGAATCGAACCATACAGTCTACTAGAAATTATACATAATTCAGAATTTGACTAATTTGAAAGTGCTTTATTTTGTATGTGAGTAGATATCCATTTAAATGAGTATGACATCAAGTAAAGGCCCATCAATAAATACCTCTTATGGACCAAGTTTTTTCCCATTGATTTATGGCCCAAGTACGAAGCATGCGAGCCATAAATAATGGCAAAAAACGAGGATCCGTAACTTACAGTATGGACTGAGAAAACGAGGTTAGTAAGATATTTATTATATCTCTGAGGTTAACCAGAGCACAGGAAAGAAAACTAGTTGAAGTCAAGCAGGCCGCACTGTAGAATACGGTCCACAAAATTGACCAATCACAGCGCGCATACTAAGTGAGAGATAAAATAAAATACTTCAGTCTATGCCTAGTGTATTTCTACTCAGACCCATCATCTGAGTCAATAACAGCAAGACACAGAATGTTGACATGGCTGTAAAGCTAAGTGCATGATGGTATGAGGTCTGTTTCTCAAACCCACCAAAGAGTTTATTTTTTAAACCAATTTTCTTTTCATGAATGGCATTTTTGTACGAACTGGTATTTCCTAGTCGTGTAATGTTTATAGTGTTTCCCAGCATAAAAATCACTAAAAGTCAAATTCTGGTGTTGAACATTGAATGGCTTTTTTACAAACCCAAATGGTTTTCTGGAGTTTTTAGAAAGGGAGCCTTCACACCTTAGTCTGACGAGGTTTCTCTCCTGGGCACATGTCGCCATTTGCAAAAAGCATGGCTTCAAATGTGTTGTTGACAATAACCCATTCCCTCCACACACTGCAAAAATAAAGGAAAAGAAATAGCACAGAAATGACTTCTACTCATCACTACAACATTATAGCAATTCTGTAATGACGTTGGCAAGTACTGATTCTCAAGAAGTTGCTGTGCAATGCCACCATGCTCTTTTTTCATTGCTTACAACACTGCACATTATTTTAGTACAATGAAACATTGCCAACCTAGTGTAGCACCACTTTTAGGAGGACCTGTGAGAAGGTTTGTGATTAAAGTGAGATGCACAAAAATCATGACACTATGAGCCCCAGAAAATTCTGGCAATTGAAAGTTTGCATACAATAAGTCAACAGATTTTTAGTCAATCACTACCCAAGTGTTAGCTTTGCATTAGCCAAAAGAGCAAATGAAATGACACACAGTGATTTTTCCCTCTCAATCTCACTGCAAATCATCACTGCAAAGGTGTGTATAATGTAACAACCTCATTCCCAGGGTCCTCTCTCTTCCTCCCTCAAGAAAGTACCCCGCTTGTGACTGGTCACGTGTCTGCTAGATTTTTGCAAATTCCAGAAAAAAGATTGAAGGGAGGGGCAAGAAGGTTAAAGTTTGTCTCCACTAAGTCGAGGACCCACCCTCTGTGCAGATTTGATCTGTACACACGGACATGTGACCAGCCACAACCAGGGTGCTTTCACGGGGGAGGAAGAGAGAGAACCCTGGGAACGAGGTTGGGTGTGTAAGACTACTCTGAAAATAAGGAAATAAGCAAAGAACTTGCCTGCAGATCTTAAAGGGGCACTGTCACGTAATTTGGGTCTGAAACACATTTTGTTTGCAAACTGGAACACTTAAAACATTTTGCAGTTTTCCCATGAAGTACTTATGTGTGCATTGAAACTATTTGCAGTTGTCGATGGCCACGGATGACAAGTAGGAAATGGAATGCAACTTGAACAAGTTAGGCTAACTTTTTTCAAGTTTTGTCATTGTGTCCTGGGAAAATCACCATAAAATGATACTACTTCATTTTCTGTCCAAGAAATAATTAGAAATCTACCTCTTCATGTTAGATGGGCCGATCAAGTAATAGAAAAAGTATTTCCTCACGATTTGAACAACTTATGACAAGAACTGCCGTGAAAGCACCTCCTTAATTTGCACTTTGTTCTTTGTTCTTACAATGTTGTGATGTCATATGCGCATTATCAGAGTCCAAATGTATGGCCAATCATGAAAACTATTGATTTGTTCAACACTATTTCTCACCCTAAGATCCCTGCAAATGCATTCCACCTCACCGCCTGTTCCTTCTGGGTCACATTATGAAAAGGACAGAACTCATACTTATAGCTGCAAGGGACAAAATATGACTCCTGTAATAATTACCATTTCAACAGGAGCAAGGACAAATTGAAAATGTCAACATGCACCAAACTCAGAGGGGTGGGGTGGATGGTGAAGAAATGAGCGGGTTGGTGCAACATTGGACGATGTGGGGCATGTACAGCAAAATCTAATGGTTAATCAGAAATAGCTAAACAAACCAAAGACAAGACAACTTTATTATGTTTTTCCAAATCTTCATATGAATCTTCATTTTCTAATAGATTAAACAAAATCATTTGAATTTTCTTTTTAAACGTAACTTTAAGAAGTGCCAGCTTTAGGAAGTGCCAGCTTTAGGAAGTGCCAGCCAACTTAATATACTTAGTTGCAAACTTCAGAGTAAATATGATCAATACATTACCCATTATAGATCAAAGAGAAACATTTTTCAGCTAAACCTCTGAGGTGTGGTGGGCCTGAAATATAAAAGTCATAAACATGTTATACCAAGTTATTCAAATAAACTACTTAAAAAGGCAGTGTTCTTAAGTCAAGATCTGAGCAAAAAATAATCTTGAGAGAATTGTGTACTATGAAAATGACATACCGGTATATGTTTCTCCAAGAATATGAATAATAATCATTGCTCTTAAAGGATATTCTTATCACATCAAAGGGAAGCACTAAATTATTAACAGATATTAGTTTTCACAATGCTGTGCCATATTAATCACCTGAGACAGGACTTGGTTTAACTCTGGCCACAAGCTGCAAAAGAAATGGAAATACTGGAATATCTTCTGGCAAAACAGAGATTGCGCTGAATTCAAAATTAACATATCTCTTATGCTGTACATTAAATGTACATTAAATGCTATAAAGCTTCATAATATACATATAATTTGATAAGCAGAGCACAAAATGCCAAGGCATTTGGCTATAGGAGTTTAATAATAATAGTGCAGAGAATTACAATTTATTTTCATTTCTTATTTCTTTCATTTTTTCTTTCTGTATTTTTATTCATTTAAACAAATAAGATGCCCAATTCATCAGGGCTGATTTAAGAAGAGTGGGATGTACCTTGTGTGCACACACTGATGATGATACCTTTGTTAATTTATCCATGCAAGCTAATATAACCCCATGCCGCATCCAAGATAGTGAAGAGGTCAATAACAACTAAGACTTTCTTTCTAGAGCCTTCAAAATAACAAGATTATAATAAATTTGATCCAAGCAGTTTGCATCAAACTTTAAACAAACAAAGCCCTTGTCCTAACATTAATGCATTCCCAAATACCACTGTTGACAAATTCCAATTCTATAACATCCACAAGGAAAAATAAGTCTTGATGCAATTAGTATGTAACTAAAGTCACTAGAAACTATCAATCTTTCACCAGACATCATGATGTGACAATACCTTGCTCACACTTTCTGAAGAACTCATAGCCTGATGCATGTTGAAGTTATTCCTTGATAAAAAGAAAGGTTTTTTTCTCAAATTATGATTATTGTCAACAATCATAAAATAAAACATACTTGCAGAAGAAAGGAAATATATTAGTTAACAGTTACAGTAGATAGTTTCTCTAAAGTAAAATGTAGACTACTACAGACAGCAGTTATTAGCCATTACCTCTCTGAATTTTAATTTTTTGTAATCCTAAATCAGTAAGTATACTCATTCAGGTGACTGTGGTCATGAGAAGGCCTGTTGTCAACATGTGAGAAAAGGTCTCATGCTGAGGATAGAGGGAAACGGGTTGTGGGGGTAGAGAGCGCACTTGCAGGCCACACTTAGTTGCAAAAATAGTTGAGACACTGTTGCTCATGCATGCAAGAATTCGCTACACACAGGCACTTCCTCCTCCTCCCCTCCTGCACCCCCCCCCCCCCCCACCTAAAAAAAAACCAAGGCCTCAACATTGAATGGAGGAAAGGCTGCTAGGAAAGGGAGATGTTGTCTTTTATTCTACAGTGGGGTAACGTTAATTTTGTGTACTTTGTGTGCATTTTTTGTGCTAGCTCAGCCATTTTGCAAATGTTTCATTTAGACATAATTTTATCACCATTCTTTTTATAATTCTGCACTTTTGTAAGAGAAAGCAAAATTTTGCCAGGGCAAGTATATCATCTGGCATAGTCTTGCCTGTGTGACAACTGTGGATCCTTTCTGCTGTTGGCTCAACTCCCGGGGGGGGAGGGGTACTCCCAGAAAAATTTGGTGGGGGTGTGCGGCCCGCTTCCTGAAACACTTACCCTATTTCAGACCAAAATCTGTGATTTTCCCTACCATATTTCAGACCTGACCAAATATTTGATACCCTATTTCAGACCTATTTCACATACACAGTTGGCACAAACATAATTAAAAGGCAAAAAAGAAGGGTTTTTGTTGATGGCCTTATCAGCTAAAGATGAAGAAGTAGGTTCTTTTAAAAAAACATACCAAATTCAAGACAAGAGTGCACAAATCATACCCTATTTCAGACCAAAATGGTCAAAATAGATACCCTATTTCAGACCAAAACGGCTAAAAAACCATACCCTTTGGGGCCGCACATAACTATATAGCTCATATAAGGCAGCTCCCTCCCACTGTGTTAGGGCTTTGGTATTGACACCTGATTGGTCAATGAAAGTTGTGATGTCATTGGTCCTCTGCAAGCATCAAAGTTGAACCATCATAGCAAACCATTAATTCCATCATACTCACATCCCAGACCTGTAGACGGCTGGTTCTTCAACAATTTTTACCTTTTCAGGTCTTGTCGCTAAAATCGAAATCAAAAACAGCATTTATTAAAAATATATATCTTTTGAATCTTCTTCAGGTATTACTCTTTACAAAGAAGAAAATTTTCCTCTTAAAATTCACCTTGCAGAAAACAGAACAACATAAAACTCAAAATAAATTTCCCATACAACACCGCCATTTTACCCATTTCATTGAAAGCAGCGCAGTCGTTATGTATGGACAGCAGTCGTGAACTAGGTCCCAGTACTTCGCTTTGAGTGGGTTTCAAAATGGCGGCAACCAAGAGAAAGTTCACTGTTCCTTCTGTTGAAGACTTAGATGAAAAAAGACAAGAGATGAAAGTTAAACCATTGTTTAGTACGTACAGAACATCAACTGAAATTTTTCGGGAAACAGGAGATGATCCTTCCAGAACGATTGGTAACGCTGAAGATCTAAAGACATCTGAACATTCTCAAAAGACTGTCTTCAGTGGAACAACGCAGTCCAACCATGGAAAGGAGCTCGATAAAATCATGGCGAAGGATAATTGTGCTTCGAATAAAGATTCTTTGAGTATGAAAGATATGCAACCTGTGAACAGTCTCACAACTGCTAATTGCAGTTCTGGTACAGTGAAACCTTCAGTGGGGAAGAGCTTCAGAGAAACTTTTGCATTTCTTGAGGATACAAATCACTACAAAGAGACTGTTGCGAGGATTAAAGACAAAGAGTACGTGTGTACTACAATCATAGGAAATAAGAGATTAATCTCTGCCAGTGGACACCAAATAGGTTGTTCAATCAACCTCAACTGAACATAATGAATCTTAATTAATTTTCCTGTATGTGTTAAGTACATTTAATTGGGTTTGGTGATTGAACACATTCCAAAACTTCCAGAAATCAATTAAATTTGAGTGTTCAATCACATTTTTTTTCTTGATGATTGCTAAAACTAGTCAAGGTTTGTTCAAACTCAGTTGGGAATAGACCTTTCCATAGTTTTTTTTAATTATTATTTATTTTTTACTTTTGATATTGGCCATGTAAAGAAAATCTGTCAATGCTGCTGGAAAGAGAACCTTAAAATTAGTAAAACAGCCAAGTTTGGGAGCCATATATTTTAATATTGCAAAGTTGTATCTTCACAAAGTCAGGAAATTTTACAGATGTTTGTATGCTGAGGGGCACAAACTTTCCCCCCAGCAAACAAATATGTCTTTAAAATTTCCGAACTTTGTAGAACCATTTTATTGCTATTTTGCAAGATGTAACTCTAAACCTTGGTCAATTTTCTAATTTTTAGGTGCTCTTTCTGGTAGTGTCAATAGATTTTAGCTTCCTGGTCAAAAGTGAAAAGTTGAAAAAAACTATGGGAAATGGGAGTGTAGCAGGTATGAGATTCATTTTCTTGTGTGCTTTGAACAAAATTTGTTCTTTTTTCCCATGCTTCATTGGGTGTTATTAAACTATCTAGCACAATTTGTTTGATTTCCATATTGTTCATTTGAGATTAAGTAATCCCAAATGATTATTTTCCCTTTTCAAATTTTTCAACATTTTTCACCAAACAAAGGCGTGATGTTGGTAAGTTCACTTATCGTCGTCATCCTTATCCTCCTCCTCATAATCATTATTATCGTGAAGGAATGCAATTTGTAGATTTGTGAAAATCCACAAACCGAACATCAAAAGTGAATACCTTTTACCTGCAATTTAAGGATTGTCTTAGTTACAAATTCCTTTGTACTTAACCATCTTATGTATAATCATCCGTTAGTAATAGAAAGTAACCATCTTTGCCTTGATTTATGTCATTACCACTGGCTACTAATTAGAACGTTTTCCATTACTCACACTTTATAGGTCAACATTAGATGTTAGAGTTCCTTCTGGATCAGTCAGCACTAAACCAAAAAGTAATGCCATTATTGTAAATCCAAGACAGGTAATTATTTATTTATTTTGTTTATATATATTATCAGGTTTGTCACTAATTGAAGGGCTTGGTGGAAAACTATGCTAAGTGGATATTTGGGAGTTTTTTTTTTTTAATACCGCTCCAAAATTGCTGGTTTTTTTGCATACAGGCTTGTTTTTATGTGGTAAACATTGCCCTGTATTCTTTTTCGCTGCTTTGCGCTTAGTCCTCAAGAAAACACGGGCCAAAAAACACGTTCACCTAAAAATGCACTTAGCATAGTTTTCCACCAAGCCCTTCATAAGACTGCCTTATTAACATTCATGAAGCAATGCCCACGGGTATTCTTTATGCTCAATGTGCCTTTTTGACTCATAAACAGCACACAAGATGCCCATCCGACTTGGAAATGGTCAAAGTTTTTAAATTCAGCGCTTATTACCAGTGTTTTGCTTACTGATAGTGCTCAAGAAGCTTCCTTAGCTGGAAAACAGTGTGCAACATTCTTGGTTGACTTAAGAACAGCACACAGCAGCCTTGGTTAACCTTAAGCCAGCGCCCATAGATTTTGTCCGACTTGAAAACGGCAAGCGCACATAGATTTTGTCCAACTTGAAAACAGCACTCAAAAGATTTAGGGTTATTGTTAAGTTTAGAGTTAGGGTTAAAATTAGGGCTAGGGTTAGCGTTGGGGGTTAGGGCTAGGGTTAGGGTTAGGGTTAGAGCAAGGGTTGGGGTTAGGGTTAGAGCTAGGGATAGGGTTCGACCTAGGGCATTGCAAACGTTAATGTTAAAGTAAGCAGCATATTTTGAGTCTCAATCAGCTTTAAGGGTTCCTCCAAAATGAAAAGAGCGCACAGATTTCTTGGTTGACTCTTAATTCTTTCAGAAAGGCTTTGGCCGATATAAGTAAAGACTATATAGTGCTGAAGAGGGTGTTTTGGTTGAAAACGGCATAAAGCAGGATCAGACTTGATTCTAACTTAGTGCTCAAAAAGCTTGCTGTCAGCTGAGATAAAATAGTAAGGACAGCTGTTTTTACTTGAAGATAGGGTTTGGCCGATACCAACAACTTTTGTTTGTGAGCAACATCGAAAATTCGAGTTAACAATGTTCAAAGGCAAAATTAAGAGAAATTAAAAGAGTAAGCTGTTTCCTGTTGGTTTCCAGTTCGAAACAGAGCTGTGACTTGCGTTTCATGTGCTTTGGTCATTTGAAACAATTTTGAAGGGTTCATTTTTGTTGTTAAATGGAACCAGTGGAATGAAAATCGTATCACAAATCAACGTAAATGACAACAGTGAAAAAATTGGAACAAAATACTTCACTATTTTTGTTGGCTTCAAAACGCAAATATTTGCACAAGGTGTGAAATTTAATCCCTATCGTCTGATGCGTAACACAACGACTTGTTAAAATATCTCGCCTGCAAATACTTTTTCGCTGGTGTTTATCTCGCTTGAAAATATGTTTTGCTGATGTTTACAAGCCTCCATAGAATCAAAATAACCGAGTTGATCAATGCAAAAGTGATTTATATGTTGAAATTCGGAAGCATGTCTACCTGCTGTACATGTGTTTACACAACAACTCGACGACCGACCACGAGTATATTCCACACTTGGTAATATTTGCCACGCGCGCCAATGCAACTTTTCCCTGGATTGTTTTCAAGATACTCATAGAAAACGGACGGACTTCTCGTCATGCTGATTTTTTTTCCCTCTCTCGGATGAATTGTCCGTAATGTTTCCGAATTTTGACGAAGTGTTTCACGGCTTCGGTGGCCCTCGAGACAGCGCCCACTTCGGCTGCAATGAATTGTGGGAATGTTATGCCCTCCGGAAGCAAAAGACACTCTGCAAATGTCACTGAGTTTTTTGCCCTAAACTCTGAAAACACCTCTCCTTTTCAGAAATTCTAGCACAGCAACCTTTCAGAAATGGACCAAGACTAGCAAAGCCAAGGCGCTTTTTAGACGAGAGATGCTTTCAGAGTTTTTTGTTCTGCCCAGCTCTTAATCTCTACTCCCAAACCAGAGAGTCAAATTGATATATCTCTTCATGGTTTGGCAAGCAGAGAAAACACAACTGGCTTCTTTCAGCCGTGTTAGACTTGCAGGTCTACAGACTTCATGATGTCCTTCAACCACCAAGCAGGCAAACTGACCTAATTCGATTAAATCAAACAATCTAGCGCAGATCGAGTCAGGAGCTCCAACATATACGTCGCGTAAGTATCGATGTTTTAACCGCCAAAACTTTTAGTCTACGTCACACTATGGAACAATTCTTTCTACCTGTCAATCATTTCATGTCCAGTTTCAGTTTTACTCTTCAGTTACAAGCATTTGGTGCTTAGTTTTCAATAAAGAATACCCTTGGGCATTGCTTCATGAATGTTAATAAGACAGACTTATGAAGGGCTTTGTGGAAAGCTATGCTAAGTGGATTTTTGGGAGTTTTTTTTATTTTGCTCCAAAATTGCTGGTTTTTTGCATACAGGCTTGTTTTTATGTGGTAAACATTGCCCTGTATTCTTTTTCGCTGCTTTGCACTTATCTTTGAGAAAACACAGGCCAAAAAACATGTTCACCTAAATATCCACCTAGCATAGTTTTCCACCAAGCCCTTCAATTTTTGAAATAGTCAGAAAAGTCCAAGTTCTCGTTCCATAATGGCATCCCTAAATATTGAAGTAAACTTGTTGTTTTAATAATTTGCTCATGTGATTTAAATTGAAGGCCTCGCAGCATAACCATCCTATGTCGAATTTTGAGTCGTTTTTTGATTTTGCTTGGATTTGTCTGAATTTCTGCATGTGAACTGCTATTCGATGGAAAAACATTGTATGGTATTTTTTTGACTGATTCATCCAGAATCCAGAAATGCATTTTTTCTTACGTACACCAAGAAACCAACCTTCCATGGGAGTGGTTTGCAAGTTGCATTACATCTTCTTTCAATCGAATTGCGGTTTACATGCAACAATTCGGGCAAATCCAGGCAAAATCGAAAAACAACCCAAAATTCGACATAGGATGGTTATGCTCCGAGGCCTTCAATTGAAGTTAAGCTCATTTGTATGGGTACCGTATTAATATTCATACATGAATTATGTGAACATTTGTGAAGAGTACAACTAAAACTGGATGTGAAATGATTGACGGGTAGAAAGGATTGTTCGATAGTGTGACATAGACTATAAATTTGGCGATTCGATTAAGCTCATCGGATACAAAACTTACGTGAGTGCTGGAGCTGCGGATCGCTACGTATTAACTGCATTATCGGTTTGCCTTCCCGCCTGGTGATCGAAAGACATCATGAAAAGTCTGGAGATCCACAAGTTCTTAACGCTTCTGAAAGAATCCAGTTAGCGTTTTCTCTGTGCTTACCAAATCACTATGAGATATTAGCGTTTTGGAGTACAGAGTAGAAGCCAGGCGGAAAAAGTCTGAAAACAACTCTCGTCTCAAAAGCGGCGCGTCGTTGCTAGTCTTGTTCCATTTCTCAAAGGTTGCGGTGCTAAAAGCTGGGAAAGCGAGAGTGGTTTTTGGACTTATAGGCGAAAAGTGTATGTTTGAAGAGTTCTTGTTCTTCGCGCTTGGAGCAGACAATGATCCCAGAATTCATTGCAGTCAAACAGGGCGCTGTCTGAAGTCAAAACCTCTCGTGGGGGGGCGGTGGGTTGGGGCAGATTATTACTTGTTTTCAGTAAAAACTCTACCTTATAAAATAACTTTGAAAACTGTGTAGCTGCTGCACCGAGATTTCCATTGTTCATTAATTTTGAAGAGCACATTTGTTGAAACCACTCGTGACATGAAATCCCAGCTTGCTTTTACTGTTAGCCGTGAAATAGTTGGTCAAACTTCGGAAACGCTACCCAGAATTCATTCGGCACGAAGTGAAGTCTGCTCGTTTTCGATGAGTATCTTGAACACAATCCATGGAAAAGTTGCATTAGCGTGCACAGCAAACATTCAAAGCAATATGAAGCGGTACTCCTCGCGATTCGTCTGTGTGAATCAGACTACGTAAACAACGGATGATAACATGAACGATCGCCACAGTTATGAACACAACTTAAGCAGTAGTGAAACCAAAAAAAAACAAAAACAAAAACTAAACAAAACAAAACGGAAAAAAAAAACCGCTTGTACGGGATTCGAACCCACAACCTCTGCGAAACCGGTGAATTGCCGTAACATCCGCGCTTGTTGGTTCGTAACATATCCGTGACTGATGAACAAGTGAGAATGAATATTTGGTAAACACGCTGCCGATTTTTAACACATAAATCACTTTTGCGTTGATCGCCTCGGTTTTTTGCTTCTATGGAGGCTAATAAACTACAGCAAAAAGTATTCTCACGTGAGATAAACATTTGTGCGCGACTACAGTCATTGTGATGAGACAATCCATCACGCGTGATAAAGGGATTGAATTTCATGCAAATTTTTTTACGTTTTGGAGCCAAGTTAATTTCACAAAAGAATTAAATATTTCTGTCAAATTCTTTCACTGTCGTCATTTACGTTAATTTTTATAAGATTTTCATTCCATTGTTTTCCACTTGATGATGAAAATGAATCCATCAAAAACGTTTCAACTGACGAAACCACGCGCAAGTTTTAATTTACTACGCAACACAACGTTCTGAGTAAACGAAACACGACGGAAAACAGCATACTCTTAGGACTCTTTAATTTTTGCCCTAGAACATCTGATTAACTCAAATTTTTGGTGTAGGTCACCAATAGGAGTTGTCTTGGCAAAAAGTTTCTTCAAGTCAAAACAGCCGTCTTTAATATTTTGTGATTTTTCAGCCGTCGGCAAGCTTTTTGCGCACTGATTTAGAATCAACCGAGGTTTTTGTACGCTGGATTTAAGATGTACGCTGTATTTAAGACAAACAACCGACTTTAGCGCTGTGTTATATCGGCCAAAGCCTTTCCGAAAGAACTTAGAGTCAACCAAGGCAACTAGGCGCTGTTTTCGACTCGGACAAACCCTTAAGTCAAGCTGATTCGGACTCAAACAACCGCGCTTTAACGCTAGCATTGACGTTAACATCAACACTAACCCTAACCATGTCCCTAACCCTATCGCTAGCCCTAGCCGAAGCTCTAACCCTAATGTTAAGTCCAACCTAAACCCAACAATAACCCTGAATCTCTTCGGAGTGAGTGCTGTTTTCAGGTCGGACAAAATCTTTGCGCGCTGACCTGAGATTAACCAAGGCTACTGTGTGCTGTTTTTTTTTAAGTCAACCACGAATATTGTGCACTGTTTTCGTGCCAAGCGAGCTTGTCGAGTGTTATGATTAAGCAAAAATGACACATTGCGCATTACGTCTAACTGAACAGAAACGTTCTGTGTTCTCTTAAATCGGTTACGAGCATTTGGCGCTTAGTCTTTCACTCAAAGAATACCCTTGGGCATTGTTAATTAGCATACTCCACCATAATATTGAAGGCCTCGCAGCATAACCATCCTATGTCAAATTTTGAGTCGTTTTTCGATTTTGTTTGGATTTGTCTGAATTTCTGCATGTGAACTGCTATTTGATGGAAAAACATTGTATGGTATTTTTTTGACTGATTCATCCAGAATCCAGAAATGCATTTTTTCTTACGTACACCAAGAAACCAACCTTCCATGGGAGTGGTTTGCAAGTTGCATTACATCTTCTTTCAACTGAATTGCAGTTTACATGCAACAATTTGGGCAAATCCAGGCAAAATCGAAAAAACAACCCAAAATTCGACATAGGAGGGTTATGCTCCGAGGCCTTCAAATTGTATTCTGTAAAAAGGAACAGCTTGATTGAAGAGGGAAAGTTGAAAGAAATTTTTATCATTTATGGGTCTCCAAACTGTTACCAATATTGTTGTTGTAGTCCTTTACATAGTGGGCAGTATTAAAATTAAAGTGAATAGAATAATACAACATGTATATGTATAAGAAGTATTTATCAAATATTTTTACTTGTCTGTGATTGGTCAGAGTGTACCTGTCACATGAAGAAAGATATGTTATTATTAAAACTGAGTCCTATCCAATCAGGGTATTTTCAAAGTGATATCCACTGGTTTTGAAGATTTCAAGATGGAGGAGCCTTTTTTTAAATTTGCTATTGTTAAAGACAACAAGAGCAACATACTGTTAGATATAGCAGTGCCAGTAAGAATGAAAAACTCAAAATTCAATTGTGCATTCTCAACTAAAATATTAGAAGTAGGTAGGTTTTTACTTTCTTTCAGTAGACTGTATTAACAGTGAAGTCGTTTTTGGTGGTAACAACATAAAAAACAGTTGTCCCAATATTAAACTCCTTGTTTTCAGTGACTAACAAGAATTTAGTAGCAGTTGATACATGAGAATTTTCTTTATATTTAGAAAGGAAACCCTGTGTTAAAGCATGTGAGGAATGTCCCTTGGGAAATGGGTGACATCATCCCAGACTACGTCCTTGGCGCAACAACCTGTGCTTTATTCCTAAGGTATAGCTTATGTTCATATCAAACAATAGCCTGTTCTAGGCATTCAGATAGTAAACAGGGTGCGATAGTACCATCAGAGCGAGGCGAAAATAAAGCACTGAAAATTGGAGGGGGCTTTTGGGACGGGCCTTGGGAAGAAACGCCTGTAAAACTTTCTTTAAAAAGGTCTTTCCGGTATACCAGAATCTGGTATACCCTCTGATTGGTCAATTTTGCCAGTTACTGTCAACACAAGGTCGATGAGAAACATGATCAGATTGAAACATGGCAGATCAATCATCAGGTCAAATGTGTCACGCAAAGTTCCAAAAGGTAGTAAACAAAGTGCTGAAGAACTTTCTGGACATTGTTTTGCTTAGCGAAGAGCAGGTAGATTTCTTGGAGAATCTTGTTGCTGGGAGAGATGTTTTCATGAGGGATGACGTACAGGAACTGTTTCAACGATCATCTTGGTTACTCCTCTCATAGCCATAATAAAAGACCAAGTGGAGATGTTAATGTATTTGGAGTAGCTGCGATGGCCATCAGCCACTAGATGAAGGTTTTGACGAGACTGCGGCAAACTCGGAAGGTGTGAAATCGTGTACAGAAGCAGTGAGAACTGGTTATCAAAAGAATGGAGAAAAGAACTGCAGGAAGGAGAAACACGGGGAACTTTGTCTCCCAGGGAATTTACAGTCAAAATGCTCAGCTTGTGCAGCCTATTATTTGAGAATAGTTTTGGTTTAAAACCTATTTTATTTTAACCTCGCTCTGCCGGTAATATCATGCCCTGTTTGCTACACTGTATCCTGGAACAGGCTAATCAAACAAACAAGGGTTGCTCTGCTCATTTTAAACTTAGTAGTTTTGTCAATTTATGGTTGTCTAAAACACGAAATGCTTATAGCTTAAATCATTCTAGTTATAGGTTGAATCATTCAGCATGGCTATTTATGGATTAAATCATCCTATTTACTAATTTATTTGCAGTTTAAGATACCATCATTTCAATCCAGAGTACATTCATGAGAGATTAAAGCAGCTTGGACAGAGATTTGAGTTAAGAATTCTCCTGGTTCAAGTTGATGTGGTATAGTAATAATTGATTTGAAGAGCTTAATTAAATTTTAAATTTATCAAAATAATTATTTAAATTTTTAAAATTGTTGTTGAATGTTTTACACATTACAATAATTATTATGGTTGCTGCGCTGTCAGTGATGTATATGTTGTAGTTCAATTTTACACTTGGTTCAATTTTTTTCTTTTGTTCTTGTGTATGGTTAAGTATGATAATGAGTAAAAAACAAAGGAAATCATAAGTTGAACCAAGGATAAAATTGAGCCACAAAATATACTGGGTGATTCCGAAGTGTGTGTACTTCTGAAAAAAGGTTCACATTTAAATGGCACTTTAATTGACAATAAAGTCCACAGACACATTTAATTGGCACTTGAAATCCACAGACTTATTTATATCAAGCTCTTAATTCCACCATTCATTCATACCTGGCAGTGATTCAGTGTTCTCTTTTTCCCAGAAAGACCCTCACCAGACACTGAGGGAGCTTGCTAAGATTGCAATCATGGCTGATTGTACTCTCATTCTTGCTTGGAGGTTAGTATTATCACTATTATCATTTTATTTTATTTTTATTTATAAAGATTTGATTTTCGTGACTTACAAGGCACAACTGTTATTCGAAAAGGTTGGATGTGCATGCTGTCACAAAATATGCGTGACCTCATTTTCTAGAAGAAATGATGATGAATGCTGTATCCTCAAATATATAGACTAGTACAACTACTTCAAAAAAATTGAAAGCACTTATTTGTAAACCCTCACATGTAGTACTGCTTTACTTGAATTTTCAAATCATGGAAGACCTTTTGAAACTTATCGCTGGAAATCATCCCGTTTTTGTTAATCTACTCCTCTACACAGCACTGTCAGTGGTACATGCAAATCAGTTTTTAATGCCTCTTTGTTATGCATGTGCAACCTCATTTGCATGTTGAGTTTGTTGCAAGAGTGGCTGTAATAAATTTTATGTGCTGGGATGCTAATGCGCATTATTTCACATGAAAGGGCATTTCAGATGTAGACTGTGAAGCAGTTGATTCCTTGCCAAATGCTGTGCAGGGAGATCAAGCAAGCAAGTGGGCGAACTAGCACTGGGGAGGGGGTGGGTCTTTGCCCCCCACCCCCTCCCCACTTGTTTCCATTTTTTTTTTCGCACCCCAGTGTCATGCTTGTTCGCCCACTTGCTTGCTAGATCTTCCCACACAGCATTTGGCAAGGAATCGACTGCTTCGCAGGCTATTCTGATGTGGATATGACTTGTCGTTATTCTTGTAGTACTGAAGAGGCAGCAAGATACCTTGAAACATACAAAGTTTATGAAAACAAACCGCCAGATGCCCTTCTAGGTCAAAGTGAAGGAGATTATGTCAATAAGGTAATGATTAAGGTTTACGCCAGGAATGAGGTTCATAATTATGACCAGCATTACAATAAATTTATATCTGAGGATGGGACTTGGGAACATTGTAATGGAAAGGGCAGCTCCTTTCCCATAGAGCATTTTGTATTAGTCTGGACCATTGGTTTGAGGGACGTTTTGATCTAAAATTGGGTGTGGTTTTTAAGGGAGCTGTACATATATAATGTTATGTTGATCTCCTTTCCTCCTCAACTGAAAAAGACAGAATTCAAGCAAAGTACTCAAAATATAGGTGTATTGTCCAATGCTTAAGAATGCGACTGCCACTGACATGTGGTAAAGTCAGTTATGAAGTGGTCTAGTCAAGATTGGGCAGGTCAGAAAGGTGGCTGGATGTGGGTAACATACCAGTATTTTGTTCTAATTCAGAGGGGAACTAGGTGACACATCCCATTTAAAATGTGACAAGATCTCTCCCCCCCCCCCCCCCCCCTCCCCACATACACACACACATGCACACACCTTACCAAACCATGACATCCTTAGGTAAGTTCAAGTACAGTTTGTTAATCCCTTTGTATGGTTATCATAGCAAGTCCTCATATAATCTCAGATCCAACTCAGCATGTTGTTTGAGCCACCCAGGGTTTAGATGCTGTGGGCGTGCATTTCAGGCAGCAGCAATGCATTTGTCAAACAGGCTGTGCACAATTGAATCTGTTGAAATTTATAAGATATCAATAAAGACATTTCTTTTTAGGCAATTTTCTGAGTTGTGATTTAAAGCTTGGACTTTTATACAGCTATTTAGATTTGTATGGTCCCATTTTACTTGAATTAGTGAGATTTCAAAATTGTGTTTATTTTATTAGGAGTTGTAAAGTGCTGTTGATGTGTCTTTGTAAATAGTCTTTGTAATATTATCAATAAGTTAAACAAGAGTGAAGAGCATAGGTAGGTAAAATTTCCATATTTGGTATGAATATAGTAGCTGGAAGCTGCTACTGTTCCCTAGTGGAAAGTTGATAACATTCATCTGCTTGGTTCTAGCTTACAGACTGCCTTACTACAATCAAAGGCATCAACAAGACGGATGTGGTCTCCCTAAGTTCTACCTTTGGAGTAAGAATGCAATTTGATGTCGTACTTCAACAGATATGCTAGTGTCATTATCTTCAAAACTCTTATTTCTTTGGATCATTTTGTAAAATCTGCAACTGTGCAATTACAGAAATAACATTTGAATTTTTTTAGTCCCTTGCAAAGATGGCAACCGCTTCAAAAGAAGATCTTGCCTTGCTGCCTGGATTTGGACCTCTCAAGGTAGTTAAATAGGAATGAAAATAAAGATATGTTTTGCGAAGTTTTCTCTGTTTTTTTTTTTTAATTTGAGAAGTAAGTGGATTTGTTACCTTCAGTTTGGCTTGTCAGGTTTTGAAACGCTACCTCAAAGCTGTATGATGTGTCACTCATTATTAATATGCTGTTTAGGGCCTTAGTCATCTTTTTATTTTTTTTTTAATGATTAATTCACCACTGTCTCGTATCTAATACAGTGCCCCCACCATAAGTGCTTTGTGTGATAAACAAGAATATGACAAAACAGTCAGGTTTAAAAACAATCTAGCATATTTTTCTAAACAAAAAGTATCTCTAAGACCCCAAAATTAACAGGAAACATCCAAGTTTAAAATTATCTGTTTCTCACCATTCTTTCAGATAAATTTGGTTAATGCCTCTATAGTGTTAATAAATAAACTATATCTAGCAAATGCTACATTGAAAATATAACAAAATTGTTAACTGGTCTGGAGATGGACTCAATCATAATGTTATTGAGTTAGATGGCAAGTACACTATCTTCTGTTTTCTCATATTTAGCATTGTTTTGATGACTGTGTTCTCTTTACACCATTCAAGGCTCAGAGACTACATGACCTAATTCAGCAGCCATTTGTTGCCAAAAGATCAAAAGAACAAGTAGAAGGAAACCAGCATTAGCAGGATTCATTCCATTTTACTTGCCTTTGCTATATGTTGCCTTCAATATTTGGAGTTGTGCAATCATTAGTGTGTGACAGTCACTGAGAAATCCTTCCAGTTGGAGTCTACAGATAGCAAAAAAATCTGTCGTCCTTCTTTGGAGCACTTCTAAACACCTTTATTTCCATCTTCTGAGTAAAGACTTCAACCCACGCAAGCATGAATATTGGTTTTCAGTGGAACTGAAATGCGAATACCAAACCGTTGATTTAACTCTTTTTATGTTCATCAAGTAGTTCCTCATCAACTACTTTCAGCTTACTTTTGCTTCGTTCTAAACACTATGGCAGTGAGGCTTTTTGTATAAAAGGTTTAGTGAATTTTCGTACCATGATATCAAGCAAAGCTGGATAATTTTTTAAGAGCTATAAATGTATACTGCACTGTGCACTGGCTACAGAGGACCTTTCTCTAAGTGTGAAGACCGAATGTATTTAAACTACGTATGATGGTTAGGTATTCCTCAAAAAGTAATACCTTTTGAAAAAAAACAACCTCTGGCCAAGTGGATAGGAATGTATGAAAATGAACTAGATATCTATCACTGTAAATATGTAAGGTAATGGCATGCTGACTAAAAGTAAACGACTCTTTTTACGTGCTACTCCTTGAAGTCCTTGAAAAGCCCTGGGATTTAATTTTAGATTTCAAGGGCGCCTGAAAAGCCCTTGAAAAGAAGAATTTCTGCTGAACGTGCTTGAAAATAATGAAATTTTTGTTCGGATGGGAAGTAATATAAGATTATACGTACCAAAGTCGGTAAATTTATATTCCATTTTATATCTGGAAGAGCTTTTTTAAAGTTGCTATCGACCAGTGAAAACATTTCAAAACATAGTACAAGACAAAATAAACTTGCTATGAACACTCCTTGAAAACGTTGTTGGTGCTTGAATACTCCTTGAATTTTATGTACACGAACCAACACGAACTGTGTTTTTATTGACTGACGATGATATTGGTGCACAGTTGTACAGTGTATTGAAACTGATAGTTTTTTCTGCTGACTTTTTCCTAGTTAAACATTTAAACTTGAACTTGAACTTACGTGATTTTAGAGGAAAGGCAAAATTGGGTGTCACTGAATGAAGGTGTGGGAGGTTTATGAGACGCCTTAATCGCCATAAAGTCGTTGCCCAGCCAGAGAAACTTTGACCAGAAATGCCAGATGGAGCCACAGAAAGTAAGGCGCTGGAACTTAGCAAACAACCAAAACCAAAATCAATGAAGATAACTAGTCATACGGCTGGTACTAGGTCTGTGGCAGGTTCCTCTGCTAACGTTTGCTTTACATATTCAAGGAGTCCGCCTATCTTTATTCTAAATATCTCTAAATGTCCTGAATTAATTCTTTTGGAAAATCCGAAAGATGAGAACCATTCCATTTCTATTCTGTCTACTTCCTCGGCGTCATTCAATTTTGAACGCAGTTTCTACAACGCTGAGACGGCACATGATGCATCTGTTTTACTTCTACTCGTTTCCAAGATGGACGTTGACTTGAGTTATACCGAGATGAATATGCAGGTCCTCATTATACTGATACTAAGCGAAATTATTTTTAAAATGGCAGTCAAACATTTTCCCTTTTATTCTGTTGTAGGGGGCGTAGCTACCTGTACGCACGGACGCACGTGCGTACCTGAAAAAGTTGAAAATAAAAAAAAAAAAGAAATTTCGGTTTATTGTTCTTGGAGACGTAGGCATGTACACATTGATTGTTTTTGTTGTTTTTTTTCGTAGTAGTAAGTAGCCTACGAACTCAGCCGTCTCTCATCGCTCCCGGTCGCTAGGGGCGTTTCGTGCGAGGGACCTCTCTCGCGCAAAACGCTCCAGAGACCGGGAGCGATAAGAGGCGGCTGTGTTCGCAGGCTAATTTCTAAGAAACGCGAATCTTATTTATTCTAAATGAAATAACTTTACTTACCGTTATTAGTGCAGGTGGTGTGTTAAAATATACAACTAAGTGTCCGATGTTCAGCGTCACTCAGACATAGTTCATGGCGACCTTTGTAAAAACCTCCACTGTTTGTAGGTGCTTTTACAAGGAAAACAATAACGGTCCAAAACAATGTGGCACAATACTGTAAAAAAAATCACTCATTTGTGAATAAAAGTCTGAGATACAGTTGTAAGCGATCGAAGCACTTATGCCCGGGGGGCTACTCCCTATAATGGCCTATACGGGGAGGCTCCGCCCGAAAGGGGTACCTTTTTCACGCTTCAGGTATATGAAAGGGTAGGGATTTCACAAGTCGAAGTATATGAAAGGGTAGGGAAATCTGTCACTGAGGTATTTAAAAGGGCCTTTCATTAAAATATTTCGAACACACATACCTTGTGACTGTACTGTTTTAATTTATTGAACGCTACGTGAAAATGACAAGAAGACATCCTGTTTGAGGCATACGAAAGGGGTACTATTTGTCAATGGGAGGTATATGAAAGGTGTACCTTTTCTATCAAAAATGGTATATAAAAGGGTAAGGGGTCGGACCTCGGGGCGCAGCCTCCCTGTATTAAAATTGTTTTAGTACCCCCTCCCCCGGGCACTTATGTCAATAAACTCAAATTAGCGACAAAGAATATATCAAGTAAAAACGCTTACGCTTACAACATAACCAGACGAACAAAACAATGAACGACCGAACGACCAAGCCGCTAAGACGGCCCAACAAATGAGATGATCGACAGGCACAACGAACCAATAGCCGAACAACCACCCGAACAAGGAACAGCCGACCGAACAAACAGACGAATAGGGAACAGGAAAGGGATCAGCTCAAATGAGGTGACGATAATATTCTAGAGCTAGGTGTTGGTTAGAAATTTCTCAAAATAATTGATTTAAGAAAATGAAATTAGTTAGAAATTTATGATAACAGTTAATTTAAGAGTAACCAGACTAAATTAAAGAAAGATTTGAACCGGTGTAAAACAGGTGTAAAATTAAGGGGGGGGGGGGAATATATTTCAGTACTAATTGCTAACAGGTAATTTACTCTGTAAAATATAATTTAATGAGCTCACTAAGAGCAGATGTCAAAACGGCATAAACTGATAGTATTAAATGGAATCGTTTTCCAGTTCAGAAGGTCTGTCATTCTCGTCAGGGGCACAGTGAACAGACCCGGTAGAGAGTTCATAAAACAAAACGGTGAGCGAAAGAAAACAGTACGCGCGAAGGAAACACCGTTGAAAGTGAAGTAAAGTGAAGTGAAGTGACGTTGCATTGCGATACCGCGAAGCCGGGTTCGATTTAAGCGCAATAACATAACTTCACCATACTGATGGTAAAAGAAAATTGAATCAAGGCCCATGAAAAAGATGTGGGACTTGTTTGGGAGGGGGGAGGGGGGATTTGGAAACTTGTGCATCACTGTGGAAAAATTCTGGTTTTGCCCCTGAGATGGAACGGTGATCATTTACACTTACGCAAACCGGCACTTTCACATAGTACCAAAGTCAAGTAACTTGGCCTCGGTAGTCAGAGATGACGCAGCAGGTAGAAAATTACTTGGTTGAAACGTTACACTTTTACTGAATATTTTTGTCCTCTTACGTAACAACAACAACAACAAAAACTTTACTACACAAGAAAAAGTTTACAACAAGTAATAAATTGAAGAAAACTAAAAAGGAAATATTTCACACAACCCGCGAAATAAATGTGACAATAGATTTTTGTTCAAATTATTTAAGTATTGTATTTTCTAATGAGCCTTATGTCAGGCTCATATGTAGCCTTTAAATGTACTCCCGTCGGACCCGTCGGAACTTTTTAGCATCCTGTATAATGTCTTCACTTATATAAAGGATTAATAAATATGTATGTATGTTGAAGGCTATGCTCATTAAGTAGAAGTGAGGCATTGCAAACTGCCCCATTTTGGCATTATTTAATGCTTGTTACAAGAACGTGTTCCAAGGTATTGTAAAATGTTTATGAGCCCAGACTCGTGACAATACGCATTAAACTAGACTACGAGCAGTCCCTCTTTCGCCGCTTAGTCCGTCGAGCGTGAGGCTATAACAAAACGTGAGCGAGAAAAAATGGCCGCGTGAAATCGGCCCGCGAGGAGGAACTCCCCCTCAGTCCAGATTTCGCGCGGCCACTTTTTCATCTTTGCTTTGATGGATTTAAGGGGTAATGCCCGCTACCTGGGTACCCTGTGCCCGAAGGAAGAGGCGTTTGAGACTGTCGGGATGTAAATTCACTTCTTTTGCCTCGACGTCGTGGTCATCAAATCGAGGCCCTTAATTTCACTCACTGGCTATTCATTCAGAGAGAAAACACATGATTTTTAGCGCTGAAATCAAAAGGGAATACCCAAACGACATGACTACGGGATTTATGTCGGAGAAATCCACTTTCGTTTCCCAAGCCATGGTTTTCCGAACGAGAAGAGTTTGAAAGCAAGGTACAGGCACCACGCAGGGGGAGGGGGACTTTTCAACAGTAAAAAGCAAGTAATACTAAAAAAATCGAAGCTACTTTTCTATTTAACGTTTTATCGAAAACTGATTGTTCTTATTTTAAAACACCTCGTTTTTGTTGCTGAAAGTATATAGGTTTCACCACACCATGTTAGTTTTAAATGCATTTCCAGCCATTTCAGAGGACTTTAATCAGTAAACGTTTTTGGGGGAACATGCCCCCCTGACCCCACTAGCCTCCTGCGCAGACGTCTTTGGGCTCGTCACGCGTTCCTTCCCCACGAACGTCTGCTGAACTTAACTGCCACTTCCGTTCGCCGGCGGTTCGCCTTTGTTTTGAAGAAACCAATAACGAGCTGCGTAAGAATGGAAATCGACACCCGTGAAGTAATTTCCGGTAAACGATTCACGTGCATCGTCTGGGAAAATAATGCCGGGGTCGAAGTCCTACTTTCCACAAATTGGAAAACGAACTATGATTGGCTAACCGCCGCGAACGGAAGTGGCAGTTCAGTTCAGCAGACGTTCGTGGGTAAGGAACGCGTGACGAGCCCAAAGACGTCTAGTTGACTCACGCGAGTCACCCCCAGTTGCAAATTTGCTGCGCGGACCCTGAGGTAAGATGACAAGATTGGAACTGCAGCCGATATGAAATGCCGATACGTTTCTCGGAATATTTTAACCAATTCCTGGAAGTCCTAAGGTAAAATATATTCGATATTATTTATTGGGAATTCACTTTGTCGTATTTAATTTATTGATAGAATGCCGCAGTTCTTTAGGAGTCACGGTTTGATCAGGGAATCAGGAGTTGATTAAGTGTTAACGCATAGAAGGGCTCCCACGAAGCGAAGATTGAACACTATTCGCTTTTTAAAGATCGATAAAATCATATCAATCACTACAATCGATATCAATCTTCGGCTGATTTCGATATAAATCGGCAATCGATAAGTATTTCCAGTACGGTAAAATTTGCATAACTCAAAATAACTTGTGTGCAGATTGAAAAGCGACGGAAATCACGGGACGTTCCCTGGCGGACTCATTCTTCTCAAAAACTGAAACCTTAAACGAAACATCATATGAAACATGAAAGTTGAAAGTAGAACCTATTTCTACTTTCCCGATCATCTCGATCGTGTGCAACCTCGTAACCACGGTCTTCGTTCCCCTTAACCAGCGGTCGGGAAACGAACGACCCTGGAAAGATCCGATTTGAAAGTCCGAGAATATCGGACTTCCGGCTAAACTGCGCATGCTTAGGGATCAGAGGGTTTGTAAGAGTTCTGTTTTACTTCCGTTTATTTGAATTGTTTGAAAAAACCAATCAGAATCGTCAACCTATCGGATCTTTCGAGAGTCTCTCGTTTCGTCAAGCCTGCGCAGTACGGAGCGAAGACTCGAGGGACGAGAATGGATCGTGTGTCGCAGACCGCCGCAGACGCCGGGGACAAGTGTTTTCATATGTCTTCAACGTGTCGCAGACCGATCGCCGATCATGGCGCCGATCGTGTCGCAGACCGATCGCAGGGACCATTAAGATCATATGGAAACCAGGCTAAACCTGAAATTGTAAACATAACTCGCTGTTGAAATGTTATACTTTTCAACAGCAGAGTAACGGAACAAAACTTTCTCGATATATTTTGTAATTGGTCGTAAATACGTTTTCCGACATTTTTACAAGCAATACAAAGCAATAGAATGAGAGTAGATCACCGAAGAAATTTCTCAATAATCTACGTCAAAGCTGACACTAGGCTACCGTGGCAGAGAACACCCCTTTGTAACAGACCTGGTGGAACCTGGTTGTTCACCAGGTTTTTAACAAAAACTCTACCAGGATGATCCTGAATTCTTCACCAGGGAGGACAAACAGTGTGTGGGTTCTTTTACGTCCCACAGAATCAATTATGAAGAGTTGTGAGACGGGGCCTACGGTTTATCGTCCTTATCCGAGAAGACTAGAAAATCTAACCATTTCCAGATGTTATTACAAAGGCAGCACTATCTCCTCAATCATTCAAAGACCCTGAGTGTTGGTCCGACCGGTTTGAACCACCGACCTCCCGCACGCTAGTCCGGTGCTCTACTACTGAGCTAACCGGTCGGCGGTAGTATATACATGCAAAACTGTGTGACGCAGTATCTTCTCTGTTATGTGGCCAAAGAATCCTTCAAGCATACGCGTCCCAAGAGTTTTCACTTTCACTAGGTCAAGAAGATCGTCTTCACCAATATGAACGAAGTAATCGCACAGATAATCTGCACCATTGATAAGAGTCTTGTAAAAGCCTTCAGCTATTCGGGAAGCCATCGACCCATGACTAATGTCACACGAAACAGCACCTGTGTACTGCCTAGTATCTGTGACTTTCCAACCTTTCCGCTGCTGTTCTCAGTTCTGCCAGTGAGGAAACCAATGTTCTCTCTCTGACCTTAGCAGCATAATCTGGATCAGAGGACCTAACTCGTTTTGACACCAATCCCATTCCCTCGGCAATTTCTCGCCACGTGGACTGAAATCGAATCAGCCCTTGTAAGGAACAAGCCATTCTGATGGCTCCTTGGATTTCCGATGGGTGCTCAGCAATGTAAAGACATGCACCTCTTGCAGCCAAACCAGCCGAATAGCACAGCTTTGCAGACTCGCTGGGGCCATCATTTTGCCCAGGATCATCCTCTATTCCGAGAGCCGGGGGAACCAATAGAAAGAGACAAACTGCACATGTTTCATGAGAGCGCTTCCCAAGCCCGCAATCCTTTTGTACAACAGCATACCACATGTAATAACCGATCCTTTGAAAAGTTTTCATATATCAGAAACAAGAACGGAATTCCAAACTCGTAACTTTTTCTTGCAGGGGAGCACGCCTCACCAGGGAAACTAAAATTCTACACCAGGAAGGAATAAAATTCATCAGGGAGTTTTTAAAAAACCACCAGGTGCCAGGGAGGTCAAAATTCCACCAGGGAGGGCAAAATAACCCACCAGGTCTGTTACAGAGGGGTGTCAGAGATTAGTTCTAAAACATTCTCAAATATTATTTTCACTTACACAACGAGAGTGTGTCAAGCAAAGCTAAAAAATAAAAGATCACTGATCGCAGTTTATTCGATCGACTGTTGAATATATCACCTGGCAATTTCCGACGATCGCGTCGGCCTACCGAAAGTGATAAGACGACACACCGATCCTTTATGTGACAAAGCAGCAGCAGCAGCGTGATCAGTACAGCAGAAAAAAGGGCGATTGTGCCAATATTTTAGTTTTAAACACGGGTTAATTAAAAACGTACGAAACATAGCATTTCCCTGGACCTCCGTAGTCACCCCAGCCTTTCTACATAAGGGGATAAAAAGTCAATCAAGTCGCTCATCTGTTTACCATGCAGTTCACAACATCGCCTTTTACCACCGTTCCTTTGCATGTGCTTTACCCACAGTACTTCACTTTCCAATGGAAACTGCTAGTTTTATAACCCTCCGATTAATTTTCATATCGTGTATAAACAGTGGAAAGTTGAAAATGTTGAAAAAACAAAAGGATCTGACGACGATTGCGAATGACGTAAAAAAAACTGCATTGCTTGGCTGATCGTAAGTTTATTTTATTTTATTTTTACTGTGATTGGATTCTTCCATCTGAAATTGAAGAAACTTTAAAAAGACTGGCTTTGTTTTGTCTTTTTTTTTTGCGACCGAAAAATCGGAGGACAAATATCGACGCAGACGGGGTATATTGCCTGATACCCGTCCTCTGATTCGCACCACGTGATCCAAAATAGCCAATAAAATCGCGCAAAAATTAATCGCTGAGTTATAATCCTTGATATTTTGATATTATCATGACGCTAGTTCAATATTCTTTGATATTTTGATATTATCATGATATTTTGATAATTACCGATATCTTTGATATCTGGACAGTAGTCTGGTCAATGCGATGAAAACAGTACTTTGAACACGACGGTAAATGTGACCCGAACTGATTACAGCAAATGTGGCTCGTTCTTTAAGCATCCACGCCCAGCAACAGCTAAAAGCTCGAGGCCCCAAGCAATCTGACCAAAAATGAATACTCTTCGTTCTTACAGCGTGAGGCACAAACATGTTACACCGCGTCATGGTATTTTGACAATTCGATGAAAACAACACTCTGAACACGATGGTAAATGTGACCCGTTCTTTAACCGTATGCTCCGAACTATAATGCATTTATGTGCCATGGCACTGTGGTCAAGAAGGGGCTGGTATGTGGCTCGTTCTTTAAGCGTATGCTCCGAACTACAGCGCATTAATGTGCCATGGCATTGAGGTCAAGAAGGGGCTTGTATGTAGTTCATTCGTTAAGCATGGAACGAACTGGTAACTTCGAGAGCGGCACTTTGCGGGGCGAACATACAACTTGCACGTGTGAAACCACATTTATGGCCCCGTCCACACCTATCCGGGTATTTTTTAAATCCGTAACTTTTTCTCTGCGGATTCAAACATTTTCACGTCCACACGTCTGACACGTAACGTATTCAAATCCAAGTAAATATTTGCCTGTCCATACGTACCCGGATTCGTTCTAGTGTCTAGGACTCCTCCGTGATTATTTACTCGGGCTTAGGACGTTTCTGCGATCATATCTTGCTAAACCGTTCGATAAGCGTTTTCTTTCTCAAACGCTGAGCAGAAATTGTAATGTAAACAATGTGATTAGTCATTTTGGAATTAACTATTTTCTCATTAGAGCGGTTTTCAAACGGAAGTGAGCAGTGCAATGAGCCAATCACAATACGCAGCAATTACATGTAGCCGGCGTTAAGCGCGGAAAAATACACGTGTGCAAGTCGCGATTGGTTTTGGTTTTGCTTCTCACTGCTTGAGAAAGTGGCGCGAGTTTTACTGGCCAATCACAGAGCGAAGCAATGCAAAACCGAAGCAAAACCATAATTACTTTCGACACTCAATAGAAAATACCGTGCAATCAGAGGCCCTTCGATCTTCCTAGATAAGTCGACTTATTCTGCTCGCAAGGTAAATTGAAAACCGCTCTGTTAACTATGCTGATCATCTATGGTCAATAGGGAGCTTTAGCAACGAGGACGGCAACGGCAATGAGAACGCCACAAAACAATGGGTTTAATTAGCAAAAACAATGGCTCTGCACGTGCGTTTTACATTTTGGTACTTTTCTTTGCCATCCTTGGCAAAACAATGGCCAATTTTTAGGTTTTCTCGAGAACGTGAGCGCATGACAGTTATTTTTTCCTTTCGTTTTCCTTATTTTATTGCCGTTCGTAGTAATATAGTCCCTGAATAGTTTGCCAGCATTTTCCAAGTTAAACAAATTGGAATAATCGCGAGAGCAAAAACGAGAAGTTAGATTTAATTTTGAAGCGACGTTTTCGTTGCCGTTGTCGCTGCTAAAGCTTCCTAGTATCACCCCTCATTCGCAGGTTGTCTCAGGTTAGAAACGTCGTAGTGGCAACTTCTCCGAGTTTTAATTATTATTTTTTTTTCGTTTCTCTTTTTATTGTTTTGTTTGTTTTATTTTGTTTTATTTCCTTTTTTTCTTAGAAGTATTATTATTGTTATCAATGGTTTACCTGTAAAACAATTCGGCAGTTTTAAAGGGATATACTGCATGCTGACAGGGTAAAACAAATAGACTCTAACATCATGACGGTGGAATGCGTCCGCGGGATTATCTCCGACGAAGGGCTAACGCTCGAAACGTCAGCTAATCGAATCACCGACGGTGGTCAATTTACATTATCAACTCCGTTGATAAACCAAATTTTCGTGTTTCACTCCCCCACCGACGCAACACCACACTTTCCTTAGAAACTAACCCCCTTTATTCGATGCAAGTAGGCCCGAGTTTAGGCTAGTTTCAACAGAGCATGCGCCATTAGGCGTGCGAGTTGGCGGCACACACGATTCCAAATTCTTTGCGTATTCAAAAATTTTCACTCTGTAAAGCGGATTTAAAAAGTTGCGGATTCGCATGCCGGATTCGCCGGATACGTGTGGACGGAAGGCGAATCCGGAAAGAAAAAGTTGCGGATTAAAAAATATCCGTATACGTGTGGAGCCTATGTACCATGGCTGGTTAGGGCCATAGTACAAAACTGACTTTCTTTTCAATTTTTTTCATTTGAAAATTTATTAAAGTGAGTGGTGAAATTGATCTTATAAATACACATATTCAGTCTTTCAACGGTAATTTATACTGATAACTGAAAATTTGTACCTACAGTTGTAAATTTACATTTAAAACTACAAATTACACTTATAACTATAAATTTGCACTTACAACTGTAAATTTGCACTTATAACTGTAAATTTACACTTATAGCTGTAAATTTACTCTTCTCGCTGTAAATTTACACTTATAACTGTGAAGTTTCAATTAGAAGAGTAAATTTAGAGTTATAAGTGTAAATTTACAATTACAACTGTAAATTTACCCTTACAACTGTAAATTTACAGTTATAAGTGCAATTTATAGTCATAAGTGCAAATTTACAGTTAGAAGTGTAAATTTACGGTTATGAGTGTAAATTTATAGTTATAAGTTTTGACATCAAGAGTAATTTTGCACATGACGTTTGAATGACGAAGGGCAGCTTGTCATGTTGTATACTTGACCTTTAGGGTTTGGCTTTTATGAGTAGTCTTTCAAAGATCTTCCTCTCCTGTAGCATATAATAAGTGGATCTTGATAAATTTTCTTTCAGCAAAGGTTGATTCTCTATTAATTGTCTTTTAAACATTTGTAGTCTATCCTCTTAAGTTTAAGTTATTATAAATTTCTTGTGTTTCGTATTTTTAAATTTCTAGTGTTTTGTATTTTTATGTGGTTAATGGCAAATAAAAATGGAAAATGGAAAATGGAAAATTTGCTCATTAAGATGTTCTTTAGGTTAGGCATGGACAGATGCGATTGCATGTGTGACAAAAGGGATATCTTCTTGTGCATTTTTTTGTTTCTGCCAGAGTGCCGACCTCAGTCTTGTCCGTAAATTTAACTTCTGCGTTAACTTCTGCATAACCAGAAGATCTGGGTAACCTCGTACACGCAAACGAGATTGAAAATCACTTATATTTTCCTCAAAAAGAGTTAATGAAGAATTGGTTCTGAAACGTCTAATTGCCTCGCCCTTGATAAACCTTTTTCTGACGCCTTGGGCGTGGCAGGGAGAAAAGCGTGTATTAAAACGTCTCAGAAGGTTTGAAATGCGTTTTGATGTCAAAGACAGGCTCTTCTTCGTAGAATCTTTCGCTTTAAGGCATCGGGATACCCAAACTAACCGTAGTTAGAAATAGAACGTTTACGTGGGCGCTTGCAGAAAAAAAAACCCGGTAACCTATACATTTTCTGAAAGCTTGATATTTGTAGAATTCAATGTCGAGATCAAAATTTTAGAAAAAGAAAACGCGTAATATATATTAAGAGAGAAAGCGAAATCCAAGGCTTCGCCTCAATCACGTTCGTTTCCCCACGCGAGAATTCGGAGCGGTATGGTTGATATCGGCAATGTTTCCTCACACTTCGCCCTCAAAAACGGTGTCTGCGATTTTTCCATTTTTTCTTTGTTTTTTTTCCCCTTCACTCCCCTAAAGTTTGATACTAAAAGTGTTCACGTATCCTTCAACAAAACAGTCTATAACTTTTGAACGGGAGCGAATTTCAAAAAACGCCGACACCTTTTTGCAAAGGATGTATCTTAGAACATTCGTGCCGGTTTTCAGCCCAATCAGTTGGAGGATGCAGGAAAACGAGCTTAAAATGTTCACCCTTCACCAAGATTTTGTTTTATCGAGAAAAAGACTGAAAAACCATTTCCCAGCATGATACTTCTGTGTGTTAAGAATTTCGTCATGGTGAAAGAGTAATTGACTTATTGACAGACACCGGACATGCATTTGTTCTTGACAACAATTGCGAAATGACAGTCTGCACGCTTGCTTTGGGTTTGTAATGAAATGGCTACGCGTTCATATAACACGCGACTTGATTACGGTGAATATAAACTTTATAGCGGTGACAGAACTGTTGACAGAAACTTGGCAACGCATAATTAGCTATAACAGCATCGCAAAATAGTTTTTCGTAATTCTAAACAGCTTTTCTTCCCGTTCTTTTGCAAAATGTTCATTCTAGTCTAACCGATTCGAATCACGAAAAATGTGGTATTTTCAATTTTCGGACAAAATCCGGGTATCCCGGTACCTTAAATATTGTTGTGTCGAGAAAATTTATTTCCTTCTTTGATGTTTCAGCCGCGTATTTGATGGTTGGCCTGTTTACTTCTAAAATAAAAAGATCTATCTCCTCGCTTTTAGTGTTCCACGAAGAGAACACGGCGTCACCGATGTATCTTTTCCATTCGATTGGTTTCGTTCTGCTGTTGTTGATAATTTCTGTCTCTACCGCAGATATGAAAATGTTTGCGAGGGCAACTGCCATTTTAGTGTCACGGTTCCATAAGTTTGCAGATAGTCTCTCCCATAAAACTGGAAGGAGTTCTCCTGAACTATAAGCTGTAGTAATTCTCTAAGAGAGGGGTTTGGTATCGGAGTGCCTTTCTTATGGAATGTTTCGCATACCTTGCGTACAGTGTCTGTTCCTTCTTCCTGTGGGATGTTAGTGTACAGGCTAGTGACATCCATTGAGACTAGAATTGTATTCTGTGGAACTTTATCCCTTTCGATAAAATTAATTAAATCTGTCAAATCTTTGAGGTACGATTTTTGTGTTTTTACTATTGGCTCAAGGATGTTGTCCATCACAGCCCGAAATTATCGGTCGTCCGTCCAGGTTTTTCTGGCGCATCTTTGTAACTGGTATGCCAGGTTGATTAGGTGTCTCAGAAAGCCATTTCGTAGTCATATCGTCTATATGACCACCAAGGTGCAAGTCGCTGATATATATTTTGCACTCTTTGAAATGTGTCTTTGACCATAGGTGCTTCTTATGGGCACATAGTTATTTCTGTCATCGGGTTGTGTAAGGCCTTCTTGTATCTTATCTTGTTTGTTCATGATAACTGTTGTGCCTTTGTCTGCCTTCTTAATATTTATTTCAGAGTTCGCTGTTCTCAACACCCTAATTGCTTTACGTTCGTTGTACAGCAGATTAGGTTTGGGCTTGATAAGTTTAATCTCAGCGAGTTCTGTTTTAATTTTTTCACGAAAAGCTAATTCTAGGGCAATTGATCTTTGAACTGGTGGTTTCCAGTTGGATTTAAAGTGGAAGGGGTGTCGCTCAATATCTTTGCCGTGAAATATATATATATTGTAGGCGCATCTTTCTCACGAATTGTTTAAAGTCTAGCAACGATTGTCGCTTGACACGTTTTTCTTCTATAATCGGAGTAGGGATGAATTGCTGCCTCTTTGCTCGTAAATTTGTCTAATCACTTGTCATTTTGTAATCTGAAATGTTATTGATGTCTCTGAATCTATTTAGGTTTGTTGCTTTTCTTATTTTATCTCATTCTGGTATAGTGAGTTTTCTTCTCTCGCGATGTTGTTTGTTTCTTAATTTTCACTTTTCTGTATCCCTACCCTTATCTGAGTCAGAGAAGAGGTAAGTGTAAGATTTACAATATTTATTTGAACTTTTCTCAGATGCGTTGTTCATTCCATTAACTTTCTCCAGTTTTTTTTATTCAAGTCTTGCTAAGTGTTTTAATGTTCTCGTATGCTTACTTGGTGTCTTTAGCCGGACGTGGCTGGTTCTTAATTAATCTGCACTCTTTCGTCTTTCTATCTTTGGAAATGTTTATTCTCTGCTCTGTTTTCCTGAGCTTAATCGTGTTACGCACCACTCTTTGCCCGGGTCTTTGGTAGTGGTAGCGTGTTAGTGCGCCGAAATAATTTTTGTTCTGCGTCCCTTCGGATGCGGCACAAATCGTTTTCAAATTTTTCGTCCGGCGACTGTATCCGTCTACCGCTCCATGAATGCAAAACCCGAACGGATTCAGTTTATCATAAAACCGCCAGTATGCCATATGTGACTTCTTAATTTGGCCTTTAAAGATATATTTTCGTCTTCGTAACTTATGGCGTGCGAGTTTATGGACTCCTTCCAGATTCAGAGCCAATACGATTCTACGGATTGTTTATCGTATCCACTACTTTACCATAATCTAGTGCATTTCTTTGATGCATTTGGCGGTAACCTAAAGAACATCCAGTATGCCTAGTTCATTCTCTACTGCTGAAATGACTGCTTCCGCATCGCTCTAGTTTCCCGTTCTCTTCAATCCTTTCCTTGACAAAATTCGTTTAAGATGTCGAAGACTGAGATGAATGCCATGAACAATGCAAAGAAAACCTATAGGATTTCCGTGTAGCCAAATCCAAGATTGAAGTACTGCTCAACGAGCGAATCTCTGCTTTGTTGACCATAGCGCAGTGCTGGGATGTAAGGTGGAAGAACACCTTCCGTTATCAAAATCATTAGAGAAATAAAGACAAGGAAACTTAGCCAAACCGCCATTTTAATATGGCGACAAGACAGCTCCTCAAGCTGCCCTTCATCATTCAAACGTCATGTGCAAAATTACTCTTGATATATAACTATAAATAACTATAAATTTACAGTTATAAGTGTACGCTTACAGTTGTAAATGTAAATTTATAGTTATAAGTATAAATTTAGTTATAAGTGTACATTTACAATTATAAGTGTAAATTTACAGTTATAAGTGTAAATTTACAATTACAACTGTAAATTTACACTTACAACTATACATTTACACTTACAACTGTAAATTTATAGTTATAAGTGCAAATGTATAGCCGTAAGTGTAAATTGGTAGTTATAAGTGCCAATTTACAGTTATAAGTGTCAATTTACAATTATAAGTGCAAATTTTAAATTATCAGTGTAAATAACCTTTGCAAGACTGAATATGTATATTTACAAAGATAAATTTCACTACTCAATTTTCTGCTTTAAAAACTTTTCAAATGAAAAAAGAAAAGAAAAAAAAAAAAAAAAGAAAGTCAATATTTTTACGATGGCCCTAACCAGCCACCGTACCTACGTCTATTAACAAGGCGCATTCCCGCCTCTCCAAACTGTTTATTTCAGGCTAGACTTCTTAAGTGTCCGCACAATTACTGTTAATCTATACGTATTAAAGCTTACTAGCCCAACAAAACTGCTTCAGTCTCACAGCAATGTTGCTTACCGCGCTATTGGTAGATTGCGCTTCGACTATCCGTCATGTTTTCAATGTGCGCGTGCATGAGTGTGCTCTATATGATGCTATAAATTATGCGCAGTAAGGATGCGCCCTGCAAGTGTGAGGAATCACCGGTTTCTCTATTCAGTAAAATCTTCTCCCCAATTCTCTAGAGAGTTTTCAAATGACGTCACGGCGGCCATGTTGGTGTCCCAAAACAAAAACATGGCGGCCATGTTGGTGTCTGGGAATTGAACTCTATATTTATGCAAATACTTTCTTTTGTTTCAGTAAACCAATACGGCTGGTATTCGTGAATGAAACTCTCTGTTGATACTACTTAGATAGATAGATAGATAGATAGATAGATAGATAGATAGATAGATAGATAGATGACCTTTATTTAAACACGATAAAAATTAAAGCTACAAGCTTGTGGGTCGTGTATAAATAATTAAAAACAAAACATAAAATAAATCATAATTTTTGTAAGATAATAAATCATTACATTAAGTGATGTCAATAATATTTACAAGATTGTCAACTAATAAATTACGAGATCGACAACTAATAAATTATCAATTAAAATGATAGAATCATACTTAATTATATGAGATAAAATATTGCTAAAATGTACATAGATAATCATACCATATTACTCATTGGTGAGTATGCGAATAACTAGAATCTTTTACATTTTTTCAGGGGCACCCAACGAGCCAAATTAACCAAAAGCTGTAGAAAGGTATTTTTAAGTGCCTTATGGTGTTTGAAGTCTGTTTAAAGCGATGTTTTCATAAGCTAGAAGAAGTTCATCTGTTCGGATTCCCTAGCTGAAATTTTAATTGCCCGAAAATGTTAGGGAACAAAATCTTCCTTTGAGAAAATGCAAGCTGAAATGAACTTTCCACGAACTTCCTAGAGAACTATTTTCTTTCCGAAAATGCTATCTGACGTTTTTGACTGCCAAAAACAGCAATTATGACCTTTCCGAAAACCTCAGGGGCTAATATTTCCCAATTTCGAATCTTTTAGGCCACGTTTTAGTTACGAAAATCCGAGTGCACTCTTTAATCGACACCGAAAGCGCAAGGCGAACTACCCTCCACCGAACAGATATCTACCGAAACTTGTCGTTGGGTGCCCCTGTTTTTTGACGCTGTATTTAAGTTCTCACCACGTGGATGGGGTTGTAATACATCCACTTAACTTGTAACAGATCTGAATCTCTTTAAGGGTCATTGTTATATGACTGGCTCTTTCAGCGGTCAAGATGAATCAATTCTCCTGTTGTGATTGGCTACCCGCGAGGTCAAGATGGAGACATCTTGACCGCTCGGGATAGCCCGTTCGTCCCGCTGAGTCATAATAAATCCTTTATTGACCAAGCTTGTTCGGTCAAGATGGCGGATATTGGCCAAGTTTTTTTTGCGTGTTTATAGACCCAGATAACGAGACGAAGTCGAGGTCCATAAACACGCAAAAAAAAAAAAGAACTTGGCCAATATCCCGCCATCTTGACCTCACGCTTGGCCAATAACCCATATATATTCACTCGCAGATTTTAGCCGGGGGTCTAAATCTGATAACCGATTTAGATTAATGGATGCACTTGCGGTGGGGGACGGGGAAGAGCAAAGTTAGTGAGTTTGTATCGAACGTGCTAATAGCCCTTTTTACAGTTCCCGGCGCCATCTTGGAATAGTAACCGCGCGAACACGATGTCGAGGCTCGCGTTGACCCGCGAAATATAAACACAGTGAGCAGAGGGGCATTTTGCCTGCGCATGTTCCGTAATCCCGTTCTCATGAGGATAACCGCTGGAATGAATCTGTCAAATGAAGGCATTGAAAAATAAAATGGCGGCTGACAAAAAGCCGTCTTGTAGCTTGCGGCTCTCAAAGTTTCCCTTCTTCAAGCTGTATTTTTATGTGAAAAATTGTAAAAGACGTTAAGACGTTTTCGGGAAGAAAGCTCCAGCCAAATCCGTGTCAACCGAAACCTACATCGACGAATACAATATGAATTTTTGATGCGACATTGAATTTTGATGATGACAAAAAAGATGAGTTTGGTAAGTTTGTCACCAGTCAAATTCAGATTGGATACGACGCTTGTTTGAGAAGTAAAATTTTGGAACATCTGAAAAGGTCTCGTAAGAGCTCTTTAAGAGTACAGCGTGAGTACGGACACACTGAATGACCTATCGTCCGGATCGTCTCGAAGAAGTATAAACAATTTAGTTAATTGTACGTTCTTTGAATGCCAAACTACTAGGGTTGAGAAATGAAGATTATCAGATTGTAAAACTTAAGTCGTAAGCGTATTTGAACATGTGAGATTGCGTTGATCTGAGAATAAAACAAAACAAGGTAAACAAGAAGCTTGAGTTTTAGAGAAAATATCAATTATTTTTATCTTTGTTTCAATACTTGCTTCACGTCCTTGAGATTTTGCAAGTTACCATATGTAGATGTAGATGCTTGAGTTGTGTTACGGCAAAAACTTGCAGCGCGTTTACCTTCTGTTTGCACAAATCTACGTACACCGCCTAGGACACGAGTTTCTTGGGCATGGACAAAAAGGATACGGAAATTGGGGGGATGGATGGTCAGCTATAATTTCATTTCCTTTATTGTAACTTGTTCTGTTAGGAGAAGGGTAATAAAGTTGTTGTTGTCTCAGAAGACTACAAATGAGTTCCTAATAAAGTCATGTTCTCAACACATTTGTCATTTAGAAGTGCAGTACAAACCACAGAATGTAGCTGTCTTCTGCTTCAACTAGTTGCAGAGACTTTTCAAATTAATTGCACTGCCTTGAGTGGATTGGAATTGTTTGACGGGAGATAAAGATTAAGTTAAAATGCGATACACTCTCCTATCCAGTTCCCCCTTTCCAAACCTTTTGTACTGGCTTGACAATAACCAGCAATCATGTAAAGTAACTCACTACCTGTAGCAGTTCCTCCCTTGTGTACAAAAATAAAGAAAGAAGCAAAAAAATAAAAATAAATCCAGACAGATTGCAAAGAGTACATGAAGTTTTTGAACTTTATTGTGCTTGACTGCTTTACAGGAAATTTTGTTGTTGTTGTTTGGTAAGTGAATTACAATGCCACAGACTCTATAATGCGAAACATGACCTTACGGTAGCATATGGCACAGTGCTTGGAGCAGGTCTGGGTATTTGTATGAGAAAGTTAATGGTTTTCAGGCCTGTTAATTTTGCTGCTGCAGGAAAATAATCTGGTAGTGCCCAAACAGAATTCTTCAGCTGCAATCTCAGTGTCAACATTACTCTAGGGGACAGTTCTCAAACTGCAGGTGATATGTACATATTCACACTCAATATTACAGTTTCCAAGACCGCAGAATTGATCAACAAAGCTTGCTCTTTAACTTGTCTGCCTTGTCATCCTTTTTACGTGTTATCACAGCAATTGGTCTTCTCTGTATATCCTTAAAAAGGTTAGGAGAACATAAGTGTTAGCTCCTTCCTTTTAAGCAAATTGTTTACAAAACAGTCTCCATAACCAGTCTAGTGGAGTATCAGTTATATGAAATTGTATTTTTATTAACACAGATTTTGATGGTCAAAAGTTAATACATAGTTGCATTCCATGTCATGATCATCAGTGAACACTGATGATATGTGCATAAAAATGGACTTAATATAAGAGTACCAAGTGTTTTGAATTTATTCATGACCTTCCAGAGAAATTATGGTGTATTTTATTTTAGAACCCTTAATGTTGAAATAGAAAAGCAATACTATCAATCTTTTATGGTCTTGCTTATATCTAAATTAAGCATCAACATCTTTTCCTCCTGTGTATGCTCATGTCATACTCTTTAGCTTGGTCAAGTTTTGAAAATGATTATACTACATATCAAATGATGAGGCTAAAACAAATCTTCAAGCTTGTTATATTGTAGTATTATTTCAAGAGAACAGTTAGGTTTGATTTTACAGTTTTGCATTGTACCAGCATAAACTCACCTAATCAGTAACAGATAATTTACAAGGGGCTTAGATATGCAGGCACCAATAAACTTAATTTAAATGTTTAGGTACAACAGTTGTGATATATATAGGGCTAGTATATCAGTTCACTTCTGAGCATTCCTCTTGATTTGAAAGATGTACAGGTCTGTACACCATAAAGAGTATTACTTTACCATAAATAAATAAATAATAATTAACACAAGCTCATATCAAGTATACATCAGCCATCTGAAAAGCCACTTTTTGCCATTCGCTAATCCAAAATATAACATTTCCTAAATTTTCAAAGCTCTGTTGAAAATCAGCTAGTGTACAGACCTCTCATTTAGTTTTGCAGTCCCAGAGTTTAACAATAATATTCCAAGAAAAATTGTGCAACTCCATAACACTTCCCTTCACAAGAAAGTGGAATTGCCAGTATTTTGCGGATTGCCATGGACTGTTACCATTACACCTTTATATACAAGGCACAAGATTAGGACAAAATTAATTAACCTTCAGATAATTATTGCAAGTGTCTTAATTAAATATTTCAAGACCCTATTCTTAAACTGAAACAAAGGCAAACATGCCCATTGATAAAAATATAAAGTTTGTTACATTTTAATACCAATATCCATGGGTAAGATGCCTTCTTACATTAGAGAAGAGCATCAATTTTTTTAACTATCACCCGGTATCTTGGTAGTTCGAATTTGAAATGTGACAACAACGTCCAACTTTTAGTTACTCACTGTAAACAGATTATAATAATCATTCTTTAAAAACATTAAGGGCTAACAGCCTTTACTCTGGGGAAAAATGTTGTTTTACATTTTTAAAATTGTAAAAATTCAACTCATAAAATAAGAGAAGGTTGTATGCCAACGAAACAAATAAAGTCCTTGCTTTGAAAGCTCATTCCATTTTTCCCGCTGTTCTCAAAACATTACATGTATCTTTGAAAAATAAATTATTTGTGGAGAAAGTTAAGAACTTAGAATGTCCCTCGACTACGTACTTTTGAATTTCTTTGGTTACAAATGTAACACTCTTAGAGAAAAATAAAACCTTCAAAAGTTCCACTTGTTCTAAGGTAGCCGGCACTGAGGTGAAGTGTACAAAACGAAGTTGAAATCTACAACAAGGGCACAAAACGCACGTCTTCGACGGAGAATGTCAGCACTTTACACCGAAAAAATGAAAAGCGCGCATTTTTTCCCGATAAACAAACTGCATAAAACGAAATTGAAATGAATAAACGATACACTGACGGTATTAAGAAACTTGGGGGTCCGTAAGAATAAAAAGTTACGTTCAAGTCTTTACTTGAGGTATACTACGACGGCAAAAAAAACAAAATAACCACATATCAAAATAAAAGCAGAAAAAACTTTGTCAGAATGCAAATGTAATCTTAAGAAACTACAATAATGGCAAACGTCTATTAAGAATTACCTTGTTAAATAGACTTGAAAGGAACCTCGACAAAAGACCTCTGTGATCCAAGTCTTCGAAAATCTTCGAAAACTAGACGGATGAAACTGCGAAAGTAATGCCGGTGGACCGCTTTCAATCACGGCGACAGAACATTTTTTAAAGTCTTTATACCTTTACGGCTGTGAAGAGAAGGGGAAGACACTGTTACCTGGTACGTTTTAAAACTTGGGGATCGTGAAAATGTTGGGTAATTTCGCCTCAGAGTTCATCAAAATTAACCTCCAAATCAAAATGTCCACCATAAATTAAACGATGTACCTTATAATCGCCTTGACCTACAAGGTAGTAATTCAGTTCACATTAAACCTCATCACCAATAGACTAACCTTGATTGTTTGGCTTCTCATGTCAACATCTGGATAGTCGGTGAAATTAATTTTCAAAACCACGAACCGCGGTTGTTTGGCCGCCCAGATCACTTTTTGGCTGTTAAGATCTTCTCAAAACAAGTCACTTCAAGCACTTTGAGTACGCCGAGCACTAGCAATGCATAAATACTTCGTACTTTCGTTCATGTCTTATCATAACATCCGTCCAACTGTAAAAGATCGCTTTCGGAAAACTATTAATTGAGCGTTCTACAAGCAACATGGCTTCCATGAACGATCGTTTAGCATTCCATTGGAGTATGCACAGACAAAATGCCCCTGTGCTAACACAGTGAGGATACAGCTGTTTCAGTCACGTTTCGCTCTACAGACGATTTAATCTTTTAACAAGAAATTCTGCGAGAATTAGAAGCGGCCTTTTTGACCATCCGAGCCGGATTAACGCACAGGATAAGTTCAAGTTGCTCGGTAATTCAATTTTTGTCACCTTTCAGTTGGCATGACAGTCAATTCATCATTCTGAATGATAAAGAATTTAAAATTCGATTTAGCATTTCGACAAGATTTTGATGGCCTAGTGGGGTAATGTACTCTTTTCGTACTGTAATGGCAGCTTAGGGTCGGTGGTTCAAACCTCTATTGAGGGAAGTTTTTTTTTCTTTTATCTCTTTTTTTTTCCATTCCTTTTCACTTGTTTTTCTTTTTTCTTTTGTCAACGCTTAAGCTGTAAACCTATTTTGCAACTTAACACGGAAAAGTAGTGAAGCGATTCTATGGATATTCGCTACGCGCGAAACCAAGGCCAGCTGAAGCTTGACAAAACACTGGCACTTCGATTTGTTCGACAATTTCAAAGAAAGCGAACAATTTGCTATAAATCTGAGTCTTCGATCCATTGACCGGTTTCTCGACGATAACTGATATCTCAATACCGCTAAGGTATGTTCAAACAACGCCACGCAAAAGAGCTGTGTTGGTTGATTTCACTTCCGATATTGCACCAGCACTAGTACTTCCGGTATTGCACCATCACTAACTCGGTCAATATTTTTTTATCTTCAAAACCGGGTCACGAACAATCACGTTACATGTAAAGTAAATTCAGTGAAAGTTATGGACTTTCTTTAAGATTTCATAGGCCTTATAAATTATTTTAAACGTTGTTACAATTTATCATTCCGGAAAAGGAACACAAATGCCCAAAAAAGATTTTGTTTAAAACAAATGAATTGTGAACCGAAAATAACCATAGACAGGACACAACGTTCAAATTCCCAACTCGGCCCCTTATCCGACTGCGCTAATGAAACATCTGTTGCGGTGGCTAAGGAATTTTGTAGTAAATAAAGTCATTAGGTCGGTCACGCATCGTCTCTTTAAAATCCGTTTCAATGCCCAACGGTTACAGAGAAAAGAAATGTTTTCTCAGAAATTGAATTACTCCAGTGTACATCCCATAACGACGGATATTTCTTTGAGGGCGTTTGTTTTGAGCAGTATTTCAGAACAACGATGATTGGGTATGGAATAAAGGTAAGAGGGCTGTACAGGTTTTATTTTCCGTGATTATAATTATTTTCTCGATGCTCGCGTCGTTGTATCTAAACTTCGCGTAATAATGTAAAGAGTATAAACTTTTAATTGACTAAAAGGCACCCAGAGTAGCATAACGCTTGCTTTCCCGATATTGCGTGTAATGTTTTTTGTCTGTTTCACTCGTGGGAACGGGCACTTCTTATTGGACAGATATTATAGTTTTGAAACTGTGTCCTGTCTATGGTTATTTTCGGTTCACAATTCATTTGTTTTAAACAAAATCTTTTTTGGGCATTTGTGTTTCTTTTCCGGAATGATAAATTGTAACAACGTTTAAAATAATTTATAAGGCCTATGAAATCTTAAAGAAAGTCCATAACTTTCCCTGAATTTACTTTACATGTAAGGAGATTGTTCGTGACCCGGTTTTGAAGATAAACAAATATTGACCGAGTTAGTGATGGTGCAATACCGGAAGTACTAGTGCTGGTGCAATACCGGAAGTGAAATCAACCAACACAGCTCTTTTGCGTGGCGTTGTTTGAACATACCTTAGCGGTATTGAGATATCAGTTATCGTCGAGAAACCGGTCAATGGATCGAAGACTCAGATTTATAGCAAATTGTTCGCTTTCTTTGAAATTGTCGAACAAATCGAAGTGCCAGTGTTTTGTCAAGCTTCAGCTGGCCTTGGTTTCGCGCGTAGCGAATATCCATAGAATCGCTTCACTACTTTTCCGTGTTAAATTGCAGAATAGGTTTACAGCTTAAGCGTTGACAAAAGAAAAAAGAAAAACAAGTGAAAAGGAATGGGAAAAAAAAGAGATAAAAGAAAAAAAAACTTCCCTCAATAGAGGTTTGAACCACCGACCCTAAGCTGCCATTACAGTACGAAAAGAGTACATTACCCCACTAGGCCATCAAAGTCTTGTCTAAATACTACATCGAATTTTAAATTCTTTATCATTCAGAATGATGAATTGACTGTCATGCCAACTGAAAGGTGACAAAAATTGAATTACGAGCAACTTGAACTTATCCTGTGCGTTAATCCGGCTCGGATGGTCAAAAAGGCCGCTTCTAATTCTCGCAGAATTTCTTGTTTTTTTTTTTTTTAAGCGGCCGTCGCTTAGCGACGAGCCGCTTCTTAAATTACCCGTTTTTTTAAGCGGCCGTCGCTTAGCGACGAGCCGCTTCTAGTAATACCCTTTTTTTTTTTTTTTTTTAAGCGGCCGTCGCTTAGCGACGAGCCGCTTCTAGTAATACCCTTTTTTTTTTTTTTTTTTTTTTAAGCGGCCGTCGCTTAGCGACGAGCCGCTTCTAGTAATACCCTTTTTTTTTTTTTTTTTTTTTTTTTTTTGTTGTAGTTTTTTTTGTCGTGGTGTCCGTCGAGAGGCCCGTGCCCCTCTCGGCCAGAGGAAGAAACAATGATATAAATAAAGAAATAATTTAATAATACCGGTTCCGGGATTTGAACTCGCGACCTTCAAATTCCTAACTCGGCTCCTTATCCGATTGCGCTAATGAGACATCTCTTGCGGTGATTGGGGAATTTTGTAGTAAATAAAGTCATTAGGTCGGTCACGCATCGTCTCTGGAGAAACACTCACTGGAGAAACACTCACTTAACTGTTAGTTTTACACTCAGAGAAAAGAAATGTTTTCTCAGAATTGAATTACTCCAATGTACATCCCATAACGAAGGATATTTATTTGAGAGCGTTTGTTTTGAGCAGTATTTCAGAACAACGAAGATTGGGTATGGAATAAAGGTAAGAACGGTGTACAGGTTTTATTTTGCGTGATTATAATTATTTTCTCGATGCTCGCGTCGTTGTATCTAAACTTCGCGTAATAATGTAGAGTATAAACTTTAATTGACTAAAAGGCGCCCAGAGTAGCATATTACGCTTGCTTTCCCGATATTGCGTGTAAGTTATGTTTCTTGTCTGTTTCACTGGTGGGAACGGGCACTTCTGATTGGACAGATATTATAGTTTTGAAACTGTGTCCTGTCTATGGTTATTTTCGTTTCACAATGCATTTGTTTTAAACAAAATCTTTGGGCATTTGTGTTTCTTTTCCGGAATGATAAATTGTAACAACGTTTAAAATAATTTATAAGGCCTATGAAATCTTAAAGAAAGTCCATAACTTTCACTGAATTTACTTTACATGTAACGAGATTGGCAAATATTGACCGAGTTAGTGATGGTGCAATACCGGAAGTACTAGTGATGGTGATATACCGGAAGTGAAATCAACCAACACAGCTCTTTTGCGTGGCGTTGTTTGAACATAGCTTAGTAGTATTGGAGATATCGGTTATCGTCGAGAAACTGGTCAACGTATCGAAGACGCAGATTTATACTAAATTCTTCGCTTTCTTCGAAGTTGTCAAGCAAATCTAAGAGCCAATGTTTTGTCAAACTTCGGCTGGCCTTAGTTTCTCGCGTAGCGAATATCCATAGAATCGATTCACTACTTTTCCGTGTTAAATTGCAAAATAGGTTTACAGCTTAAGCGTTAACAAAAGAAAAAAGAAAAACAAGTGAAAAGGAATAGAAAAAAAAAAGAGATCAAAGAAAAAAAAAACCTTCACTCTGTAGAGGCTTGAACCACCGACCCTAATCTGTCATTACAGTTCGAAAAGAGCGCACTAACCCACTAGGCCACCAAGACCTTCTCTAAATGCTCAATTGAATTTTAACTTTCTTATCATTCGGAGTGAGGAATTGACTGTCATACCAAAATTGAATTACGATCAACTTGAACTTATCCTGTGCATTAATATGGCTCGGATGGTCAAAAAGGCCGCTTCTAATTCTCGCAGAATTTCTTGTTTTTTTTGTTGTAGTTTTTTTTGTCGTGGTGTCCGTCGAGAGGCCCGTGCCCCTCTCGGCCAGAGGAAGAAACAATGATATAAGTAAAGAAATAATTTAATAATACCGGTTCCGGGATTTGAACTCGCGACCTTCAAATTCCTAACTCGGCTCCTTATCCGACTGCGCTAATGAGACATCTCTTGCGGTGTCTGGGGAATTTTGTAGTAAATAAAGTCATTAGGTCGGTCACGCATCGTCTCTTTAAAATCCGTTTCAATGCCCAACGGTTACAGAGAAAAGAAATGTTTTCTCAGAATTGAATTACTCCAATGTACATCCATAACGAAGGATATTTATTTGAGAGCGTTTGTTTTGAGCAGTATTTCAGAACAACGATGATTGGGTATGGAATAAAGGTAAGAAGGGTGTACAGGTTTTACTTTGCGTGATTATAATTATTTTCTCGATGCTCGCGTCGTTGTATCTAAACTTCGCGTAATAATGTAAAGAGTATAAACTTTTAATTGCCTAAAAGGCACCCAGAGTAGCATAACGCTTGCTTTCCCGATATTGCGTGTAAGTTATGTTTCTTGTCTGTTTCACTGGTGGGAACGGGCACTTCTGATTGGACAGATATTATAGTTTTGAAACTGTGTCCTTTCTATGGTTATTTTCGTTTCACAATTCATTAGTTTTAAAAAAAATCCTTTTTGGGCATTTGTGTTTCTTTTTTGGAACGATAAATTGTAACAACGTTTAAAATAATTTATAAGGCCTATGAAATCTTAAAGAAAGTCCATAACTTTCACTGAATTTACTTTACATGTAACGAGATTGTTCGTGACCCGGTTTTGAAGATAAACAAATATTGACCGAGTTAGTGATGGTGCAATACCGGAAGTGAAATCAACCAACACAGCTCTTTTGCGTGGCGTTGTTTGAACATACCTTAGTGGTATTGAGATATCAGTTATCGTCGAGAAACCGGTCAACGGATCGAAGACTCAGATTTATACCAAATAGTTCGCTTTCTTTGAAATTGTCAAACAAATCGAAGTGCCAGTGTTTTGTCAAGCTTCAGCTGGCCTTGGTTTCTCGCGTAACGAATATCCATAGAATCGGTTGAGTACTTTTCCGTGTTAAATTGCAAAATAGGTTTACAGCTTAAGCGTTGACAAAAGAAAAAAGAAAAAACAACTGAAAAGGAATAGAAAAAAAAAAAAAGAGATCAAGGAAAAAAATATTCAGACTTGAACCACCGACCCTAAGCTGCCATTACGGTAGGAAAAGAGCACACTAACCCACTAGGCCACGATAGCCTTCTCTAAACGCAACATCGAATTTTAAATTCTTTATTATTCAGAGTGACGAATTGACTGTCATACCAACTGAAAGGTGACAAAAATTGAATTACGATCAACTTGAACTCATCCTGTGCATTAATCCGGCTCGGATGGTCAAAAAGGCCGCTTCTAATTCTCGCAGAATTTCTTGTTTGTTTTTTTTTTTTTGTTGTAGTTTTTTTTGTCGTGGTGTCCGTCGAGAGGCCCGTGCCCCTCTCGGCCAGAGGAAGAAACAATGATATAAGTAAAGAAATAATTTAATAATACCGGTTTCGGGATTTGAACTCGCGACCTTCAAATTCCTAACTCGGCTCCTTATCCGACTGCGCTAATGAGACATCTCTTGCGGTGTCTGGGGAATTTTGTAGTAAATAAAGTCATTAGGTCGGTCACGCATCGTCTCTTTAAAATCCGTTTCAATGCCCAAGGGTTACAGAGAAAAGAAATGTTTTCTCAGAATTGAATTACTCCAATGTACATCCCATAACGAAGGATATTTATTTGAGAGCGTTTGTTTTGAGCAGTATTTCAGAACAACGATGATTGGGTATGGAATAAAGGTAAGAAGGGTGTACAGGTTTTATTTTGCGTGATTATAATTATTTTCTCGATGCTCGCGTCGTTGTATCTAAACTTCGCGTAATAATGTAAAGAGTATAAACTTTAATTGACTAAAAGGCGCCCAGAGTAGCATATTACGCTTGCTTTCCCGATATTGCGTGTAAGTTATGTTTCTTGTCTGTTTCACTGATGGGAACGGGCACTTCTGATTGGACAAATATTATAGTTTTGAAACTGTGTCCTGTCTATGGTTATTTTCGTTTCACAATGCATTTGTTTTAAACAAAATCTTTGGGCATTTGTGTTTCTTTTCCGGAATGATAAATTGTAACAACGTTTAAAATAATTTATAAGGCCTATGAAATCTTAAAGAAAGTCCATAACTTTCACTGAATTTACTTTACATGTAACGAGATTGGCAAATATTGAATGTTGTGCCGCGTAGCACTAGGAACACAAATAGTGGAACAGAGAATCAACTCTGAAGTGTAAATTAAAGTGCTACTTAAACCCATGAATAACCCACGGGGCGTTAGCCCTAGTAAAGGGAAACAGGGAACCACCTTACTTTCTCTTTGCCGCGATTTACCATCTAAAATCGTCCCCGACTTTCTCTGTGCGACCTTGTAGCTCAGTCGGCAGAGTAACGGTAGATCTAATCCGGAGGTCGTGGGTTCGATTCCCACCGAGGTCAAAAGATTTTTTCTTTGCCTCGTGTGGTTCCCTGTTTCCCTTTACTAGGGCTAACGCCCCGTGGGTTATTCATGGGTTTAAGTAGCACTTTAATTTACACTTCAGAGTTGATTCTCTGTTCCACTATTTGTGTTCCTACTGCTACGCGGCACAACATTCATATGTACCCTTACTTTCTCTTTGCCGCGATTTACCATCTAAAATCGTCCCCGACTTTCTCTGTGCGACCTTGTAGCTCAGTCGGCAGAGTAACGGTAGATCTAATCCGGAGGTCGTGGGTTCGATTCCCACCGAGGTCAAAAGATTTTTTCTTTGCCTCGTGTGGTTCCCTGTTTCCCTTTACTAGGGCTAACGCCCCGTGGGTTATTCATGGGTTTAAGTAGCACTTTAATTTACACTTCAGAGTTGATTCTCTGTTCCACTATTTGTGTTCCTAGTGCTACGCGGCACAACATTCATATGTACCCTTACTTTCTCTTTGCCGCGATTTACCATCTAAAATCGTCCCCGACTTTCTCTGTGCGACCTTGTAGCTCAATCGGCAGAGTAACGGTAGATCTAATCCGGAGGTCGTGGGTTCGATTCCCACCGAGGTCAAAAGATTTTTTCTTTGCCTCGTGTGGTTCCCTGTTTCCCTTTACTAGGGCTAACGCCCCGTGGGTTATTCATGGGTTTAAGTAGCACTTTAATTTACACTTCAGAGTTGATTCTCTGTTCCACTATTGGCAAATATTGACCTGAGTTAGTGATGGTGCAATACCGGAAGTACTAGTGATGGTGATATACCGGAAGTGAAATCAACCAACACAGCTCTTTTGCGTGGCGTTGTTTGAACATAGCTTAGTAGTATTGGAGATATCGGTTATCGTCGAGAAACTGGTCAACGTATCGAAGACGCAGATTTATACTAAATTCTTCGCTTTCTTCGAAGTTGTCAAGCAAATCGAAGAGCCAATGTTTTGTCAAACTTCGGCTGGCATTGGCTTCTCGCGTAGCGAATATCCATAGAATCGATTCAGTACTTTTCCGTGTTAAATTGCAAAATAGGTTTACAGCTTAAGCGTTGACAAAAGAAAAAAGAAAAACAAGTGAAAAGGAATAGAAAAAAAAAAGAGATCAAAGAAAAAAAAAACCTTCACTCTGTTGAGGCTTGAACCACCGACCCTAATCTGTCATTACAGTTTGCAAAGAGCGCACTAACCCACTAGGCCACCAAAACCTTCTCTAAATGCACGATCGAATTTTAACTTTGTTATCATTCGGAGTGAGGAATTGACTGTCATACCAAAATTGAATTACGATCAACTTGAACTTATCCTGTGCATTAATATGGCTCGGATGGTCAAAAAGGCCGCTTCTAATTCTCGTAGAATTTCTTGTTTTTTTTTGTTGTAGTTTTTTTTTGTCGTGGTGTCCGTCGAGAGGCCCGTGCCCTCTCGGCCAGAGGAAGAAACAATGATATAAGGAAAGAAATAATTTAATAATACCGGTTCCGGGTTTTGAACTCGCGACCTTCGAATTCCTAACTCGGCTCCTTATCCGACTGCGTTAATGAGACATCTCTTGCGGTGACTGGGGAATTTTGTAGTAAATAAAGTCCTTAGGTCGGTCACGCATCGTCTCTTTAAAATCCGTTTCAATGCCCAACGGTTACAGAGAAAAGAAATGTTTTCTCAGAATTGAATTACTCCAATGTAGATCCCATAACGAAGGATATTTATTTGAGAGCGTTTGTTTTGAGCAGTATTTCAGAACAACGATGATTGGGTATGGAATAAAGGTAAGAAGGGTGTAAAGGTTTTATTTTGCGTGATTATAATTATTTTCTCGATGCTCCCGTCGTTGTATCTAAACTTCGCGTCATAATGTAAAGAGTATAAACTTTAATTGACTAAAAGGCGCCCAGAGTAGCATTACGCTTGCTTTCCCGATATTGCGTGTAAGTTATGTTTCTTGTCTGTTTCACTGGTGGGAACGGGCACTTCTGATTGGACAGATATTATAGTTTTGAAACTGTGGCCTGTCTATGGTTATTTTCGTTTCACAATGCATTTGTTTTAAAAAAAAATCTTTGGGCATTTGTGTTTCTTTTCCGGAATGATAAATTGTAACAACGTTTAAAATAATTTATAAGGCCTATGAAATCTTAAAGAAAGTCCATAACTTTCACTGAATTTACTTTACATGTAACGAGATTGGCAAATATTGACCTGAGTTAGTGATGGTGCAATACCGGAAGTACTAGTGATGGTGATATACCGGAAGTGAAATCAACCAACACAGCTCTTTTGCGTGGCGTTGTTTGAACATAGCTTAGTAGTATTGGAGATATCGGTTATCGTCGAGAAACTGGTCAACGTATCGAAGACGCAGATTTATACTAAATTCTTCGCTTTCTTCGAAGTTGTCAAGCAAATCGAAGAGCCAATGTTTTGTCAAACTTCGGCTGGCCTTGGTTTCTCGCGTAGCGAATATCCATAGAATCGATTCAGTACTTTTCCGTGTTAAATTGCAAAATAGGTTTACAGTTTAAGCGTTGACAAAAGAAATAAGAAAAACAAGTGAAAAGGAATAGAAAAAAAAAAAGACATCAAAGAAAAAAAAACCTTCACTCTGTTGAGGCTTAAACCACCGACCCTAATCTGTCATTACAGTTCGAAAAGAGCGAACTAACCCACTAAGCCACCAAAACCTTCTCTAAATGCTCGATCGAATTTTAACTTTGTTATCATTCGGAGTGAGGAATTGACTGTCATACCAAAATTGAATTACGATCAACTTGAACTTATCCTATGGCTCGGATGGTCAAAAAGGCCGCTTCTAATTCTCGCAGAATTTCTTGTTAAGCGGCCGTCGCTTAGCGACGAGCCGCTTCTAGTAATACCCTATTTTTTTTTTTTTAAGCGGCCGTCGCTTAGCGACGAGCCGCTTCTAGTAATACCCATTTTTTTTTTAAGCGGCCGTCGCTTCGCGACGAGCCGCTTCTAGTAATACCCTCTTTTTTTTTTTAAGCGGCCGTCGCTTAGCGACGAGCCGCTTCTAGTAATACCCTTTTTTTTTTTTTTTTTTTTTTTTTTTGTAGTTTTTTTTGTCGGGGTGTCCGTCGAGACGCCCGTGCCCCTCTCGGCCAGAGGAAGAAACAATGACATAAGTAAAGAAATAATTTAATTATACCGGATCCGGTTTTAGAACTCACGACCATCAAATTCTTACCCCGGCCCCTTATCCGATTGCGCTAATGAGACATCTGTTGCGGCGAGTTAGGAATTTTGTAGTAAATAAAGTCATTAGGTCGGTCACGCATCGTCTCTTTAAAATCCGTTTCAATGCCCAACGGTTACAGAGAAAAGAAATGTTTTCTCAGAATTGAATTACCCCAGTGTACATCCCATAACAAAGGATATTTATTTGAAAGCGTTTGTTTTGAGCAGTATTTCAGAACAACAGATGATTGGGTATGGAATAAAGGTCAGAAGGGTGTACAGGTTTTATTTTGCGTGATTATAATTATTTTCTCGATGCTCGCGTCGTTGTATCTAAACTTTGCGTAATAATGTAAAGAGTATAAACTTTTAACTGACTAAAAGGCACCCAGAGTAGCATAACGCTTGCTTTCCCGATATTGCGTGTATTAAAAGTTATGTTTCTTGTCTGTTTCACTCGTGGGAACGGGCACTTCTGATTGGACAGATATTATAGTTTTGAAACTGTGTCCTGTCTATGGTTATTTTCGTTTCACAATTCATTTGTTATAAAAAAAATCTTTTTTGGGCATTTGTGTTTCTTTTCCGGAATGATAAATTGTAACAACGTTTAAAATAATTTATAAGGCCTATGAAATCTTAAAGAAAGTCCATAACTTTCACTGAATTTACTTTATATGTAACGAGATTGTTCGTGACCCGGTTTTGAAGATAAAAAAATATTGACCGAGTTAGTGATGGTGCAATACCGGAAGTGAAATCAACCAACACAGCTCTTTTGCGTGGCGTTGTTTGAACGTACCTTAGTGGTATTGAGTTATCAGTTATCGTCGAGAAACCGGTCAACGGATCGAAGACTCAGATTTATAGCAAATTGTTCGCTTTCTTTGAAATTGTCAAACAAATCGAAGTGCCAGTGTTTTGTGAAGCTTCAGCTGGCCTTGGTTTCGCGCGTAGCGAATATCCATAGAATCGCTTCACTACTTTTCCGTGTTAAATTGCAAAATAGGTTTACAGCTTAAGCGTTGACAAAAGAAAAAAGAAAAACAAGTGAAAAGGAATGGAAAAAAAAAGAGATAAAAGAAAAAAAAATTTTCATTCTGTTGAGACTTGAACCACCCACCCTACGCTGCCATGACAGTGACATGACATGCCATGACAGAAATGTTTTCTCAGAATTGAATTACTCCAATGTACATCCCATAACGAAGGATATTTATTTGAGAGCGTTTGTTTTGAGCAGTATTTCAGAACAACGATGATTGGGTATGGAATAAAGGTAAGAACGGTGTACAGGTTTTATTTTGCGTGATTATAATTATTTTCTCGATGCTCACGTCGTTGTATCTAAACTTCGCGTAATAATGTAAAGAGTATAAACCTTAATTGACTAAAAGGCGCCCAGAGTAGCATTACGCTTGCTTTCCCGATATTGCGTGTAAGTTATGTTTCTTCTCTGTTTCACTGGTGGGAACGGGCACTTCTGATTGGACAGATATTATAGTTTTGAAACAGTGTCCTGTCTATGGTTATTTTCGTTTCACAATGCATTTGTTTTAAACAAAATCTTTGGGCATTTGTGTTTCTTTTCCGGAATGATAAATTGTAACAACGTTTAAAATAATTTATAAGGCCTATGAAATCTTAAAGAAAGTCCATAACTTTCACTGAATTTACTTTACATGTAACGAGATTGGCAAATATTGACCTGAGTTAGTGATGGTGCAATACCGGAAGTACTAGTGATGGTGATATACCGGAAGAGAAATCAACCAACAGCTCTTTTGCGTGGCGTTGTTTGAACATAGCTTAGTAGTATTGGAGATATCGGTTATCGTCGAGAAACTGGTCAACGTATCGAAGACGCAGATTTATACTAAATTCTTCGCTTTCTTCGAAGTTGTCAAGCAAATCGAAGAGCCAATGTTTTGTCAAACTTCGGCTGGCCTTGGTTTCTCGCGTAGCGAATATCCATAGAAGCGATTCAGTACTTTTCCGTGTTAAATTGCAAAATAGGTTCACAGCTTAAGCCTTGACAAAAGAAAAAAGAAACACAAGTGAAAAGGAATAGAAAAAAAAAGAGATCAAAGAAAAAAAAACCTTCACCCTGTTGAGACTTGAACCACCGACCCTAATCTGTCATTACAGTTCGAAAAGAGCGCATGAACCCACTAGGCCACCAAAACCTTCTCTAAATGCTCGATCGAATTTTAACTTTGTTATCGTTCGGAGTGAGGAATTGACTGTCATACCAAAATTGAATTACGATCAACTTGAACTTATCCTGTGCATTAATATGGCTCGGATTGTCAAAAAGGCCGCTTCTAATTCTCGCAGAATTTCTTGTTTTTTTTTTTTTGTAGTTTTTTTTGTCGTGGTGTCCGTCGAGAGGCCCGTGCCCCTCTCGGCCAGAGGAAGAAACAATGACATAAGTAAAGAAATAATTTAATTATACCGGATCCGGTTTTAGAACTCGCGACCATCAAATTCTTACCTCGGCCCCTTATCCGATTGCGCTAATGAGACATCTATTGCGGCGAGTAAGGAATTTTGTAGTAAATAAAGTCATTAGGTCGGTCACGCATCGTCTCTTTAAAATCCGTTTCAATGCCCAACGGTTACAGAGAAAAGAAATGTTTCTCAGAATTGAATAACTCCAATGTACATCCCATAACGAAGGATATTTATTTGAGAGCGTTTGTTTTGAGCAGTATTTCAGAACAACTATGATTGGGTATGGAATAAAGGTAAGAAGGGTGTACAGGTTTTATTTTGCGTGATTATAATTATTTTCTCGATGCTCGCGTCGTTGTATCTAAACTTCGCGTAATAATGTAAAGAGTATAAACTTTTAATTGACTAAAAGGCACCCAGAGTAGCATAACGCTTGCTTTCCCGATATTGCGTGTAAGTTATGTTTTTTGTCTGTTTCACTCGTGGGAACGGGCACTTCTGATTGGACAGATATTATAGTTTTGAAACTGTGTCTTTTCTATGGTTATTTTCGTTTCACAATTCATTTGTTTTAAAAAAAATCTTTTTGGGCATTTGTGTTTCTTTTCCGGAATTATACATTGTAACAACGTTTAAAATAATTTATAAGGCCTATGAAATCTTAAAGAAAGTCCATAACTTACACTGAATTTACTTTACATGTAACGAGATTGTTCGTGACCCGGTTTTGAAGATAAACAAATATTGACCGAGTTAGTGATGGTGCAATACCGGAAGTGAAATCAACCAACACAGCTCTTTTGCATGGCGTTGTTTGAACATACCTTAGTGGTATTGAGATATCAGTTATCGTCGAGAAACCGGTCAACGGATCGAAGACTCAGATTTATAGCAAATTGTTCGCTTTCTTTGAAATTGTCAAACAAATCGAAGTGCCAGTGTTTTGTAAAGTTTCAGCTGGCCTTGGTTTCTCGCGTAGCGAATATCCATAGAATCGCTTCACTACTTTTCCGTGTTAAATTGCAAAATAGGTTTACAGCTTAAGCGTTGAAAAAAGAAAAAAGAAAAACAAGTGAAAAGGAATAGAAAAAAAAAGAGATCAAAGAAAAAAAAACTTCACTTTACATTACATTAAACCACCGACACCAAGGTGCCATTAGAACGCGAAATGAGCGCACTAACCCACTAGGCCACCAAAACCTTCTCTTAGCACAAGATCGAATTTTAAATTGTTTATCATTCGGAGTTACGAATTGACTGTCATGCCAACTGAAAGGTGACAAAAATTGAATTACGATCAACTTGAACTTATCCTGTGCATTAATCCGGCTCGGATGGTCAAAAAGGCCGCTTCTAATTCTCGCAGAATTTCTTGTTTTTTTTTTTTTTGTAGTTTTTTTTGTCGTGGTGTCCGTCGAGAGGCCCGTGCCCCTCTCGGCCAGAGGAAGAAACAATGACACAAGTAAAGAAATAATTTAATTATACCGGATCCGGTTTTAGAACTCGCGACCATCAAATTCTTACCTCGGCCCCTTATCCGATTGCGCTAATGAGACATCTGTTGCGGCGAGCAAGGAATTTTGTAGTAAATAAAGTCATTAGGTCGGTCACGCATCGTCTCTTTAAAATCCGTTTCAATGCCCAACGGTTACAGAGAAAAGAAATGTTTTCTCAGAATTGAATTACCCCAGTGTACATCCCATAACAAAGGATATTTATTTGAAAGCGTTTGTTTTGAGCAGTATTTCAGAACAACAGATGATTGGGTATGGAATAAAGGTCAGAAGGTGTACAGGTTTTATTTTGCGTGATTATAATTATTTTCTCGATGCTCGCGTCGTTCTATCTAAACTTTGCGTAATAATGTAAAGAGTATAAACTTTTAATTGACTAAAAGGCACCCAGAGTAGCATAACGCTTGCTTTCCCGATATTGCGTGTATTAAAAGTTATGTTTCTTGTCTGTTTCACTCGTGGGAACGGGCACTTCTGATTGGACAGATATTATAGTTTTGAAACTGTGTCCTGTCTATGGTTATTTTCGTTTCACAATTCATTTGTTTTAAAAAAAATCTTTTTTGGGCATTTGTGTTTCTTTTCCGGAATGATAAATTGTAACAACGTTTAAAATAATTTATAAGGCCTATGAAATCTTAAAGAAAGTCCATAACTTTCACTGAATTTACTTTACATGTAACGAGATTGTTCGTGACCCGGTTTTGAAGATAAACAAATATTGACCGAGTTAGTGATGGTGCAATACCGGAAGTGAAATCAACCAACACAGCTCTTTTGCGTGGCGTTGTTTGAACATACCTTAGTGGTATTGAGTTATCAGTTATCGTCGAGAAATCGGTCAACGGATCGAAGACTCAGATTTATAGCAAATTGTTCGCTTTCTTTGAAATTGTCAAACAAATCGAAGTGCCAGTGTTTTGTGAAGCTTCAGCTGGCCTTGGTTTCGCGCGTAGCGAATATCCATAGAATCGCTTCACTACTTTTCCGTGTTAAATTGCAAAATAGGTTCACAGCTTAAGCGTTGACAAAAGAAAAAAGAAAAACAAGTGAAAAGGAATGGAAAAAAAAAGAGATAAAAAAAATTTTCACTCTGTTGAGACTTGAACCATCCACCCTACGCTACCATGACAGTATGCAACGAGCACATTAACCCACTAGGCCACTAAAACCTTCTCTTAACGCAGAATCGAATTTTAAATTCTTTATCATTCAGAATGACGAATTGACTGTCATGCCAACTGAAAGGTGACAAAAATTGAATTAAGATCAACTTGAACTTATCCTGTGCATTAATCCGGCTCGGATGGTCAAAAAGGCCGCTTCTAATTCTCGCAGAATTTCTTGTTTCTTTACTTATGTCATTGTTTCTTCCTCTGGCCGAGAGGGGCACGGGCCTCTCGACGGACACCACGACAAAAAAAACTACAAAAAAAACAAGAAATTCTGCGTGAATTAGAAGCGGCCTTTTTGACCATCCAAGCCGGATTAATGCACAGGATAAGTTCAAGTTGATCGTAATTCAATTTTTGCCACCTTTCAGTTGGCATGACAGTCAATTCGTCATTCTGAATGATAAAGAATTTAAATTTCAAATTTGCGTTAAGAGAAGGTTTTAGTGGCCTAGTGGGTTAATGTGCTCGTTGCATACTGTCATGGCAGCGTAGGGTGGGTGGTTCAAGTCTCAACAAAGTGGAAATTTTTTTTTCTTTTATCTCTTTTTTTTCCATTCCTTTTCACTTGTTTTTCTTTTTTCTTTTGTCAACGCTTAAGCTGTAAACCTATTTTGCAATTTAACACGGAAAATTAGTGAAGCGATTCTATGGATATTCAGCTACGCGCGAAATCAAGGCCAGCTGAAGCTTCACAAAACACTGGCACTTCGATTTGTTTGACAATTTCAAAGAAAGCGAACAATTTGCTATAAATCTGAGTCTTCGATCCGTTGACCGGTTTCTCGACGATAACTGATAACTCAATACCACTAAGGTATGTTCAAACAACGCCACGCAAAAGAGCTGTGTTAGTTGATTTCACTTCCGGTATTGCACCATCACTAACTCGGTCAATATTTGTTTATCTTCAAAACCGGGTCACGAACAATCTCGTTACATGTAAAGTAAATTCAGTGAAAGTTATGGACTTTCTTTAAGATTTCATAGGCCTTATAAATAATTTTAAACGTTGTTACAATTTATCATTCCGGAAAAGAAACACAAATGCCCAAAAAAGATTTTTTTTAAAACAAATGAATTGTGAAACGAAAATAACCATAGACAGGACACAGTTTCAAAACTATAATATCTGTCCAATCAGAAGTGCCCGTTCCCACCAGTGAAACAGACAAGAAACATAACTTTTAATACACGCAATATCGGGAAAGCAAGCGTTATGCTACTCTGGGTGCCTTTTAGTCAATTAAAAGTTTATACTCTTTACATTATTACGCAAAGTTTAGATACAACGACGCGAGCATCGAGAAAATAATTATAATCACGCAAAATAAAACCTGTACACCCTTCTGACCTTTATTCCATACCCAATCATCTGTTGTTCTGAAATACTGCTCAAAACAAACGCTTTCAAATAAATATCCTTTGTTATGGGATGTACACTGGGGTAATTCAATTCTGAGAAAACATTTCTTTTCTCTGTAACCGTTGGGCATTGAAACGGATTTTAAAGAGACGATGCGTGACCGACCTAATGACTTTATTTACTACAAAATTCCTTGCTCGCCGCAACAGATGTCTCATTAGCGCAATCGGATAAGGGGCTGAGGTAAGAATTTGATGGTCGCGAGTTCTAAAACCGGATCCGGTATAATTAAATTATTTCTTTACTTGTGTCATTGTTTCTTCCTCTGGCCGAGAGGGGCACGGGCCTCTCGACGGACACCACGACAAAAAAAACTACAAAAAAAAAAAAAAACAAGAAATTCTGCGAGAATTAGAAGCGGCCTTTTTGACCATCCGAGCCATATTAATGCACAGGATAAGTTCAAGTTGATCGTAATTCAATTTTGGTATGACAGTCAATTCCTCACTCCGAATGGTAACAAAGTTAAAATTCGATCGAGCATTTAGACAAGGTTTTGGTGGCCTAGTGGGTTAGTGCGCTCTTTTCGAACTGTAATGACAGATTAGGGTCGGTGGTTCAAGCCTCAACAGAGTGAAGGTTTTTTTTTTCTTTGATCTCTTTTTTTTTCTATTCCTTTTCACTTGTTTTTCTTTTTTCTTTTGTCAACGCTTAAGCTGTCAACCTATTTTGAAATTTAACACGGAAAAGTACTGAATCGATTCTATGGATATTCGCTACGCGAGAAACCAAGGCCAGCCGAAGTTTGACAAAACATTGGCTCTTCGATTTGCTTGACAACTTCGAAGAAAGCGAAGAATTTAGTATAAATCTGCGTCTTCGATACGTTGACCAGTTTCTCGACGATAACCGATATCTCCAATACTACTAAGCTATGTTCAAACAACGCCACGCAAAAGAGCTGTGTTGGTTGATTTCACTTCCGGTATATCACCATCACTAGTACTTCCGGTATTGCACCATCACTAACTCAGGTCAATATTTGCCAATCTCGTTACATGTAAAGTAAATTCACTGAAAGTTATGGACTTTCTTTAAGATTTCATAGGCCTTATAAATTATTTTAAACGTTGTTACAATTTATCATTCCGGAAAAGAAACACAAATGCCTAAAGATTTTGTTTAAAACAAATGCATTGTGAAACGAAAATAACCATAGACAGGACACAGTTTCAAAACTATAATATCTGTCCAATCAGAAGTGCCCGTTCCCACGAGTGAAACAGGCAAAACATAATTAACTTGCACGCAATATCGGGAAAGCAAGCGTAATGCTCCTCTCGGTGAATTTTAGTCAATTAAAGTTTATACTCTTTGCATTATTACGCGAAGTTTAAATTCAACGACGCGAGCATCGAGAAATTAATTATAATCACTCAAAATATAACCTGTACAGCCTTGTGACCCTTATTCCATAGCCTCCTTGCTGTAGTTTAGCCGTCATTTTTAACTCCATTTCGTTGAATTTTTTCCTACGAGTACTTTACATTATAAAATAACTGAAGGCAGTGAAGCTCTGAACGAAACCTCACCACGTGAAGGCCAGAAATCTTTTTGTTTGTCTACCTGTAATAAATTGCCTTTTAGTCAATTAAAGTTTACACTCTATATTATTACGCGAAGTTTAGATACAACGATGCGAGCATCGAGAAAATAATCATGATCACTCAAAATATAACCTGTAAAGCCTTCTTACCTTCATTCAATAGCCGCCTTGTGCCTTCTAGCCGTTTTGAACGCCATTTCGTCGATTTTGTTTCCTACGAGTACTGTACATTACAAAATAACTGAAGGCAGGGGGGCTCCGAACCAACCCTCACCACGCGAAGGCCAATAAATTCCAACCAAATCGACTTATCTCCCTCAAATTGCCACCAGAGAGACCGAAGATTATATGCCTATCCGTCCGATGCGCGCCAGTTTCCAAATTCGGTTGCATGCGCTGTAGAAGAGTTCCGTTGTTTGCCCGGTAACCCAACGGGCATACTACGCGTTCAAAAACTGAGAGATCAATCAGACTGCCGAAACTTTAGCCTACGAGGCAAAGCCACAAAATTTTTGAAGTGTCGAGAATATGGCATTTCATACTATGCCCAAGCTGGCAAAAATGGTGAGCCACGAAGCTACCTTTCTTTTCATAATCGCGTGACAATTCTCAACGAAAATCCTCTGGCCGAGAGGGGCACGGGCCTCTCGACGGACACCACGACAAAAAAAACTACAAAAAAAAACTACAAAAAAAAAAAAAAAAAGGGTATTACTAGAAGCGGCTCGTCGCTAAGCGACGGCCGCTTAAAAAAAAAACCAAGAAATTCTGCGAGAATTAGAAGCGGCCTTTTTGACCATCCGAGCCGGATTAATGCACTTTGTCACCTTTCAGTTGGCATGACAGTCAATTCGTCACTCTGAATGATAAAGAATTTAAAATTCGGTTATGCGTTAGAGAAGGTTTTGGTGGCCTGGTGGGTTAGTGCGCTCTTTTCGTACTGTAACCCTTGAGCATTGAAAGGCTTTTAAAAAGACGATGCGTGACCGACGTAATGACTTTATTTACTACAAAATTATCTAGTGACCGCAAGAGATGTCTCATCAGCGCAATCGGATAGCGCAATCGGATAAGGGATTTGAAGGTCACGAGTTCAACTCCGGGCGCCGTTATTAGAAAACTTATTTCTTTACTTTATGTAAATGTTTCTTCCTCTGGCTGAGAGGGGCACGGAACGCTCAAATAAATTCATTTCCTATAATTCTGACTAAACATTTCTTTTTGAAAGGATTTCGCCACTTTCGACTCTGACCCCTGTATTTTATGGCCACCAAAATCTACAAGTTCAGTTTAAAAACATTTACGGTCTTCCGAATAGCTTTAGTTAAGTCATCAGTGTTGTGAAATACTGCTCAAAATAAACGCTTTCAAATAAATTCCTTCCCTACTGGATGTACATTGGAGTAATTCAATTCTGACAAAACATTTCTTTCCTCTGTAACCCTTGAGCATTGAAAGGCTTTTAAAGAGACAATGCGTGACCGACGTAATGACTTTATTTACTACAAAATTCTCTAGTAACCGCAAGAAGTGTCTCCTTACCGCAATCGGATAAGGGACCGAGATTGGGATCTTAAGGTCGCGAGTTCAAGTCGCGGCGCCGCTATTAGAAAATTAAGTGCTTTACTTATGTCATTGTTTCTTCCTCTGGCCGAGAGGGGCACGGGCCTCTCGGCGGACACCACGACAAAAAAAACTAAAAAAAAAAGAAATTCTGCGAGAATTAGAAGCGGCCTTTTTGACCATCCGAGCCGGATTAATGCACTTTGTCACCTTTCAGTTGGCATGACAGTCAATTCGTCACTCTGAATGATAAAGAATTTAAAATTCGGTTATGCTTTAGAGAAGGTTTTGGTGGCTTGGTGGGTTAGTGTGCTCTTTTCGTATTGTATTGACAGCTTAGGGTCGGTGGTTCAAGCCTCAACAGAGTGAAGTTTTTTTTCTTTGATCTCTTTTTTTTTTCTTTTCCTTTTCACTTGCTTTTCTTTTTTCTTTTGTCAACGCTTAAGCTGTAAACCTATTTTGTAATTTAACACGGAAAAGTAGTGAACCGATACTATGGATATTCGCTACGCGACAAACCAAGGCCAGCTGAAGCTTGACAAAACACTGGCACTTCGATTTGTTTGACAATTTCAAAGAAAGCGAACAATTTGGTATAAATCTGAGTCTTCGATACGTTGACCAGCTTCTCGACGATAACCGATATCTCAATACTACCAAGGTATGTTCAAACAACGCCACGCAAAAGAGCTGTATTTGACTTCCGGTATTGCACCATCACTAGTACTTCCGGTATTGCACCATCACTAACTCGGTCAATATTTTGGGCCAAAAGGAACGCTCAAATAAATTCATTTCCTATAATTCTGACTAAACATTTCTTTTTTAAAGGATTTCGCCATTTCCGACTCTGACCCCTGTATTTTATGGCCACCAAAATCTACTAGTTCAGTTTAAAAACATTTACGGTCTTCCGAATAGCTTTAGTTAAGTCATCGGTGTTGTGAAATACTGCTCAAAATAAACGCTTTCGAATAAATTCCTTTCCTACTGGATGTACATCGGAGTAATTTAATTCTGACAAAACATTTCTTTCCTCTGTAACCCTTGAGCATTGAAAGGCTTTTAAAGAGACGATGCGTGACCGACGTAATGACTTTATTTACTACAAAATTATCTAATGACCGCAAGAGATGTCTCATCAGCGCAATCGGATAGCGCAATCGGATAAGGGATTTGAAGGTCACGAGTTCAACTCCGGGCGCCGTTATTAGAAAACTTATTTCTTTACTTTATGTAAATGTTTCTTCCTCTGGCTGAGAGGGGCACGGAACGCTCAAATAAATTCATTTCCTATAATTCTGACTAAACATTTCTTTTTGAAAGGATTTCGCCACTTTCGACTCTGACCCCTGTATTTTATGGCCACCAAAATCTACAAGTTCAGTTTAAAACATTTACGGTCTTCCGAATAGCTTTAGTTAAGTCATCAGTGTTGTGAAATACTGCTCAAAATAAACGCTTTCAAATAAATTCCTTCCCTACTGGATGTACATTGGAGTAATTCAATTCTGACAAAACATTTCTTTCCTCTGTAACCCTTGAGCATTGAAAGGCTTTTAAAGAGACGATGCGTGACCGACGTAATGACTTTATTTACTACAAAATTCTCTAGTAACCGCAAGAAGTGTCTCCTTACCGCAATCGGATAAGGGACCGAGATTGGGATCTTAAGGTCGCGAGTTCAAGTTGCGGCGCCGCTATTAGAAAATTAAGTGCTTTAGGGCCTGTTCGCACTATGCGAAATTTTGTTTGATTTACCAAAAAATCTGTCAACGCGAAGCCATTTCTAGTGCGAACGATTTTTTGCACCCACCAAAATTTTTGCAAGCGCAACGAAACTTCAAAGATTCCGTCGACTAGCTTTGGAGGCTGTAAAAATTTTGTCAGGCGAGAAAATCCTTTGTTCGTTGACATCCATCCGTCATTGGGTCATCAAATTGATGACGGACTCCTTCAGTGTGGGTTTTGCGGTTGCCTTGCATTAGAGCCATCTGTCACTAAAAAAAATTTCGCATCTTCATATGCGAACAGGATTACGAAAACAAAAAATTGGTGATTACAAAATTTTCACTTTTTTTGCAAACGCCAAACTCAAATTTTCGTCTTAGTGCGAACAGGGCCTTACTTATGTCATTGTTTCTTCCTCTGGCCGAGAGGGGCACGGGCCTCTCGGCGGACACCACGACAAAAAAAACTAAAAAAAAAAAAAACGGGTAATTTAAGAAGCGGCTCGTCGCTAAGCGACGGCCGCTTAACAAGAAATTCTGCGAGAATTAGAAGCGGCCTTTTTGACCATCCGAGCCGGATTAATGCACTTTGTCACCTTTCAGTTGGCATGACAGTCAATTCGTCACTCTGAATGACAAAGAATTTAAAATTCGGTTATGCGTTAGAGAAGGTTTTGGTGGCCTGGTGGGTTAGTGCGCTCTTTTCGTACTGTATTGACAGCTTAGGGTCGGTGGTTCAAGCCTCAACAGAGTGAAGTTTTTTTTTTCTTTGATCTCTTTTTTTTTCTATTCCTTTTCACTTGTTTTTCTTTTTTCTTTTGTTAACGCTTAAGCTGTAAACCTATTTTGCAATTTAACACGGAAAAGTAGTGAACCGATACTATGGATATTCGCTACGCGACAAACCAAGGCCAGCTGAAGCTTGACAAAACACTGGCACTTCGATTTGTTTGACAATTTCAAAGAAAGCGAACAATTTGGTATAAATCTGAGTCTTCGATCCGTTGACCAGCTTCTCGACGATAACCGATATCTCAATACTACCAAGGTATGTTCAAACAACGCCACGCAAAAGAGCTGTATTTCACTTCCGGTATTGTACTATCACTAGTACTTCCGGTATTGCACCATCACTAACTCGGTCAATATTTTGGGCCAAAAGGAACGCTCAAATAAATTCATTTCCTATAATTCTGACTAAACATTTCTTTTTGAAAGGATTTCGCCATTTCCGACTCTGACCCCTGTATTTTATGGCCACCAAAATCTACTAGTTCAGTTTAAAAACATTTACGGTCTTCCGAATAGCTTTAGTTAAGTCATCGGTGTTGTGAAATACTGCTCAAAATAAACGCTTTCGAATAAATTCCTTTCCTACTGGATGTACATCGGAGTAATTTAATTCTGACAAAACATTTCTTTCCTCTGTAACCCTTGAGCATTGAAAGGCTTTTAAAGAGACGATGCGTGACCGACGTAATGACTTTATTTACTACAAAATTATCTAGTGACCGCAAGAGATGTCTGATCAGCGCAATCGGATAGCGCAATCGGATATGGGATTTGAAGGTCACGAGTTCAACTCCGGGCGCCGTTATTAGAAAACGTACTTCTTTACTTTATGTAAATGTTTCTTCCTCTGGCTGAGAGAGGCACGGAACGCTCAAATAAATTCATTTCCTATGATTCTGACTAAACATTTCTTTTTGAAAGGATTTCGCCACTTTCGACTCTGACCCCTGTATTTTATGGCCACCAAAATCTACAAGTTCAGTTTAAAAACATTTACGGTCTTCCGAATAGTTTTAGTCATCCGAATAGCTTTAGTCATCAGTGTTGTGAAATACTGCTCAAAATAAACGCTTTCAAATAAATTCCTTTCCTACTGGATGTACATTGGAGTAATTCAATTCTGACAAAACATTTCTTTCCTCCGTAACCCTTGAGCATTGAAAGGCTTTTAAAGAGACGATGCGTGACCGACTTTATTTACTACAAAATTCTCTAGTAACCGCAAGAAGTGTCTCCTTACCGCAATCGGATAAGGGACCGAGATTGGGATCTTAAGGTCGCGAGTTCAAGTCGCGGAAGTGAAAGTAATAAGCAAAGGACCGCCAACGATAATGCTGTAAAACGTAGGCGCCGCTATTAGAAAATTAATTGCTTTACTTATGTCATTGTTTCTTCCTCTGGCCGAGAGGGGCACGGGCCTCTCGGCGGACACCACGACAAAAAAAACTAAAAAAAAAAAAAACGGGTAATTTAAGAAGCGGCTCGTCGCTAAGCGACGGCCGCTTAAAAAAAAAAAAAAAGGGTATTACTAGAAGCGGCTCGTCGCTAAGCGACGGCCGCTTAAAAAATGGTCTTGATATATAAAGAAAAGGAACTTAAAACGTTGGAAGATATCCAGAAGCTGACAGTGAAAGACCTTAGGGATATTTTGGAGTCCAATTCGGAAGGAGCCGGTGGCACGAAGGCGGACTTAGTTTTGAAAGTTTACGCTTTGCTTATGAGTGTCGTACCGTCGGAGCAAAACCACCAAGCAACTGTGGAAATCAATGCGGATTTCAAGTACGATGAAACACTGAGACGAATCTCCGCTCTTGAATGGTCTACAGACCGTCGTCAGATGCCAGAGTTGAATTTTATTCAGCTTTATGATTACTTAGTTGTGTCAACTCGCAAATACCGCCACATTGTGCTTAAGGGGACAAACTACAAGAAACTGAAATCGTATCAATTTTTTTTTCGAAGGCAACGTAAAACGGCTAGAAAGTAAAACTTACTAAGGTTTGACGTATGTGAAAGCTAGTGTTCTACCGTCTATGAAGAAGACGCCGTACAGAGTTTTGGTAGAGTTCTCACATCAATGCGATATATTGCGGGCTACATGCACGTGTCCGGCTGGTCTTGGGTCCCAAGGCAGGGGGGAAAATGCAATCACGTCGGAGGCGTCCTATTTGCCATCGAAGATTTTACCAGGAGAGGTTTGCAAAAACATGCCGAACCTTTAAGCTGCACATCCCGCCTCTCAGTATGGGTAGTGCCACGAAACCAAAGCGTTGCTGCGAAACCACTCGACCAAGTGTTGATTAGGAAAATACGATTCGGAAAGAAAAATATTAGTCTTCAACCCAAAATTATAAAATTTGACCCACGAGCTCCACAGCAGCGAACTAAAAATGAACAGAATTTCAAGAACTCTTGCGAAAATCTTCAAAACTGTCTGCCTTCCAGCTCATTTTTCTTGTTCCAGGACATCAAGTCAAATTGTACTAAGGCTGCCTCCTATGAAGAAGAGGAAGAACCAGAAAGCGTTCCCTTCACAGACAGCTATGACATAGGCACAAAACATTTCAAAAGGATGGTTGATGAACACGTCCACAATTTATCTATCACCCAGGATGAGGTCCAGGAAACGGAGAGGCTAACACGTGGACAAAACAGAAACAATCTTTGGTTTGAAAAGAGGAAAACTCTTCTTACAGCCTCGAATTTTGGCAAAGCGGCCAAGACAAAAGTGGAACCTTCAAACAAAGTGAAGTCAATACTTTATTCAAACTTCACGACAGATGCTGTTCAGTATGGCATTGAAAGTGAGCAAAAGGCAGTGGACATATTTACAAGGGAAATGAGAAAAGATGGGATTGTTGTCCATGTTGAGGAAGTAGGGCTTTTGGTCTCTAAAGACACCTTACATGTATCTGGGAGCCAGCATGGACAGAATAGTTATCTACATAAACAGAAATGAAAAGTGGGGAATGGAAATAAAATCTCCCCTAAGCAAGGCAGGCATGACTGTTGATGAGGCATGTAAATCCAAGAATTTCTTTTTGGAGAAACTAACTGATGGAACTGTCACACTTAAAAGAAATCATGACTACTACTATCAAATTCAGGGACAGCTCTACTGTTCCAACATAAATCTTAAGGGCATTGTTTTCGTGGTGTACTTCGGAGAGGACAGACCATTATTTATTGAATACATTTACCCAGACAACAGTACTTGGTTCAATGACTTTCTGCCAAAGATTGATTTCTTTTACAGAAGAGCTCTTTTCCCTGAGATTCTCACCAAACGAGTTCAGCGAGGAAAGCCCCTGTACATCCATGGTGGTTGGCTTGCCTACGGACAATATTCCTGTACAAGGACTGGGTTTAAATTGAGATTTCACAGGGAAAATTAAGCTACAAAATGAAAACAAATGCCTAGGCCTTCTTGTTCACCTACAAGCTACATGTATTCAAATATAAAAAAAATATTATGAAGCCAATTTCCACCTACAAACCATCATTACAATAGCTGAAAAACTGTGCTAAGCGACAAGTGAAGTCATTGCATAACATCAGAAGCATATAACCTTGAAGCGATTAGGTCTGTCGCAAAGCTGGGGTTTATTAGCACGCGAGATTAGCCAATCAGAATTTACTTCCTAATATGGATACTCGACATCTTGCGTGATCGTACAGGGAAAAGCTGCATCGCAATGTAAACAAATGTCAACAATGCATTGTAAAAGAAAATTACAGTTTGTTGAGGTCAGGTTTGACCAAAGTGGGACGCTTATTCCATCTAAACGCCCTAGAGTGACTGCCAACGGACACCCCAAAGGCAACTTCGCGAAATTAGTAAAAGAACAGCGCAGGGAATGTGAAATTGAAAGCGCTTTAAGTTCATGTAACGATCCGAGCGCAAATGATCAAGAATATTTGTCATTCCGGCAGCGAGGATATCGTTTTATCGCTCCGCGACCAGCCCAGCTATGTGCAGAAAATAACCACAAGATGGCTAGTAACACCGTAAATTTCCTTCAATCGGAGACCTCAAACGTAGCCGGGAACGAAACGCCAACAAAGTCATCATGTATGCCGATCCATTCCGCTCATTCAGATGTATCCGATGATTGGATTCAGCGAGTCATAAAAATTATCTCTCGCAAAGCTCCAGGATTTCAATTCACATTGTGGAGGGCTGGTCACGGTGAAGTATGTATGGTTTCAAAAACTGACTTGTCTGGGTACGATCCTAACTTGGTGTTTGCGAGTGGTTGTGCTCCGGTGTGTTTACATGTTTCCTCGGATGGGAACTACGCCATTAAAGTACTCTTTCGTGATGCATTTAAAGGCACATTTAAGGATGAAGATGATTTTGCCTCTCTCCTTGATGTTATGAACAACTACAAAATTTGTCCTGGCCTGAAAACGCCACCAGAGGTCAACTCGGCTTTGAAACGGGCATGGGGTTTTCCCTTCCAAAGAGCGGACAGCCATAAATATTTGCTGTTACACCTACCTGGCAACAAAAAGCAAGTGCCTGGCTCCGCCCTCTTTGATGTATGTACGAATTGCAAGAAACTTTACCGGAAACTGAATAATATCGCGAAGAAACGTCGAAGTAACCGAAGAAATCGTGTGCTAAAGTCTTCAACGTGTAATTGAAAGTTCTTAAGCCCGAAAAGTGCGAAGAAAAGACTGCGTAACTTAACGGCGGATGCTTGACGACTAACGAAGGAGGGGAAAGAAAAAATCACAGATGAGCACTCCAATGTTTTGCAAAACATGTCAGATGGTTATAACTTCTTTGTTGGCTGGGCTGACTATGCCTGGGCACAACTATTAGGTATGATTTGCATTCTTTAAAAAAAATGAAATGTCCATTGTGACAGTTCTCTCGTTGACAGATTGCCTGTTTGGGATCTATTCTACACTCCTCTATAATATATTAATTTCAGCCTTCTATTTGCTCCTTAACGCACACCATAAATATTTATTGGTAGAGTGATTGTTACGAGACAAACATAAATGGACAGCCTTAAGAAGCAATGTACAATGTATGTACTTCACACTTGTTTTTTTTCCAAATCATTTGACAATTTACAGAACCAAACTTGACTGCTTCCAACCAAAAAGGGTTTCTTGCATGGCAAGTAAGTAACATTTCTTCAATCATATTATTCAATATTTATTGTTTATTTTGACCAAATAAATGTCAAAGCAATTGATATTTCATCATAACCGTTTTAATGGCAGAGGCAAGTTTAATGAGACTTAAAAGTCCAAATATCAACAACTCATTATTAAGAAGCTTGCTAGGTAATCCTAGTCTCCTTTGCAGCTGTTATTTGGGTTGTCATGCAACGCTCCTCCCACTAATGGCTGCTCACTTGAGCTTTGCATTCCTTTCCCTCAAACTGACCAATAAGGAGCAGGCTTCCATTTTCTAGAGACCTGGTCCTAGTCCTTGTCTTGTTGTGTTTTTGGCGGCAAATATAACAAGAAATATGATTGGCACAGCTGCCAAGGATTACATGCATTTTATTGGTTCTCGATAACAGAGGGAAAGGAATATAGATCTCAAGTGAGCAGCCGTTGGTGGGGAGGAGTGTTATGTGACGACCCTAATAACGGCTGCGAAGGAGACGAAGGTAATCCAAGCTACACGAAGAAGAATTTGAAAGTACAACAGAAATAATTTCATGTCAAACTTTTTCCCTCTTGTTATTTAATTTTTTTCCAAAATTATAAGCCACTACCAAACCTTTTTACTGTCCCTACAGACATGGGATTTAACAAGACTAATGTATTATGGCTTCACGGAGTTCTGCGAACACTTCATAAGTAACTTCCCAGGCTACTACATATGGCCTCTCCGGTTAAATGGAAGTGCACTTGAAACAATATTCAGTCAGCTGAAATTCAGCATGAATGGCCAGTTGTCCAGTGTCAACTATTCAGCAGCCCTCACAACACTGAAGCTAAAACGACGCATTCATGGGTGGAGGGGAAAGTTTGTTTACAGAAAGACACCATTATATGTAAGAGAAATTTCACTTAAGAGAAAGTAGTATTCAAGTTTAGAGAAAGATATCTTTCATGCAGTGTATAATCATTGTAGCCTAAACAATGAATTGATAAGAAAAAATGTTTTCATTATCTTGGAATAAAAAAGGTACATGTATCTTTTGCATAAACAAACACCAGAGTCAGTATTATTGTACAATTCATTTTATTAGTAGGCCACATGCAAAAAGTGATGTAAATATGAGCAAATTAGTTGTAAACATATTCGTATAATTGAGGTACGATGTACGTACATGCAGTTATACTGTTAGAACCTGAGTAAGAAAAATGGTACATATATGCAGTTATAATAACTTGAGTAAGAAATGTTTTCAATAAAACAGTAACAAGTATTTTATTATGCAACAATTTGCTTCTTGTAACAATATAAAAAAGAACCATAACAATTGAAGATTGTCAGCATCAATTATTAAAATCATTAAAGAGTTATTTTCCCCAAAGGTATGTTGCAGTACATGAAGACACATTATTGCAATGGGTAACAAATGGTTAACTCTCAACATCATGACATATTCTACTAAAGTACCCTGTCTGTCATACTACTCTGTCTACTACTCCACTCATAACTACACTAACATGATGTCTAGAGTTTATTTCTAAGCTGTTAAATCACAACTACAATTCCCTAGTGGTTTGGAACTCTCTCTTTCATACCATAAATCTGGATTTCTTACTCATACACAGACACACATACTTCGCAGAAATGCATGATTAAGGTTAAGCGATGATGAGAAACATTTGACTGTTCAAATTACACAAAATGTAAACCCAAACAGTTCCACTCTCATCTTGTGATATAGAAAATATTTTCAGGGAAAAAAAGACTAATATTCTGTGGTTAATGTCTTAAATGCATCTTCTGATTAGCTGGCAACCTTCAGCTTATTCCTTAACATAACTTGTCTGTCCTGTGTTTGTCTCTCATGATGTTCCTCAACACATTTCTGTGCTCTAACAAATTCATTGCATCTGATGTTGAACATTTTGCGTAACAGTCTATTGTAAAGATCTAATTTCATACTTGGGGAAATTGTAATACCAAGGCATGTCAGTGCTTCATAAAATTTCCGCTTTATGCCACTGTCACTCATCACCTGTTGTTCGGCAACCTGTATCAGCCAATTTAATTATCAGTAAAAAATCATAAAACAATGGTAATACTTCTACTAACAATGAAGGCATGTTGAAGAACAAAGATCACGCAAATATCTTGCACCTGCAAAATGTGTTGGTGTGTTGCAGAAGAGTTCCATTTACTGCAGCTGTAAAAAGGTAAGGTGCTAACAATAAAAAAAACCATATAACCACATTTGATGACAAGAAGCATATGCCTCTGTGCTAACCTACTGTATTCAGGTACTGATTGGTTTCCAATTTTTGAAAATGCAAAGGGGTTATGCACCAGTCAAAGTAAACCCTGAACTCCCCCCCCCCCCCCGCCCCCACCACCCTGGGATAAAGTGGGGGAATGGTTCTGAATACTGTACAAAAATTGACAAATGTCCCACCATATGGAGAAATATTTTGTGGACAACAGCACACGTCCCACCCTCTAGCTGCCCTGTTGGATTCGAACAAATCCCTACTAATGCTCCACATCCCCCAAGACAAGAATGACAAACAAAACAAATGCCCCACATCCTTGGGGCACAAAGAGCTGCCAATGAGGTGATAACTCCCCACCAAAGCCCCACTTATGCTGGGTTGGGGTTTAAACTGACTGGTGCATTAATATCTCAAAGGGAAATACTGTGAAATGAAGTTAGGAACGGAAATAATGCTATTGATACTCAGATGCTTGTTAACAGACCTAGGGGTGATATCTTGCTTAAGTCTAAACTAACCTTGAAGAGTCTTCTGCCAAACAACTGATATCCATTTTGATTCACAACCCTTCCGAATATACTTGCGTAAATTTCCGCAGGAAAGAAATAAGTTCCATCTTTAAAACAAGTAAGTTTCCTTCGTCAAGACTGTACAGAAAATTGGGGATGTTTGTCTTTTCGTGATCCTCCATTTTCTCAAGAGCGTCAATTTTCATGCATATCATATTCTTGAGACTCTGTTTAGATCTCGAAAGTTCTATGGCAATTTGTCGCAAACGTTTTTTCAGTTTCAGTGCCGCCGCAGAACCTAGCTTTAAAAGCGAAAACATCGTCCTCAGAAATGTTAATAACTCTCTCTAGCAACCATGACTGTACGTGAAACTGTAGCTTCCTGACTCTCCCTCACAAACTTAAAACCAGCGATCACAACACTCTCCAGAATACACGACACTATCTCTTTGCCGCGCGATGGAACCGCCTTCACTATTTCCTCCACATCTCCGCTAGCTAGCACCTGCCTGACAAATTCATACCACCTCACCTGTATTAAGGCATGCTTGTCAAACGAACCCTTAACTCTTTCGGAAAATAGATCAAAGAAATGATCATTACAACGCTTCACCAAACCACGAAACGGTCCACTCGCCTCTAGTCTCCTACGCAGCCGTTCTTTGTCTCGTAACGCAACGCTCCTCGCCACTAACGGCTGCTGAAAACCGAACCACATTCCTTTCCCGACTCTTAGCCAATCAGGATCAACCTTCCATTTTCTGGAGGTGTACGCGCCAATTCCTCAGTTCGGCGTACATCCAATCACAGCCATATCGGTGTCCAGCGTGCGCTAACAATGGACTACAGTGGAGTGATAGGAAACGGTTAGCGTCTTGTTTACGTTTTTACTAGGATACTAGATCTTTACCAGTAATTGCACTTCACTTTGTTCCCGTGTAGACGAGTTTGGTGTTGAGGTTTTTTTACGTTAATCGTGGATGAAATGAATGTGACAATTTTTTTCGGGACTTGTCATATTTTGATTTGGGAATACATTCAACTCGAGATTGTAGGCCGCGTGTCTTTGAATCGGAGATAGGAAGCCAGGAACGTAAGTCATAGGCGCTCTAGTCCCGCTTTTAGGAGTCAATAGGAGAAAAATACGAGCGCTAGCTTTGCCTTTGCCAAATTGAAGCGATTTAGATGCTTTCGCTCTGTTCGCTCGGTCAGTCACGGAAACGTTTTCGCGGACAGTCTCTCCATCGGGAATAAATTATTTCGTATCTCTTCTGTAGCTCGTAGGAATCGCTTTGCTCTTGGAGGTTCCCTTTTACTGAAGACTTCCTCTCTTTCTCGTTGTATTTCTTTTTACGAAGCCCGTTGGAACTTTGTCAGCCGCTTGTAGCAAACATTTCTGGGCTAGATTACAGAATACCCGGCCACATCATTTACATATAGCGTCCACTGCAAATGAACAATTCGCTGCTGTTTGAAAAACACCTCACATCCACAATGATTGAATGATTTGTTGACAATTGAGTGAACGTTTGCCTGTATTTATCGTAATTTTCCGACGGCGATGATGACGTAAAATACGATGGACAATCTTCTTAGGAATTGTTCCATTCGTGACCAGAGTCCGTGACATCTCTGACAGAATGAAAAGCATGCTGTTTCCTTTAACGTCACTGTCATTTTTGTGATACATGATTGGTTAATTCGTTAGACCGCAAACACAAAGGGAAAGGAATGTGGTTCGGTTTTCAGCAGCCGTTAGTGGCGAGGAGCATTGCGTGACGAGACAAAGAAAGGCTGCGTAGGAGACTAACTCGCCTCCAGCACATCCACATTTGCGGCCGTATTGGAATTAAAAAAAAACTGAAGTTTGCTCTAGCCTCTCTGAATATCCTTTCAACCACAGTCTCCTCCGGGAGCGCTTTCCCGGTTAGGCTAATCGATTTTATTTTTGCTCTGGAGAGCTTTTTGACGGACTCTGCGAGCTGCCGCCATTTTTTCCAAATGAATCTTTATTCCATATTTGGGCTAAAATGCATCTGTGCTTCTGATTGGTCGGCTAATAAACCCCAGCTTGTTTCGTAACATTACAGGGCAATTTAGACGCTTCGAGGTTATATGCTTCTGATAACATTTATTGCTTATAATGATATGACCATCAGATCTGTCAGTCTGAGGTCAGTGGCTATGGCCCTATTTTTCTCAGGCAATAAAATTTACAGTAACATCAAGGCTGTGCTCTAAGAAAAACTTCTGGGAGACCAAACCTCTGAGCTTCTGAAATTCAGGGTGCCCAGCATAGTAATTTTGTGCTAAAACTAAGGTTTCCTTGTTGCCCAAGGGCTAAAGTAAGTCACCAGGGGCCTCCGGGCACTGCTAGAGCACAGCCTTGATTTACACTTTCCCTTGAAGTCCACCCATACAGGCACATCCTTCTGAACCAAAACAAATCTAAGTACAGTAGTTCTATTTCTAGATTTCATAGGTGGACATAAGAAGAGATGAATAAACTAAATGTAATTGAACTCAAAGTATGCATTAACATTAATTTTGTCCTGAGAATAAGGAAATAGATTTTGATGACTGTGGATTTGCTACATGTACATTTGAATTCTTCACAAGGGCACACAAAACAGCAATATTATTTATGCACTGGCAAGAAATTTGAAAATGTCCAAATATTAACACCATTTGGCAGAAGGGATTATTATAATACACTAACTATTACACAAAGCAACTTTGTTTGGCTTCTGAATCATGACACAAAGCCAAGGCTATTACTGAAAGGATTAGGGTTTTCCTGGTGGTAGCAAAGGAGGAAGAAAGTTTGTAAAAGCCCACAGACAGTTGCTATCTGTGTTGCATATGGGCTTAAGGTATTTGGCAGGGTACCATCTAAAATGTGGTAAGTCTTGATCCTACCAATTGCCCTCTCCACATGTATGCGTACTGAAGCAATACTCATGGTCTCTTCAGTCTCTGCCGCAGTCAGTTGTTCTCCTCCTGCTAAGAATGGTGGCATATTCACTGTGACGCCTTCCGGCACAATGTCTTTTATGTCAAAACCGCGATCAACCATAACATTGTCTCCCCTTTCAAGTAAAGCCAACACTCCACTTTCCCTTGTTATCTGTTTGTCCGAAACTCTTCCACCCCAGAGGTCTGACAGAAAAGTCACTTGTCCATTCGGAGTCACTCCAACAAGTAGCTTCCACGTATTGTGGTGCTCGTAATCAGACCATGTTTCTGACTGTGCAAGCATTGCAGATGGCCGCCTGAATGAATAGTTCTGTGCAGTCTAAAATTACATGTGTTGTTGAGAATTCAGCAAATTTTTTGGCATATTCTTCTGCACTAGTTCTTGGGTTGGTAAGGGGAAGAGGTCTTTGAGTTCAAAGTACAACAAATTAATCCAGGTAATACAAATCCTAGAGACAAGGCTGGTGCTGATACCAAATCTGTCAGCAAGATCCTGTACAAATAAGCCAGCCTTCAGTCGCCTTAGTACCAATAAAAATTCATCAAGAAAAGTCAGTTTTCTGGAAGGACCAGGCTTTTTACGATTTTTATCATCTTGATAAGGCTGACTACCTTTCATTCTCAGTTCTCCTTTCCAGTACTGCATTTTTGTAAGTTTTGGCTCAATAAAGTCATAGAAACTGATGAGTGCCTTATGTGATGGAAAACCTGTGTAAAATAGCACAGCTGAATCATCATCCTTTATTTTGTCAAGGGAAAATTGGCGGTCCAACAAAATTTGTTTATCTTTTTGCACCTCTGTCAACTTTTCTTTGCAATCAGCTAGTTTCCATTCCAGTGATGCAATCTTTTGTTGCAGCTCTGCAATAATATCTGGTGCAACACTTGAAGTTTCAGTTGACTCCACATTGTTCGAGAGTAATACTTGGCCCCTCACCAGCTGCTGAAGATGCCTCGGGTTGATTGCTGGAAGATTCTCCCACTGATTCTTCAACGTCTACATCCATTTCTTTGTGCACTGTTTTACTCTGCTGCCTATCAGCTGGGGCCTTTCTTGTTGGCTTCTGTCTCATCCACGAAAACTGGGAGGCTCTACACCTGAAGAAAAACAAAGCAATACTGTTGTCAGTAATAATAATTTAAATTGACCCTCCTCACCAGCTGCTGAAGATGCCTCGGGTTGATTGCTGGAAGATTCTCCCACTGATTCTTCAACGTCTACATCCATTTCTTTGTGCACTGTTTTACTCTGCTGCCTATCAGCTGGGGCCTTTCTTGTTGGCTTCTGTCTCATCCACGAAAACTGGGAAGGCTCTACACCTGAAGAAAAAAGCAGCATTCTAGTTAAGAGAGTTGACTTGTGAAAGTTGTCAGCTTATTTATGTTTACAAGAAAATCAGCTGAGTTGCCTTGCAAATGAATTATAAAATTAATGCTGCCCTCATACAAACATTACAAACCCTTTCTTTAAGTCCCAGCGGCCTGTCAGAGTTCTAATAATGTCTGAACTGTTGAAATGTTTCGAAGCAAACCACAGTTGCTTTGTCACGAAGAAAAAACCGTCCCTTCCATGCTGCCGTTTTATGAGGTTGCACCATCGAATCCTTCGCTTTGGGCTACTTGGGAATGTGAAAAAATGGTAGCCAGCGTAATGCCCGTTCTCGTCATAGTAGCTGTTGCTGCAGCCAAAAACAGCACAATGCTTTCCTCTTTTCTTTTTCGAAGACGAAGGAGTGTCTTGGGGATTGTAATTTTCGTTCATTATCCAAATAATAGAAGAAAACCTGAGAATATACGCCGTGTTCTACACAAATCACCTCATGATACAAACCACGACTCAACGCCAGCCTCGACATCGTGTTCGCGCGGTTACTATTCCAAGATGGCGCCGAGAACTGTAAAAAGGGCTGGCGGGTGGGTCTTCTTCGTCCATCGCCGATGTCTGCTTAGTAACCAAGCCAAGTTTTGACTCAGTCGCGCTGAATTCGTCGAAATTTCTCACGTAATACGCGGATAATACGCGGTCTTTTCACCATGAATCGTAGAAATGCTTCTTCTAGCGATGTGCAAATCTTGTTTCGTAAATGTGCCCTGATAGGTTGTGGTATAAGTCTTTGTGTTGCACTTCTGTACTGGTTTTCATCCGGCAATAGCCAAGCAGTTTCTAGCAACAATCAAAGTCTTGACTTCTATCACCGGAGAGCTTGTGAAAAGAACTACAACAGCACATATCCATTAACGCCGCCAGAGATCACCTCTGAAGGAAAGAGGTTTAGAATCGGAATTATCGCGGATCTCGACGAAAACTCCAAATCGACTACGAAGAAAAACACGTGGACTAGTCACTTCAGACGAGGTTACCTAACACTTCATAACGACGGTAAGGTGTCCGTGGAATGGGACAAAGATATCGTCGTGTTATCATCCACTTTGTCTCAAAAAGGAAGGGGCATGGAACTGTCAGAGCTGATAGTTTTCAATGGAAAATTGTATGCTATTGATGATCGTACCGGAGTGGTATTTCAGATTCTAAACAAGCACACAGTTGCTTGGGTGATTCTACCTGATGGAGATGGTACGGAGGAGAAGGGGTTTAAAGGAGAGTGGATGGCTGTCAAAGGGAAAACTCTTTATGTTGGTGGGCTTGGAAAGGAGTGGACAACAACAGAGGGAGTTTTCCAACATCACAACCCACAGTGGGTGAAAAGTATTGGGCCCAATGGTGATGTGGTACATCATGACTGGGTGTCGAGGTACGAGGCCCTGAGAGGGGCCATGGGAATCCAGTTCCCTGGGTATATGATCCATGAGGCAGCCAACTGGAGTGATAAGCATAAGAAGTGGTTTTTTCCTACCAAGGCGAGCAAGCCATGAGATGTACACAGAGAAAGAAGATGAACATCGTGCAACTAATGTCATGATAAATTGTAATGAAGACTTCACTAACTTCCATGTGCGCACCATAGGAGAGCTGAGTTTAACTCATGGGTTCTCATCTTTTAAGTTTATCCCAGACACTCAAGACAGATTGTTTGTGGCTCTCAAGACTGAGGAAGACAGAGGAACCATTCGGTCATACATCGTAGCCTATGATATTTTTGGCAAATTACTCATGGAGGAGACTTACATTGCTGACAACAAGTTTGAAGGAATTGAATTTATTTAAAGGACGTAAAAATACCTATTTTCAATAACCTTATTTCTTTCCTACATGCTACTGGCATAGTTGTAAACTTTTCTGTAACAACAGAGCATGTGTAGAGTGCTTTTTTGCAAGTTTATCTGTAACAGTAAACAAACGTGCAGAAGAAGATGCCCAAATTTCTGCAAGGTATGTAAACAAACTATTTATCACTGCCCTGTACTTTTTTTTCAACAGCAAATCTTGCCTATTGACTGTACCAATTTTTCACCCTGGGAAATATTTTTCTTCAAAGAAAAATACCTTTTCTTGAACATTTTTTTAACAAACCCATTTTAATCAACTTGTGAAAATTTTATCCTAGCAGTCTTGTTTAACAAATCTCGGGGTCTAATGCCACCAATCACGTTTCTTTTCGTGATGTTTTTGTGGACTCATCCACCCATACAGGAACATGAATGTCAGTTTCAGGGGAAGATATTGAGTTAGTCTTTGAGCCAGACAAACTTGGATCTAGCAATGCAATTTGTGGTTAACCAAGAGCACAGCAAAAGAAATGAAAAACTTCCATTGTTATATAAATTCATTTCAGTATCATTATAGAACACGTGATTGGTACTCAGTGGAGGAAGATCCCAAGCCTGAATTCAATGAAAACACTTTCACACACAAGAAATGAAAACAAAATAGGAGCTATTGTTATTTAAATCTTGTTTCATTTCACGCAGAGAGCAAAGAAATGTAATATCTCCCGAGTTTGTTCAGTTCTTGGGCAGAAGTCAAGAGCTAAAAATTTCACGCAGAGAGCAAAGAAATGTAATATCTCCCGAGTTTGTTCAGTTCTTGGGCAGAAGTCAAGAGCTAAAAATTTAAATACCTACACAATTTGTATATAATACATTTGTGATATAAATAAATACACCTGACCTAAAAATAGCAAAGAGTACTTTCTTACACGATACAGGTGGTGTAGCTAGTCTCCTTACAAAATTAGAGCTAACTATAGAGAGACTTAAACTTGAGGGTGAAACTATCACTACAGTGGCTCTTTGTTCCCATATTTTCTGCAACAACACACTCGTCCTTCCACTGTACCCTTCAATTAATTTAGGCATCATCTGAGAATTCAATATTCAGTTTACAGAACCAAACATGCACACAAATTGCCATTTGTTAGTTTTTGACATATACCCCGCAACCAGCAAGAAATATATAGAGGTAATTTTAATTATCATGTGTTCTCAATGGATAACCAAACAATGTTTAAAGAAAATTCCCCCCATTAGGGAGGGATAAATATGCAACAACAGGACTCTTTCTGATAGCCTTATAATTGTATCATAAGGTCTAAATTTTTTTTGCAGATATGCATGTAAAAACAGTATATTGAACATCAGTAAAGATAATTTGTAGCTTGTTATAATAATACCCTCTGATGTAATTATTTTTGAACACAAATACAAGTATTATTACAGTCAAACCTGTATTAAGCAGTCACCCTCAGGTGATGGCTAAGTGGCTGTTTAAGACAGGTTACACAGAATACCGGGTACCACTACCTGTCAAACGTAATAAAATACTATTTTTTACCACAATTGCTAGTAATCTCGCAATCTTATTGGCTAATTTGCTGTTATCAATAAGAGTCTAGACAACGCTGCTCACGTCAACATGTTGCACAATGCCTTTTTTCAGCTTGCGCTCTGAAATTAACATTTTCTTTGATGCTGATATTGACCACATTTTGACCACTGTGGTGACGAATGTCGTTGTTGATAAGATTATAGACAATGCTAAACCACATTCGATTTGTTAATTATATCACATTTGACCACTGTGCAGTGAATGCAAAAAGGCATTCACAATATCACTAATTTGGTTAAGAAACCACATTGAAACAGCAACACCAAGTATTGCAGGGCCCGGTTCCTGAAAGGTGTAATAGCTCTATTCCAGGGATAAATCTGCCTTTTCCCAGGTATTCCTTTTGGTATAAGGCAGATTTATCCCTGGAATAGAGTTATTACACCTTTCAGGAACCTGCCCTTGGTTGTTAGAAAATATGTATACATATAGTTGTTAGAGTAAAGTGGCAAAGTGACCATTTAAAGATCTCCCTTAATAGAGGGTTTTCCCTGTGGCCATGTTGGAGGTACAATACAATAAAAATTATTTACACAACAATAAAACTTATTTTCCGAAGGAAAATCATTCTTTTGTTTTGTACCTCCAACAAGGTGGCTGTGACATGTGAAAAACCTCTATAGTGAGTAAACTGGTCAATCCACCCCAGAGTCGATCCACCCCACAATTGAGTCAATCTTTCTTTTTCTTTACAAGTTAGAAAAATCGCGAAAGTGCTACAATAATGAGAAGTTACATTGTATATTTTGAACTAGCGTTTTCATTGCCATCGCCGTGAAGTGTGCGTGGCACAAAAACTGGACCTGCGGACAAACGACGACAGTGATTTTTCTTGTTTTTACAAAACACTGTATTTGTAAGGATTGAAAGTTTGAAGTTGGTGATTGCTTTCAGAATGTGAACAAGTACTGGTGCATTAACATTAGAGCTTATCTTTTGCTGAATGACAAAAATTAGTTACAGTTTAGTTTTCAATTCCACTCACCAAACCGGACATTTTATTACACGGGGCGGATCGACTCAGGGTGATATGGGGCAGTTCGACTTTGGGGTGGATCGACCGCAATTCAATAGATACAGGTCAAAACAATAGAAACAGCTCTCTTGGACTTAGTAAAGAGTGACTGTGACTGCTTAATAGAGGTGACTGCTAAATTGCAATCAGCATATGGAGATTCATCTTTCTGGCAAGTTTTAAAAAAATCGGTACATAGGGTTCAGAGCCCCTTTAAATTACCCAAAAATTAAGGTGGCTCTGAACCCTATGTACTGATTTTTTAAAAAACTTTGTAGACAAATGGATCTCCATATGCTGATTGCAATTCAATAATAAAAAACGGGGATCATAAAGCCAAAATTAAGGGTATTTCTAAGGGGTTGTTCTGTTGCTATGGTAACTTTGAATGTCAAACAGTTGATCACAACTTGTTGAGAAATAATTGGGAAATATTTTGATACCATGTTCAAGGAAACAAACCAAAAATTATGGGAGTATCGATCCATCAAAGAATTGGTGTTTAAAAATAATGAAACCATTTTGAACCACCTTAATACAGGCTGACCACTTAAGGAATGAAAATGTAATGCTTGTGGGATGTGGCTGGAGTGACAAGGATACTTCACAAATTAATGTGATCAAGTAAGCTGAAGCTACTCAAAGGGCTAAGGCCACAAGGTAGTGGGCATTACCCCTTAAATCTACCAAAGCAAAGATTGAGCCCAAGCATTAGCAGCCATGGACAGCTGTTTCGGCCTTGTTAGCCCGCTACCTTGTGGCCTTTGAGTGGCTTCAGCTTACTTGATCACATTAATTTGTGAAGTATCCTGACCACTTAAGGAGGCTATCATCAGTTGTTTCTTGACTTTGAGGTTTACCTGTTGAAATTGAAACTTCCTATAGAAGAGAAGCTTCACTTTCCTTGACATCTTTTCAACCAATGACCAAAGTTTATCTTCTCATTAGTTTGCAAGCAACAGCTGGTACCATAGGGATGGCAATGCAAGGCCGCTCACACTTCATAACAAAACTTAGAGAGTGTGAACTACTCAAGTCCAACAGCTTGTAGGCCAAATTAGGAAAAAAATTGTAAGAGCTTTTTCACATAAATTGTAATTAAACGTTTTAAGGCTGGTTTTGTTCATTTGCATAATTTTCTTCAAGCTTTACAAGGAAATATTTAACTTTTACATTTTTCTCTGTTCAAGGAATAAAACATTTTAACTTAACCTCTTATAGAGGTCAAAATTACAGTGATGAAGGGGAGTAATTTTCAGGACTGTGACAACTGACTCCTTAATAGAGGGTGACTGCTTAATATGATACCATGAAGGAACCCCAGTGTGGATAATATCGCATTGTTGCTTTTAATATTGAGCCACTGTTGCTAATTCATCATCATCATCATCTTCATTAGTTGCTATCACACCCTTGTCATTGCATAAAGCCATAATTACCGTATGTAGATTTTTTTAAAACTTTGCAGAAAGATGAATCTTTATATGCTGATTGTAATTCAATAATAATAAACGGGGGTCATCAGACACGTTTTTGAGTTACAGGCACATAAAGCAAAAATTAAGGGTGTTTCTAAGAGGTTGTACTGTTGCTATGGTAACCTTATATGTAAAAAAATTGATCACAACTTGTTGAGAAATAATTGGGAAATGTTTTGATACCATCTCCAAGGAAACAAACAAGAAATTGTGGGAGTGTCAATCCATCAAAGAGTTGGTGTTTAAATAATGAAACCATTTTTAAGCTACCTTAAATAAATTATCAGTACTACACCAAACACTTTCAGACGACTGCTACCAGTACGTGATCATTCGTACTTATCATTCCGTATTCAAAGTGAAGTACATATTTGTGTAAGTCATTCAAACTGCTTTTTCCTTGCATTTTCTCAGCGCATATTTCATTTAGAGGAATGAAATCTGATTCATTTGTGGCTGTACATTACACTTGCATTGAAGAAGTCTTAAGAATGACGAATCACTACCACTTTGCCATAAGTGCAGACACATCAGCTCACAGAATTGTCAGTGCTTCCAACATCACCCAGATGTAACCTATTATTCTCTGCATTTGAACCTTCATGATATCCAAGTTTTCCAAAGTCTTCCTTTGCCATCAGTTGTCTGCCAGGCCAACAAAATAAATAAGGATAATAGCTATTAGCTTCTCAAAGTGAATTATTTAGTCAACTAATTGCATAAAGCACTGGTTACTTATGGACAAGAAACTCTTTTTCCAGCCGCCTCAAAAGTACAAGTAAACATGTACACTGTATGTCTTACCTTCATTTTATTTACTTTTATTTTATTTGTGTTTACCTTTTATTGCTTCACTTTTCTTCATATTTTTAATTACTTTTTGCTTGAAAGCAATATGTCTTTGATCAACACCTTTCTCTCCTAGTAGGGACCATGTTGTTGTCCCACAAAACATGTAACAGAAAGATTCTCTCATGACGCATCTCGACGTTTCACTTCTAAATGAGAGCTGGTGGATAGTTGCTGCACCAAACTTCAGTTGTGTCTTTACGACTTAACATTGTCTTTCTACAACCAAGTGTATTCAATTTCGCTTTTAGGCTCTAACAGAGGAGTATTTTAAAAGAAAGCACCCAAGCAAGATGTAAGAAGGGTGCCTTTCAATGCTCAAACAACCCTTTTAAACTTGATGCAGTACAAACAAGTTTCAGAGAGATTTGGGTGACTGAGTGAGTGCAAGCTTGACAAGTTTCTTGTCTGAAAGGGAACAGGTTTGCTGAGTTATAAGAAGAACACATTGGGGTAGCAAACACTATTTTTCAATTTTGTAAATTCCACTTTACTGTGTACCAATTATTTTTGTCAATGGAAGAAAGGCCACAAGATGTTTAGGAGTGTGGTTTTCACCCATGGGGCTTTTGCTTTTTATACTCTACCCTGCAAACATTTAAATCTGAATACGTCTTACCATTAGGGCTTTTTCCCTCTGAGCTAAGCAACAAAACCTCTGTTAGAACTAAATGCGTATACATGTAATTATGTAACAGTGCTGTAGGAAAATCAGTCCAAACAATCATCATTTGTTAAGTGTACCTGTCCATCCTACACTGAAGGTAATCTTTTGACTCAACTCTGCACTTGTGGTTGTCGCTGTTGTTCTGCTTCAAGCACTTCATATATCTCTTCATGTATTCTTTACATTCACCTGTTATTTAAATATTGGTCATGTAATAACCAATATTACTAGGGTGTAGAGATTTATATTTACCCGTCATCTTCATAATCTAGTAAATAGCACAACAGCAGTGACAGTAAACAATGGAGAACTGAATGTTTGCATATCTACTTCAATGAACATGAAAAAGCACTGTTTTGCTTTCCTGCAGTGTGACACAAGTTTTTCTGAGTCATAATAGAAGTTCCTGGTTGAAGTGTGACAGTATAGAGAACCATGGATGTATCATTAAAACTGAACTTTTTCAATGTTTTTCTTTGGCACATAGTTTCATTGTCAAAGAATGGGCAAGCTTAATTTCACTTCCTATATTTACAAAGTTAACCAGTAAAGAAAGAAACAAAAAGACAACTTGATTTGTTATCTGTTTGAAGAATTTACAAGTAACTGTTAGGTCATCATGCACCTTCAGCATTGTCTCCAGTAAGTTTTTGTTCACAATCTGCATGCATATGATGTCTATGATAAGAAATCAATTGCATGCGACAGACAAAATGTGCAAGTGCAAACGTAATATACTGGACAAAGAGATTGACACTAAAGTGAACAAATACCTGGGGACTGAATGCTACATATGTCCCACGGAGTTTAATAATAATAATAATAATAATAATAATACTTTATTTATCCACGTGTCACCTAGGAGCTGAAAGCTCGTTTAAACGTGAACGTGAAACTAATTACAAATAGTAAACTAATAAGAAGTAATGACAAAAGATAAAGATATTGATAAGCTATACATTATCTAATTTATATGTATCTAATTTATGTGTAATATCTAATTAGTTCAATACTCCTACAGATAATATGGCCACTATCAAGTGCATAACACCCTAGACTGATTTGTTTGAGTGTGAATGGCAAGAAATCTGGTTAACTTCTGCAGAAAGTAAGCGCTGTTGTAGATTGTGTGTACAGGTTACCCATGATCATGATTAGAGAGGCACTGTTAGGGGTGGGGGGTCTTTATGTCCCCCGGCTGAATTTCAAACCTTTACATGTTGCAATTTCGGAAGGGCTGCATGTCGCTGTCAGAATTTCATGCAGTGACACTGACGCTGATGTTGTAATTTCGGAAAGTTCAGATCATTTTTGAGGTAGTTTCTCCAACAAAAATGTGTTATTTTCAGGGGTTGTAACTCAGTGTGTTTCCACACTTGAAGGCAATAATTATGAACAGTCCTCTGCCTATCGGAAAGCTCACAGCTGTGAAACGACACTAATAAACTTAGTGGAAGAATGGAAACAAGCAAGAGACAACAGAGTCGCTGTAGCCATTTTATCGACCAACATGTCCAAGGCATTCGATTCTCTCCACCCCCCACTGCTACTCAGTAAGTTGAAAGCATATGGTTTCCAGGAAGGCATGATACAGCTCTTAAATAGCTACTTATGCGACCGGGTATATCGAGTCAAAATTGGCAGTCACGCAAGCTTGTCCAGGACGGTCAGTCGTGGTTGCCCCCAGGGCTCTGCCCTGGGTCTACTGCTGTGGAATGTATTTCAAAATGACTTGTCCTTTTTTGTAAAGTCGGGCTTGTCGATGTACGCAGACGACCATCAAATGTTTCACATCGGAAATAATCAAGCTAGTGTTACCTCAGAGCTCAGAGAAACCGCGTGCACCGCCACCAACTGGTACGACGTCAATCTTCTTGCTGGGAACCTCAAGAAGTATCAGGCTATGAGCATTTTTTTTTTTTTAACAGCTTTATTGGCATTCTACTCAGTTACAATAGTAATAAACAAAAAGTTACACGTACAAAATTGTGAGGGGAAAAAAAAAAATAAATTTAAGACGGTAGGGATAGCCAAAAGGGAGTAACGAACGGGACGTGAGTACCCATGCAAGGAAACTCCCTACAGAAAGAAAAAATAAATATTACAAAGTTATAAGTCAGTGCGAATGAATTCTATGGCAGGAACAGTCTATAAAAGCTGACCAGGTACACGGTTGGTCAATATCGAAAACATTTGCTAATAAATTAAAATAGTGATTAGTGACAAAATTCTTGAAGGATGAAAGAGTACCTAGGGAAGACGGAGGAGCTACTTTACACATAATGTTCCACAGTTTTGTAATTCTATTAAAATATGAGGCCTTAAATAAAGATGTTTTACAGGACTGAGTTTTCAGCAATAATTCCGGATTAAAGCAGTTTCTTGTGCGGTTGTGGGGAATAAAATTAACAAAGTTGTTAACGTCAATAGGCGATATTCCGTACAGACAGTTATAAAAAAATATTAAGTCCTTAAGTCCATTGGTTATAGTGAAGCCGAAAATGATGTCACATTCACAATTTGTGTGAACAATGAGGAAATAAAAACAGTAGGAAAACTTGAACTCTTAGGTGTTATCTTAGACTCGAAACTCAACTTCACTGATCATATTAGCTCAATCTGTAAGAGGGCCAGTCAAAGGATAGGAGTGCTTATGCCACTAAGAAACCTAATCCCTATAAATGCTAAACTAGTGCTGTTCAAAACAGCAATTCTACCCTACTTAACCTATTGTCAATTAGTTTGGCACTTCTTTAAAGCCAGCGATTCATGCAAGATAGAAAGACTCCAGGAGAGAGGCTTAAGGGCTGTGTACAAAGATCATCACACAACCTACTCAGAACTACTCAAGAGGGCCGAACTACCAACACTAAAGAACAGACGCCTGCAAGATGTATGCACCCTTATGTACAAAGTCAAACATAAATTATGTCCAGCTTATATTGGCAATATTTTTAATAATCATAGCACTTCTTACTTTTTAAGACAAACTGATTTTAGCATTCCTAGATGGAATACAGTAACATTAATTTTGGTAAACACTCTCTGCGTTACCTTGGACCTAAATTATGGGGAAAACTGCCTGCAAATATCAGATCAGCAAAAACTTTGAACAACTTTAAAAGTATGATACAAAAATTTGATGTAAGTTCTCTGCTGGAAGACGGATATACATGTTGTTCTTGCTGTTCAACTATGTAGCTATTAATCAACTAGTGGGTAATATTATTGTATTAGCATTAATTAACGAATTTGTTCTTAAATTTAATCTTATTTTTACTAGATTTTAGTTGAATGGATTTTACCTTATATTTTAGTCTCCCCAATTAGTAGGGCACTTGTGTTCGGCTACAGAGATTTGAGACTTAAATCAAGTTATCATCATCAAAGTTATCATCATCACTTAAGACTGACAGAAAGATAAACTTTTTGAACTGCAAACTCATTCTCGACATTCTCCTCTGCCCGCCTGCCATCAAGTTGCTGTCTTATTTAAAATCACCAATGTAGCTGTCCATTTTGCTTTTATTTTTGTCACTGTCACCATTTCATTGAAACGGTCTTGTCGTTCGTCGTCATTTCATTATCTTCATGTCGCCATTTCATAGCTGCGTGGCCTGTCGGAAATTTACCCTAACAGGGCCTCATTAGAGCTCATCGGGTTTCAAACAACCAGCCCCTGGCTTTGATTACAAATAACTGGATCCAACACATTTTAATTCCCATGGGAGACAGAGCGTTCTACGCTCATTTGATGAAACCAGAAGCGCAACCTTACATCACAAAAGCACGCTATAAATAGCACCCTAGCTTTGCACGCTTACTGCTAAAGCTTACAGGAAGCTACAGTCGGTGGCCTATTACATTTGTGATTATTGCAGCTGTTTGATTGCCTCTACTCACCATCGTGGTCTAATGGAAAGCTTCCTTTATCTGGTGGTTTTGCTCTAAATATTTTTCTCCCTCCAGGGTTCATAACTACTGGACAAATACGAAAAAACTACTTGCAAATGAATGAAACGCTGGTTTTCAAACTTGCCGCCATGTTTGTTTGCTTCAAATGGCTGCGATGGCTGCGATGGCTGCTGGGATTTCATCGGCTAGCGAATCACAGATGCTAATAGAAGAACACTCCCATCCGCTACGCTTCTTCCTCGTGGTATTTTCTTTTGTGCCTTCTCATTGGCTTTACTTGCTGTTTTGGGTGTTAGAAGTCACGTGGCTATAGTAAATGCAAGATGGCTGATGAAGTTTAGCTAAGTTTATGGACATTGAATGGTGTTCGTGAGTGTAGAAATATGTGACGTTTCACGCTTGCATTCAGTGATTGTCGAGTGAAAATGAATATAAGCCAAACAAATTCTTATGGCAATGGGCTGCTGTATGCAGGCTTCAATCAAGATCAAGGTACGGTGTTTAAGTGGATACTTTTAAGCAGTTTTAAGCTAAGCTTAACTACTAACAACAACTTTTAATCACTTCCTTCTCAAAGGTTGTTTTGCCTGTGGTATGGAGAACGGTTTCAGAATATACAACTGTGACCCCTTAAAAGAAAAAGAACGCCAGGGTATGTTGATGATCGATAAAACTATAACATTGGCAAAGAGATGCCAATCCATCTGGACATATGAAATGTGGTGACATTAAAGCACCCCCCTCCCCCCCCCCCCCCACCCTACCACCATCACCACCAGAAGCGTTTGTTTAGTGGCTTAGTGGCACTGTGGCTAGTCAGTTAACTTGGTGATTTTATACATTTTAGTGGCTCACTGGTAAATTTATTAAATATATATACGTTATATGGTGATCATCCCAGGGGGTATGAAGCTGAGTGATGTGAATTGTTACTGAATTTTTCTTTTCAAAACTCAGCATTCCCAGAAGGCTTAGACACCTTTGGCTGGGAGGGGGAGGGGGAAGGGGGCATGTATGGATTGCACCCATCTCTCCTGGGTATTTTGGAAGTCTCTAGAATTAGACCTGAGCTTTCTGATCTTTTCATTTGAAGAAGGAAGGGCATTTGGGTCTGATTCATGTAACAATTCTTTGTTTTCAACCATATGACAGGGCAATCTCTAGAGACACAGATAACAATGATGAAATGAACAAATGCTGGTGGACAAACAAAAAGAGCAAATGAGAGATCTGTTGTTTATATCCACCAGCATGTCGGCGATGATGTAACATGAAAACTATCTGTATTAATTATTTGAGAATAGTCTTTCCATACTAAAGGCTTTCTTTTTTGGTTGTTCTTAAATGGACTCAGGTGGCACAAAGAAACCTCTGGTGTCAATTGTACTAAAATTTACTTTCCCACCGGTGTCAAACTTGTCATATTAAGTAATGGCAATACCAAGGAATTCTGTAAGTCCTATCAGATTAATTTGTATTAAACTGTGATCTTGTTAGAGGAGGAGATCATGTGATATCTTAACTGACAGCATGAAAATTAGATTGCATACAGTTGGCACTGGAGGTTGTGTTCTCACCATTTCATCATAGCCACTTGGCAGCTCTATTTTATTTGAGGAGAAGGAAGCAAGAAGACTTTGGGACAGGGAGAAAATAAATGGTCTTTCACTGATTTGTCATCTAACTGACTTTGGAGCAACACAGATAGGCTAGATTATGAGAAAAACGTTAGTGGTAATGCTGGGAATTCAGAATAAAAATTAATCTGAATTGTTGGCATTTTTTGTCACAGATTTCCCAGATGGCGGCATAAATCATGTGGAAATGCTTTTTCGGTGTAATTATCTTGCACTTGTGGGTGGAGGACAAAATCCAAAATATCCAAAGAATAAAGGTAATGTAATTGTCATAAACAGGTTTGTTATTTACAGGGGTTTCAATAAAATTTGAAGAAGGCAGCGATTTGGAGTAGAGTAGGCAACGGTATTAAAGAAAAAATAAAGAATCATTCTTTACCACAAAAGCGAATAAATATAAGAGAAGTTAAAGATATTGTGCATTAATGTGACTGCGCGATGCAGTTATGAGTCATATATGGTCGTTTAAAATTTGACTATGTAACTGCGTGATGCAGTTCTAGTCAATACCCACATTTCACCCTTGCTCACCACAGAGTCTCCAGTAGCTCAGTGGTTAGAGCATCCGACTAGATCACGGAGGGTCGTGGGTTCAAATCCCATCTGGGACTCGGATTTTTTTCTGAGTTCCCATTTGATGCACAATATCTTTAACTTCAATCATTCTTTAATTATTTCAATTTAGGGAAAAAGTAGCCAATGTCTCTGATCGAAGTAGCCGACACTTTTCGTCGGATGTCAGTGCTTATTGAAACCACTGTATTTGCAATGTACTTTATACAGTAAACAAAAAGGAACCAACTTTGAAGAACTGTAACAGGATGACTGTAGGATTAATTCAATAAATAAATGTGATTGTAAATGGTTTGAAGCCAGGAGTCATATCATAACTTGTTGAAGCATGATTGTCTGGGTAAGCATAGCTCTGCCAACTATTTATTGTGACAACAACTAATGTTTTGACAACCGTAGTGGAAGTCATCATCAAGGTCAAGTGTCAAGTGACTCTTGACTCTAGTGATGGTTTCCGCTTACATTGTCAAAATTTCAATGTCACAATAGAGTACTAAAGTGGTGACGTCACAAACACTGAATTTGCTAAATCATGCGATTTGATCATATATTTGGAATGAGAATGTTAAAAAATACCTACCTGTCAAAATTCAACCTCTTAGTACAATCTGGAGACGACATATTGATGCTTTTATGCTTGAATGACACCACAGAAAACCCTTCTAATTTTGGCTCTGTTTGCAATGGTATGAACAAATCCAAAGGGTTTGTATAGAGTCATTCAAACATAAAAGTATCAATATCTTGTCCCCAAATCACACTAAAATGCTAATTTTTGGCAAGTAGGCATTTCTTGACATGCTCTTTCCCAGACTTTCTGAATATGAAATCAAATACCACAATTTCCTAACATTCCATTTTTTGTCATGTCACACTTTAGTACTCTATACCTGGATGATTGTGCTGAACACCAAGTTGTGATAGATGTGAATATTTCCTCATTGTAACTGATCTTTTAAAGCTGATGCAACAACAGGTATTTTTCTTTGTTAGCAGTTTGATTGTTATCAATAAGTTACTAATAATCAATAATTAATTTAGGTAGTGTGAACTGTAAACATACAGTACCGGCCGGAGGGATTGCAAAATTTTGCGTCACTCCGCTATAGTTCGAGTGAAATTCTGCCACACTTAGCAATATTTTGAGTAAATTGTCGTTTGTATTTTCTGGCTTTTGCTTGCTGTAAATGATACATTTATCTTGTTTCATTTTATCTCCCCCGCATCATAAACATCTCATTCTTCAACAAACAGCGTGTGCTATTTTTGTCACCCGAAGAGGGCAAATTTTTGTCATGTGCTAGGCAACGAATTCTATCAATGGATCGGATTTCATTTTATCTTTTAACAATTAAAAGTTCTCTTATGTTTTGCTTTGCATTTTGTAAAGATCTCCTTCACAATAATGGTGCTCTCGGTAACCGGGCTGGCTTGCCTGCTCATAATGAACACAACGGATGTTTTTTTCACAAGAAAAATATAGGAACAGCCTGGTCAACCGAGCTCAGTTCGTTTCAAATGTCTAGATAAGCTGTCTCATCTGTGGCTTTTTTTTTAATTCACGCGCTTATCCTTGTCATGAAACTCTGTAATAAAAATACCGAAGTTTGCGAATTTATCCCGTTTTCGATACCACAAATTGAGCGCAATACTTCGAGCTATCCTTCATGCCTTTGTAAAACAGTGGGTTCGCTTTAAAACTCTCATTTGAAGAACGACACCGGCAAGGCGTCAGCAAATAATAAGGTAGTGTTTTGTTCTTGTTACAGGCGGTGAGTGAGTCCAGGGGAGAGACTGTGTGTTATTTTACATGCAGTCACTGAGTGTAAAATTACACGCATAAAATGTATTTGCGTGGACACTGCGTGCATCGCGTGGGCAGTGCGTGTAAAGTGAGTGTAAGGTCCGTGTAAACTGCGTGTACTGTACGCACATTACATGCGTGTAATGCTGCAATCCCTCCAGCCGGTACTGTAACGTGTAAAATTATGCCCAAAATGAATGAATCCTGACACATGTATTTAGCAATGTCTGTGAAAACCTACTTTTCAGTGGTGGATTGATTACATCTGTTTCTAACAATGTTTTAGTGATGGTTTGGGATGACTTGAAGAAGAAATGTGTCATAGAATTGGATTTTTCAAGTGACGTCAAAGCTGTCAAACTCAGAAGAGACAGGTCAGTGGGGAGACTTTTTGTCATTCTGTGAAAAAAGGATGATATATTTTTTTTTTTTAGTGCAATGAACAAACCAGAATACAAAGCAATTACATGTAGTCAGCGCAAAGCGCAGGAAAATGCATGTATGCATGATGGCCAATCACAGAGCAATGCAATGCAAAACCGAAGCAAAACCAGAATTACTTTCGACACTCAATTGAAAACCACTCTAGTATCATTGGTATGTGCATGTTTACCAGGTCAGGTTCCGGGCTCAAATTAATAGCAAAAGATTACCGGTAACTGTCTCCTTTCAAAATTATATTGAGCACTTTATTGTGCACTTAGGCAAGCCCTTACTCCTAAATGCTTCAAATGACTAGTAAGTGAACTAACCTCTTTATTTTTTATTTTATTTCTCATTACACAAACAGTACAGATAACAGATAACAAATAACAATATTGCTTACATAGCGAAATACGCACATCCACGCACGCACACACCACACACACAAACGTGCACACACGCACACAAACTATTAATTCACACTAGCTGGTACAGTCATTACAACTTACATTTACTCGTACATACTGAACAAATTTTTGGAAAGACATACGAAAATTATACAAATACAGATAGGTAAACGTGCCTTACAAGGTGCTATATTTTAACAAAGAAATAGAAAATAGTTATGAGGAAAACTCAATTCCATAAAAATATAATAAATAATAACAGAATAGCGAAAAGTGTAATATTATGGAAGTTTGAGGTGATGTTCCCGTGTTAGGAGCTTATCCCATTTTTTAAGATGAAAGGAGAGTTTATTTCTCTCTTTTGCTATCCGACGCTCCATTTCAAAGACTGCTTTCACTTTTGTTAAAAATACAACTCTTGTCGGTAAAGCATTCTTGAGTTTACAACTATAAATATACTGCTTCGAGAGTAAGATAAGGTGATTATAAAGAAGGGAATCTTTGACTGGTCGAGTAACACCAAGAATAACATCAATTTCACAAATTGTATAGCTTTCAAAGAGGGGCTGTATTGAGTGCCAGAAACTTCGCACAATGGAGCAGTGAAAAAACAAGTGAGGCATGTTTTCCTCTGTTGTATGACAAAAGGTACAGAGAGGAGACTCAATCTTCCCAATTCTAAAAAGGAAGTCATTGAAGGGTAGAATTCTATTCAAAACTTTATATTGGAATTCACGGGTTTTTGTATCAATGGCGCATTCAAAAGGGATTGAGTAAATAGTTTCCCAATCAAGAGGGAAATCATCGGAGGCATAGTGCTCTTCGAATTTTCTTTTCGCTGTAGGTGGTTTTGAGATCTTTGAAATAAGGAGTTTGTAAGTTTTCTTTGACGATAACAATTCTGTTTCGGAATACTTCACATTAAAAAGTTCTGTTTTTAGTAGTACCTCACTTGCGTTGTTTGTCATGATTTTTTACCACTCTGGCAACAATTCAAAGGTGACAGACCGCAAACAATTGTTGCTTCTAAAAATATCTGCGTGTAATAACTGTTATCAGTAGGATACCTAAAATGTGTGCAATTCCACAATTGGTTTCGGCTCCATCAAATCCTATACCAATTGCAGAACATTTTAGGAGGAGCCACCCACACTGTGAGCACAGTTATTGACAACACGTATTAGCAAGGAAAACAACGTAAAATAATAGGAGTACGTTAAATAACGAACTATGCACACGTAAACCAAACAACGAACTAAGCACACGTAAACTAAATAAGCAAGCGCGCGCACAACTTTAGGAAAATTGCGCGCGCACATTTGCATAAAAATGTAATGAATAGAAGCAACAAGGATCTCAAATTTGGGCGTCAGGATAATATAAAGGATATAATCTCATCTCTGGATTGCTAATCTCATCTCCTGTAGTGTAGCACCATACTTCTCAACGATAGCACCGTGGCATTTCAAGAATTTAGTTAACGATTTACGAAGCAGCGTAGATTTGAAGCCTTGGTGAAGGAGATGTGATGAAAGTCGGTGAAGTCTATCAATAAAATCCAGTTTCGATGTGCAAAGTCTAGCATATCTCACTAATTGAGATATGAAAACACCATAGGCCGGATTGGCGGGAATGTTGCTGTCCCTGTGAGGAAAATTGACAATCCGAAATGAGAAGTCATCCCTCTTATCGTAGACACTGAGATGAAAAGGAGTGTTGTTATCACCATTCCTAATTCTTGTGTCTAGATAACAAACTTCATTTGATGTCAAGGTAGTGTCCTTTAGTTCCAGTTCCGACGGGTAAATAGCGCTGATGTAATTTCCGAAATTCTCATTGTTGACGCTGAATAAATCATCAATGTATCGAAAGGTGTTGCTAAATTGGACGGCTATGGTTTTATCTCGTTTCAATGTTCTAAGCATGAAATCATACTCAAAGGTGTGAAGGAACAGATCAGCTAGCAAAGGTGCGCTGTCAGTGCCCATTGGTATTCCAATAACTTGTCGAAAAACTGAGTTTCCAAAGCGAACGTAGATGTTGTCGATAAGAAAGTCGATAGCGAGGCACAGTTCCCTACATGAGAAGTAAGTGTATTTCGTAGACTTCCTATCATTAGCCCAGAAAGTGTGGAAATTATTGGTTGCTATGAAACTTTTTCCTCTTGTGTGAAAAACTCTTTCGAGCAGATCATGAAGTTGATGTTTAAGTTTGGCGTGTGGAAGGCTAGTATATAGAGTGGAAAAGTCCCAAGTACTCATCTCATTGAGCGGAAGTTGTTTTTCCTGCAATGTGCAAATTACGTTCAACGAATTGTTTATAATCCACATACAGTTAACACCAGTTCTTTCCAAAATAGTTTTGCAGTACGAAGTACAGTGACTCTTGACTAGTTTAAGGCATTCGGTAATTAATTTGGAGATCTTAGTAGTGGTGCATGAACTCGAACCTGCAATAAATCTTGCTTTGTATGGTGTCTTGTGAAGTTTTGGTATCCAGTATGAGTGAGTGAATGAGTATGAATGAGTGATATAAGCCCTTCAGGTAAAGAACTGAAAGAACTAGTTCTGTTATGCGTGGCTCAATGTGAACAAATTTAAACAAGTCTCCAACTTTGCAGAATCCTTTAGAGAATAATCTTTGGTTGAAAACTGATTTGTCATTCACACAAATGTACTTGTTGTTCCAAATAATTTGGTTAGCTATTTCAACAAGAGAAGAGGGATTAGAGTTGTTCAAAAGGGTCCAAGCAATCAAACATTCCCTATAATATCTTGGTAGTTGAAGAGGCAGTTTCGACAAAGTAAAATTGCAATGAAATAACACTTTACCTCCAACTCTATTAAGGTAGTGATTTAGGATGTACTTCCAAGAACTTAGCGAGTCATCCAGAAACTTTTGGATACAAGTAATTCTTTGTGCATCAATCATAGATTCAATGTGAGGCATTTTCAGACCACCTTCGTCAATATCGTTTATCAAAGTAACACGTTTCACTTTATCTTTGCCTTTCCAAACAAAATTATACAATATTTGATTGATCTCTTTTATAAAATCTTTGTTAGTGCCAATTAGGCTCAAACGGTACAAAACTTTTGGAACAGCAAATGTTTTGATGATCTGTATTCTACCAATCAACGTAAGGCCTCTCCAGCTCCAACAGTGAAGGGTCTTCTTTATGGATTTCGTGATGGTCTCAAGGTTAAGTTTGAAAGAGAGCACACGATCATACGTAAAGTGTATTCCCAGAATTTTAACTGCTTTGGTTACTTGCTCCACCCCTAGCTCTTCTGAAGTTATGTTGGAGGGACCGAGATTTAGTACTTCTGTTTTTTGTTTATTTTCTTTTAAACCCGAGTACTTAGTAAACAAACTTAATTTAACCGAGAGTTTATGAAAAGACTCCGTATTTGCTACGAAGACAGTTAGATCATCGGCAAAAATGATTAGTTTTAGTTCCTGTTCGTCAATTTTAATCCCTTGAATAGTTGTGTCATTTCTGATATCAATAGCTAGGACTTCCAATACAAGAATAAAAAGATAAGGAGAGAGAGGATCACCTTGGCGCACCCCTCGAGATAGTTTGAAGTGTGGGGTTGTAAAACCATTATTCATCACACAGCTCGATGTATGAAAAAAGGATGAAAAAAGGATGAAAAAAGGATGATGGTATTACAATATCTGATATTTGCCTCCCTGTTTTCTTTCTAGGATAGTAGTGGTGCTTGCAGAACTGATAAAAGTCTTCACGTTTACACAGAATCCTCAGCAGCTGCACGTATTCGAGACAGCACTTAATCCTAAAGGTACAAATATCCTCTCACTGTCTTGAATGATGATTTGTCAGGCAAATGAAAGGGCTATTGTATTCTTTATTCATTATCAAGCACCGCAAATTCTTGCCCCCTCCCAACTCCAAAAAGAAAAGGAAATGGTAATGATTCAACCTTTTTTGTCAGGTTGTGTCTTTTTAGTCAATCTGTGGAACTAGGCATGGGTTTCTGATAGCATTTGATTCATAAAAAAACCTGAATAAAAATCTGCCAAGTACAGTATTATTGTTTGCAGAAAATAGAGTTTCGTCTTCTCCGACACAGCCTCACAGACTTCCTTTAATAGGTTCTCACATAACTCTCACACTTTTCCAAGCAGTTAAGTCCTGTCAATTCTCTATTTTACTACCGGTAGTTATGGCAGCATGACAACCTCACTGTTTTGTTCACAGGCCTGTGTGTTCTTTGTCCAAGCAGTAACAACTCATTATTAGCATTTCCTGCTCGCAAGACAGGCCATGTACAGATTGTAGACTTGGCCAACACAGATCGTCCTCCTCAAGAGATTGCAGCTCACGAGGCCGCACTGAGTTGTATTGTGATGAATTTACAGGGAACAAGACTGGCAACAGCCTCAGAAAAGGTGTTTATTAATAAATACTTTGTTTGTATGTTTCCTTTTTATGCAGCTACAGAATTTTCTGCATTTCATGTTGGAATGAGGGAATGGATTAGTTGTACTTCCAAATTAATATAGTCCATTGTGGGTTTATGTGAAGTTGAATTTCTTTATTGGCAGGGAACATTAATAAGAGTTTTTGACACAAGTAGTGGAACACAACTTCATGAACTGAGGCGAGGCTCAGGAAGTGCCAATATCTACTGGTAAGAGCAAAAGTCTTTTGATGAAATTGTGCAAATGGTCATTGGAATAATAATGTATGCCATGGTTGCATAAAATTTTATATGCTCTAGTCTTTCTTGAGAACAACCCTTATTTGTTCTTGTAGTATCAACTTTAACCATGACTCAGAACTTCTGTGTGTGTCAAGTGATCATGGCACTGTCCACATCTTTGCCATTGAAGATCCAAAGAAAAACAAACAGTCCAGGTAAGAAGACATAGGGTTTATGTTGAAAAGTAAGTAGATTTAATATACAGAGATTTTTGAATTTAGTGCAAGCTTGTAAGTGTTGGCCACTGTGTTTCTTCTTTCAGTCTTGCATCTGCACATAACTTTCTTCCAAAATACTTCAGTTCAAAGTGGAGCTTTTCACGGTTTCAAGTGCCTGGAGATCCTCACTGTGTATGTGCATTTGGAGCAGAGAAGAATACTGTTATAGGTAAGAGTGAATGGATGTTAGGTCCAGAACTTTGTATAAGGTGGGAACAGTGTTATGTCAGGAGGGTGGTAGGCACTGGATATGGTTCACTGTGGTGCAGCAGTTTAGGACATTGGGCTTTCAATCAGAGTACTTCAAGTTGGTTGCTCAAAGCTGGACTCTGGGAGCAGAATAGTCGTCATCAAACTTAGGGCCTGTTCACATGGCGGTGGGGACCCCGGGAAGGTGAGCTACCCCACCTACCCATGGTCAATAAAAGCTGGCCTTCACATGCAACCCTGGGGCGCTGGGGTGAGGTTTAAAATGCTATTGTGTGGTCGCTAAGAATGTATATCAACAAAGAATTCAGAGACAATTGCCTGGATGAACATCACTCCACCCCACCTCCAGCATTCACATGGAGAAAACTCACCCCAGCTAAGCGGGTTACCTGTCCTAGCTGACTGGGCAACCCACCTTGGTGAGGTACCCCACTTCACATGTGAGAGATTCACATGGAGAGATTGGTAACCCCACCGAGGCAGGATACCTCACCTTCCTGGGGTCCCCCACCTCCATGTGAACAGGCCCTTAATCATACCTAAATTTTGTGACACAAATTGTTCTTGTTAATCCAGAAATACAATCTTGACTGAACAAAGCATTATGTGATCTTTTCACACCTTTGGTAAGAGCTCTGTATAGCACAAACGATGGGTGTATTACCACTTTGTGCCTCATTTTCTGCAGTCATCTCCCTTCAGCTTTGTTTCTTCTTAGGGCTAGAATTTCAGTGGCATAACAAGATTGCTTAAGGACTTTACGTGGTCATCTTCAGAGCTTGAATCAACATGATCAAATTGCAATGCAATTGCCTATGGGATTACATTTGAAGGGGTGCATGGAATAAGGCCCTAAGTGACTTTTGATGTGATTTCAAATTCTCCATCTGATTCATAAGCAAATACAGGGTAATTTGGAAAGAGAATCTGACAATTTATCAAAAGTCACTTAGGGTTTTTTCCAGGCACCCCTTCATTTGACACTCCTCTGGTCCCCTCCAGCTGTGCTCTGTATCATGTCATGTTGTTTCCTTAGCAGGGAGGGGGGGGGGGGGAGAGCAATGTGTAGAGATTTGGACCATTGTCGCCTGAAATAGTATAAGGGTTTTAAGGGAACAATGAGAGCACATAAACTTCTTAGTGTCTTTTATGGTGAAACAAGAAAGAAACGTTGGGAGATGACAGAAAAAAAATGATTCAAACCAAATACAATGCAGAGCTAAATAAAAGAGCATCTTTAAAAGTAACCATAATCTTTCACATAACCAAGACAGTGAGGGATGTGGGTCTATTCATGATTTGATGTCAAAAGCTGATTTGCAATTATGATAAGTCTTTTTGAACGTGCATGCAAATCAGTTTGTGACATCAAATCAGGAATAGGCCCATGCCCTTCACTAGCACAGTTGTGTGACAGATGATGGCTAGATTTCATAACTTTAAATTTACAGATTGTAAGAAGTCAAGATTTGGTAAAAAAAAAAAACAAACAAAGATGAAAGGGGTAGCCCCCTAATGAAGGGAGGGGTAAGGGCTTATAAAAGCATGCTGTCTTCCTTGTTTTTCATGCCTTCACAGCCATCTGTGCAGATGGAAGTTATTACAAATTTGCCTTCAATGCCAAAGGAGAATCTTCCCGAGATGCATATGCACAGTTTCTTCAGATGACAGATGGAGACTAAGTAAACCACCAAATTAGCTTTTTATATCAATTAATTAGTTGTTGTTTTCCCATAAACAATCAACATTACAGTTGTTCCCAAAAACGAGCAACCCAACGCCATGAAAAGAGGTAGACAAGCTGAGTTTGGTGGGTATCAATCAAGTAAATGCCAGTGATATCATTATGAATCCTGATAAGATGTCAAGGCAATGGAGAAAACAATTGGCAATTTTGCATGCTAAAGGTTGGTTTTCACTAGCAACGGAGTCGCATCTAAATAGCACTTATGACCCAGTGAAAATCAAAAATCGGAGTCATAAGCAGAGTCATAAGCTCGACAGAATTGGAGTCAGAAGAATCAAAACGTTTCCATTTTCTTCTGATTCTGCTTATGACTCCGTTGCTTATGATCCAGTGAAAACTAAATTGTTGGAGTCGGAAGCAGAAGCAGAAGCAGAAGAACCAACCAATCACAATGCTTGTTCTCACACTCTCAGATTACAGTTTGATACCAAAATAGTGCATCCGTCTCCGACAATCTAGTTTTCACTAGATCAGAAGTGACAGAGTCAACGGAATCAGTATTTTGCTTCCAACTCTGTCGCTTTGATTTTCACTAGATCATAATGCCCCACGCTTCTGATTACAACTCCAACTCCGACTCCGTCTCTAGTGAAAACCAGCCTTAAGAGAAAGTAAAGATTCATTTAAATTGATTTATTATATGACTAGTGTTTGTACCCGATATAACTCACTCTCTGATTCGCTAAGTCCAGCTAAGCATTAGGGTATTATTTTCCTTTAGGGCCGATTACAGATTATGCAAATTAGCAAAGAAAAAACAAAAGGTTATCCAAAGGCCACATTTGTTTTATTTACATTGAAAATTGTTGCAACTAAAGACGATGAGTGCCAATTAACACTCAGAGAGTGAATTCCATTACCCTGACGAGCTTGAATTTGACGATGAATGAATAGATATGGTAAGCACACACATTACCGGATGCGATGTGACAACCACTTGAACTTAGCGTTTTTTCTTTCCATTTTGCTAGCCATGTAATAAATAACTTAATAACCTCAACCGTTTGGTTGTTATTGGAAAATCTCATGCCTCTGCCTACCTGTATTGACCCCGCTATCGCCCGGTTAATTTGGCAAAGCCACAGTTTGAGATTTTCCCATTATGGCCTCACTGTCACGCTATTGTACCATCACTTTAAAAAGCTTAAAACTGCCAATGCATCAGTGGAAACCTTAAAATAATGGTCTTAGTAGTTTTGCTGCCAGACTGTAGTACTGCATTGACACTATAAACTCCTGTATTCCATTAAAGATGATGAAGATGGAAATGGATTGAAATTTGAAAAAACTTGCCAGTTATTTCAAAATTTCAAGCTATGCATTGAAAAATCACCAAAAAAATTATTATGGTTAGCTCTCCCTGCTAAACTTTCATTGGAATTCATCTTGCTGACTCTGTAGGGGCATTTTTTGCATGATAACAGGTAAAAGGCAGTAATTTTGGCAGAATTGAACCAAAAACAGCATAAATCCCGGTGACAGTGCTCCTTTAAGTAATTATTCCAGACCAGTTGAGCTCCATGAAGACACTACTGTATTTTCAAAATAAAATAGTCTCAGTTATGCAAGGGATTTGCAAATTATCAGTCAGTTTCTCGTACAAATGTTATTGTAAAAATGCATTGTACTCTTATAAACATTTGTTTTAGTTTAGAATGTCATGAAAATCAATTTTAATAAAGTATTCCCTTTTCTCGGCAGTTTACATTTTGGCCCTGTTTTCTTGATATTCTGTCAGATGTCAAAATAGTTTCAACAATTTTTCCTTGATTCGCTTCCTTCAAAAGTCAACCCATTCTACTTCTTTTGGTGGTAGTGAGTTGCGTGTTAAAAAGCTATCTCCCTAGTAACCCTTTCCTCGTCAAAGGGAGACCTCTTAGGTAAGGGTTTTTGCTATAACTGTTTAGCTGATAAAACTGGTAAATGAAGGGGGCGTTGTCAGAATTTTGTTCATGCTGTACATACGGTTTACATTTTAGCTAGTCAGTCTGCCTGGTGACAGGGGGCTTTCATGAGAAGCAGGCTAAAAAAATTAATTAATTAATTAATTTAATTTAAGAAATGCCCAGGACTATGATAATGTGAAACATTTCATGACTCAAGGAGTTTTACGAGCTATTCTCAATTGAGTGTTGAAAGTAATTCGTGTTTGCTTTGGTTTTGGTCTAAAATACTTTGTGATTGGTTAGAATAATTTGCACCTCTTTCTCAACCAGTGAGAAGCAACACCAAAATCAGCTTTTGCCGAACTGCAAGGTATTTTTTCATGCTGATTACAATTTATGTGCTTTGAATTCTGATAGGCAATTGGTTTATTGCTTCTTTAGTTATCTTTTGTAGAGGACTCAATTGAAAATTGCTCTATCTTGAAGGGCTTGGTAGAAAATTATCGTAAGTGACGTCTTGGGTGAACATCGAAAATTAAGTTAGAAACAGTAAGAAAAAAATACAGGGCAATGTTTACCACATGAAAACGAGCCTGTATGCAAGAAATCACCTGGGTTACAGTTGCCTTGATTTCAGCTAATTGTTACTAGTAATCTTTATGGAAAAGCGATTGTAAAGCTGTTTTTATCTATTTAGAGCTTTTTCAAAAAAATATGCTAAGTAACACTGTTAAATATGCTAAGTAAGCTTCATTGTTTTAGTTAAAGGGTTTTTAAATTGAAGTCTGTCACTGTACTCGAATATTTAAGAAAGGGAAAATGTGTTGGATTTTGAATGTTAAACCGGGTTGAGAAAAATTGAAGACTGTTGCCTAGATTCCGAGCCGTAAGCCTAGTTTCAATTTCATTTGAACTTGCTCTGGTGTTTGTTCCAGGCTACGTAATCCTAAAGATAAATTAATGGAAATGAAATGAAAACATCAAGGCGGGAGATGTTAACTGTGCCATAAAGGTGTCCCAGCTGCACGCTTTCCAAATATATACTTTTGCCAGAGTTTAGCAAGTGTTGTGCGACTAGGCGAAATGAATCTACTTGCTAAGTCTAAGGCATCATAAGAGGAGGGAATTCACTTGCAAAATCACATTGGTAACATTACATCGCCCTCATTTTCATAAAAGACAAAAGCAGAAGGAATGTTTGTTTTGTGGATGTCATAACAAATGACACGTCTGCTTCGTGTTGCGCAAATCTGTGTTTTGTCGCGTTTATAGGCCCTGGCAAACGAGGACACATTGTTGTAGCCTCCCACGCAGTCGTTTTTAGGGGACTCGTATTTCACCTCCTCCCCACTAAGGTGAAATGCGAGTCCCCTAAAAACGACTGCGTGGGAGGCTAACATTGTTGCGGACAGAATTGTTTTCCCTGTTTGCCTGCGCGCGAAACATTTTTTGCGGACACAAAATTTGTGGCTACAGCAGATGTTTCCCAGTTTGCGCAACATGGAATCACAACATTTGTTTTGTATCCCGCTCGTTTGCTCAAGAAACGTCATGAGCAACCCGGAATGTGTCCTCGTTTGCCAGGGCCTGTTTGTCGTTAGTTCTGATTTTTACTCTGCAATTCCGTAGATTTTTAATTGTATTTTTTATAGTTAGTTTTGAGTTTTTACAATTACTGTGAAGCGCTTGTGGACTTTTTGTAATAAGCGCTATATAAATATATTGTTAGAATCAAATATAAAATTTTTCCTGTAAATTTTTCCTGTACTTTCCATAGTCGCCAATCTTTATAAGGAACACTTTGAGAGCAGAGCATTGGACACCGCACCTACCCCGCCAGCTATGTGGTATCGATATGTTGACGACACGATGACCAAAATTCATGAATACGCAGTGAGCTCTTTTTCCGATCATCTTAATTCCATCAATCCACACATCCAGTTCACTTCAGAGGAAGAAAAGAATGGCAAAATCCCGTTTCTTGACACCTGCCTTCACGTGAACGAGGATGGCTCAACGAAGGTCACTGTATACCGGAAACCGACTCACACCGATCAATATCTGAATTTTCATTCCAACCACCACTTACAACATAAAAGAGCTGTAGTTAACACTTTACTACTCCGAGCTCACACCTTGGTGTCCGAAGAAGTCGACAAAGTTAAGGAAATTCAACACGTTAAGGAAGCCTTGAAAGCCAGTAATTATCCTGATTGGATGCTAACAATACCGAGCACTGGATCGGCCTCGAGAGATCCCGAAGAATCTGTTAATGAGAAGAGAATTTATGCTTCAATGCCATACATCAAGGGCATTTCGGAACGCCTCCAAAGAGCATTCAAATCACACGAGATAACACTTGTACACAAGCCTTTCAATTCCTTAAGATCACAACTAGTTCGGGTTAAGGACAAAACGGAAAATCTTAGAAAGTGTGGAACAGTCTATCATATCCATTGCGAACAATGTGACAAAGACTATGTGGGCGAAACGTCTCGTTTATTGGAAACTCGAGTAAAGGAACATCTTTCTACAAACTCGTCAGCTGTTCGTGAACATTGCCACCTCACAGGTCATTCGGTGGATTCCAGTAAAACAAAAGTTCTTGCCACGGAAAGTAACACTTTCAAACGCCGCATAAGGGAGGCAATTGAGATAAAATTACGTAAGCCCTCCTTGAACAGAGACAATGGGTTCGAATTAGCCAGAATCTATGACACTATCTTAGCTCCCTCGGGTCCATTATATAACCCTTCTTAACTTTCAAATTTACATTGTGGCTGACGAAGTTCGGTTGATCCGAACGAAATATTCCACTTTTTAAGTCTTTTAATTGTGCTCTGAGTACAGGAAAAATTTTATATTTTTTTACGTTTTAAAATATATTGTTGTTGTTATTATTATTATTATTATCATCGTGTGGGTTACCGTTAGTTACCATCGCTTGGGTCAAGTTTGCAGTATTTTTTGGCAAATTTCCTGGTTTCAAGTAAAGATGATACAACATACAGGTTACAGATTGGACTTAAAACCGTGGCAGAATGCAGGATTGCTTTAATTTGAAGGGATTTGAGGGTGTGCATCAGAGCGCTTTTCAGTTGAGTGTCCAAAAGAATAAGCGTTTCCTTTGGTTTTTGTTAGCTGATCTCTTGCCATTGTTTGTTTGTTTTTTGTTTTGTTTTGTTTTTTTCCGATAAATTGAAAGCAATCAAAACCAATAATGACTCGCTGTTTCGCATTGTCCTACGCTTGCCGTTGGTTTCGAAATTTGCTTGGGTCATGGCGCTATTTATGTGTGTTGTGATGTGCTTTGTGGGCGGTCATTCATAATTATCCGGTTACAATAGAGTACTAATTGATGACGTCACAAAAATTAAATTTGTGAAATTATGGGATTTGTTCAGATATCCAGAAAGAACACGATAAAAAGGCCTACTTGCCAAAAATCAGCTTTTTCTTATAGTTTGACAGCGAGATATTAGCACTATCATGCTCTGTTGACTCCATACAAATCCTTCATAACGTTTGGTTCATAACGTTATGTTCATAACGTTATGAACCGAGTAACATTTAGAAGGATTTGTATGGAGTCAGCGGAGCATAATAGTGCTAATATCTCAGAGCCCATCTGCCTTTAAACGCTGATTATTGGCAAGTTAGCATTTTTCATCTTGCTCTTTCTGAAAATCTCAAAAACTCTCATATTTGAACGTCGCCCTTTAGCACTCTATACAACAAAGCTCTTGATCAAAAGTTAAAAATAGTTTTGAAACTAAATAGCGAGGTTGTGATCCTTTATTCCTGGGAGAGTTGACCTCAAATTCTAAATTTTCCAGTACTACTAAACAAATGTTTTGAATCGCCAAACTTAATAACAACATGAATTAATTCCAGGCTGAAACGCATGGGAGTAGTTCTTATGAGTCGTTTAAGCTATTGTTAATGTGATGACGAGGTGCTGTATACTAAGGAAGGTATTGAATGGGTTAAACTCGATTGGTCATTTCACAAAAATGGAAAATCACGTACCATAATAGTTTATAGAATATTTACAATGTATGAAGAGATGTGTATTTTTAGTATTAAAAATTCAGTTTGGTAATGGTCGTCATTTTTTTGGCTGAAGGTTATGTTAAGCCCTGGCTAAACGACCAAACAATTTAATCCAACATCGTGTTTGTCAAACAACGTTACGTTGGGTGGCTAGACACACGATGTTTCACCAAACACCAGACAAAGCGAATCCATAGAACGAATTTTGAGTATTATCGATGAAATTTCGACGTTATGTGGTTCATTTGGTTCCTTTTTACCGACTGTACACGCTGACTCTTGGTGCGCTGAATTGGGTTTTTTAAATTATTTTGTGGCAGCTTTCCTAAAAGGTTCGAGAATACCATTTCTAGCTTTTGGTTCAGATACTGCCGCTTTGGTACCCGTCGGGGCTTTACACAACACATACAAGAGAACCAAGGGCGATGTAGCAGCTGTCACTTAACGATTGGTTCGTGCATCAGCTGTGCGTTCATTGAGATATGAAGCACGCGGGAAGTTAAGAGAACACGAAAGATGCGTAACAGTTAACGCCGAGAGAAACTCTAGCATCTTGAGTGCTCTCCAAACTTCCTAAGTGCTTCCATCGTCTTCTGGATATTTTTATGGAGACCCTGTCCAATCGCAGAGTATATGATCTTTAAATCAACCTAAAGAGTCCATTTTTAAACTATTTTTAGAGTCCATTTGTAGAAAAGTCACGTGTTATTAGCCAAGCTGTTGTCTGTACTTGGGAGGCTACTTCATGATATTCCTTTTCGTAACAGTTAAAATTTAGTTTCTTTGAGCAAATTTGTATGGGTACTTTTTCACTGCGAGGAAAGGGGACTAATTTGATGGTAATTCTGTGATCGAAGGAAAAAAAGAAACGAATTGGTTTCTGAGTGCAACAAGTCCCTTGTTGTGGGGTATTTAAGACACAGCCTTTTGAAAGTCCCTTCAACTGGACCCTCTATGGTTGCAATGTGTGAACATTATGGCTGACTTATTTCTTTCAACGAGATTCGACAGATTACTATCTTTCGCTGGAATGCAAGAGCTGGCAAAATAGCATCGCCTCTTATATACTACTTCGAAACTGCTTTAAAGTTTACGGTGTTTTACCTAAGTGGTATGAAGTCTGCAGATTGATTCCAGAAAAGCAACTGATTTTCAGGAGAAATTTCGGTTTCTCGCGTGCACGACAAAATTTTGATGAGCCCTTCCTTGTACACTTAACAAAATTGTTCGAATCTGAGGGCAGTATAGAGCGGTTTTCAATTGAGTGTCGAAAGTAATTATGGTTTTGCTTTGGTTTTGCATTGCTTCGCTCTGTGATTGGCCAGGAAAACTCGCGCAACTTCTCAACCAATGAGAAGCAAAACCAAAACCATTCGTGACTTGCAAGCGCGTATTTTCCCGCGCTTTGCACCGGTTACGTGTAATTGCTTCGTATTTTGATTGGCCCATTGCCCTGTTTGCGTCTGTTGTGATTGGTCAGAGTAATTGCTTTGGTTTTGGTTTTACGACAACCAATTGAAAAGCGTTCTAATTAATCGCAAATTGTACTCCCAAGAGGCAACCGCACGTGAGTACACCTACACGTTGCAGAAATGAACGTTTCTAAAGCTGAAATATACCTTTTTAGCTTGTAGATTTTGTTATCAATGTGATCTTCCCAAGGGAATTTGCCTTTTGTCTTTTCATAAATTATGCGTACATATGCACGTGAATAAGGCGAAATTTCAAAGAAACAGTTTTCTAGGGTAACATCACATGACCTACATTGGGAAAACAAAACATACAAGCTAAAAAGGTCTATTGGACGAGAAAACATATAAACTGAAGATGCGACTCTGTGGAATGAATTTTTTTATGTAATTTAGTAGAATATGCAATAAGATAAAAATTGCGCGACCTCGTACAATTCGTAGTTTTGTTGAGCGAACTGTTAACAGAATCCCGCATGACTTTATCTGATTAATCAGTACTCTTGATTTTGAAAGTTCTCAAAATCATTCGTACCTATCACACGAACACGAATTGTGCGATTTCCAATACAAATACTAAATGGTTATAATTGAGAATCAACTCTAATTAAAACCACGAGCAATTAAACACCTTATAAAAAGGCCTGACGATCGATCCCCGAAGGTACATGTTCTTTCATAACCGATGTCGAAGGTCCTGATCGAGTCATATATTCCATGTAACTGGGTATTCAACGTCGACGGATTCCTGATTTTGAGAGTTTCGGCTTGAGCGTGTTATAGAATTCTCAATGTTTCCTCAGCGTTAAGGCTTCAACTCAAGGGTCCTCAAGCTTAAGCACACTCGTTTTGAAGTTATATTTGTGAGATGGTTACGTAAAAGTAAAAAAATCGGAAGTAAAACAAATTTAATAAACTAAGTGATCGAATTATTATTTGAGATTGTGAGAGTTTCTTGATGGCCGTTGTAGCCGGAGTCACTGGGATAAAACTTAAAGTCAAATCTTAGCCTACGCTGAGCCTTTTCTAATGACACGTTGTTGAGTTTCGCTTTGTTTAATGGCTGATGTTCTCTTCAGGTTACTGATGTATTCCAGTTAACTATCTGTGATATTTCTCGAAGACAGAAAAACATGTCAAGCGACGTTTCTATGGAAACAGAGTTGGTAGGTAAATAGGGGTGTAGACTGAGGACATTCATACACGAGGTTAAGTTATCTAGTCAATTGAAGGGAAATAAGAATCTCTGCGTCTCTTTCGTGATGAGGAATGTGTTGAGCCACGGGAAACAGAAGGTGAAGTGTCCCAAACCTGAAAGTTAGATAACAGTTTACATAAGCTTAGAACTATTAACCAGACCTTGGTGGAGGACTGTACGTCACATCTGTTTCTTGAACTTGGGATACATGGGATCATTTCAAATATTCACATTTAACAAATAGATTATGAGCTCGAGATTTCTGTAGGGCGCAGCCCGAATCAGCTGTCATGCATAGAAATCCTGAGCGAATAATCTAATTGTTTTAATATAAATCTACTAGTTGTTCAAAACTAAACGAGCAAATTATCTATTTCCTTCTTGGAGACACTTCGAAAACGCGAAGAAGACGCCGCCATTATGTTGACAACGGCTACTTATTATCTATCACAGAATAGATAGCGAGTAGCATAGCCAATCAGAGAATATCAAAACTGAATGGACGAGAAAAGTGCGCAACTCTAACAGATCAGCAATATCCTAACAATCATCCTGAACATTTGCCTCAATCCACGACTATAAAAAGCAGAGAAAAGACTTACAGCATCATCTCGGGATGGTGAGAAAGGAGGCTCCAGCACACGGTTTTCAACATCTTCCCAGTTAATTGTTTGAAAAAAGGGATCTTCCCTTATACAAGGGAAATCTCCCTTCTTGTATCCGAGGCGGAGTTGGGGTGTCCTCTCCAATAGCTATGATATTACAACAGTAAAAAACATCACTGTAAGTTATATAAAATATTATCCCGTGGGTGACCCTTCTGATCGTGTTAGTTGTTCGACTATTTGAAATGGAAAAAGGAAGAAAGTCTTTTTCATGTTTTTTGTTTGTTTTAAATAAACGTGAGACGACTTTGGTGACGAAGCTAAGAACGTGAAGCTTGCGTTTTCGTTAAAAAGACATTAACAAAGTACATCATCAATATGCAACCAGACTGGCCTCTGAGAAGTCTTATTATTTTCCGAAAACTAGGACCAACTATGGGAAATTTAATATCCGTTTCAGTGGGACTAAACTTTGGTATTCTATTAAAGAAGAGCTAAAATCAGCGAGTCGTTTTCGCTTGTAAAAGCTTTTAAGAGAATCTGTCTTCTCCAAATATTGATTGGTTCCTTGGTGTACTTTATATGCAGCTAATTGTGCGCGCAGCCGTTGTTTTTCGTTCTTTGCTTATATGACCCAGTCGCTCAGCGCGATTAGCTTTTGCTATTTCTGAATGGCTGTGCTCTCTCTTTTTTCTTTTCTCTTTTTTTGCAATTATTTCCATTAAATTACTTTACTCCTTCTTTTTTGTTGTTGCCCCGCAATGCTTTCCCGTTTTTGACGTTTGCGCAGTGAAACCCTTATCTGACATTCCACTACCTCGAAAACAAATTAACTGATATTTCCCCTTAAAATAAATTTGTTTGCTCAGTTTCGTGGTATACTTTAATTTATACCTGAAATAAAGCGTTAACTTACTTGCGTCAGGCAATCCTCTGCTTGGGTGGGCAAATAATCAGGATAGTACGCGGGTGAATAGAGGATTGATTGTTCGATTTCATCATCGTCTTCGCCGAAAAATGGAAACTGCAATAATGGAGTGTGATCCAAAAGAGAAAAACGATTTTAATTCAAGACCCGGCTGAACGATTACTACGTAAAACACATGTTCTTCGAATATTCTGATGCATTAAGAGTTAGTAAAATGAAGCAAAGATGGATAAAAACGTTAGCTAGGAATTATAATGGCAAACAACTCCTTTCCGATGAATCTCCGTGATAGCTTCCTAATATTAAAGAGTTTATTTTTCGTTGAAGTCTACTGAGAACTTGTAATGCAGCAATTTAACATTATAAAACAAACGTAGAAACGAAGAAATGTACAAACCTTGGCAGTAAGTAGACGGTACAACATGACACCAAAAGACCACCAGTCCACGCTGTAATCATAAGGTTCTTCTTCTAACATCTGCAATGGAGTTTGGGTTTACTTCATTCGAATCATGTAATCAGTTGTTATCAAAAGTAACAATTTAAGGGAATAAATCATTACTCAGTTTGTCGGAGCCTGTGCAGGATTTTCTTCAAAGGCCTCACTGAAAACACGCGCGCGACAGTTCTCCCAAGAGTGTGGCAATGGTTATGGTATGATAGTGATATTGATTCTAATGCTGATACTGATGATGATAATGATGATGATGACGACGAAGACGACGATGATAATGATAATCATAGTGACACTAATATTACCGTGGGTCGTTAGTATCATTCTTCTTCTAGGACGAAAAGAAATAATGGTAATTTTAATGGTAGTGGATTTATATACCGCACATATCACGAAGTCTCTTGGCGGTTTCCAATTTCCCCGATGTGGTGTGAAAAGTTTTACGCTAACAAAGCAAAGGCTTATACTTTAATTTGTGCTCTTAACAGCAGTCATGTTGTTCAGGGTATCACTATCAGAGGAAAACACAATCGACGATCTTAAAAAAAAGTAGTCGGAAGCTTACTTCTGGTGCCATGTAATACGCTGTGCCGCAAACGCCTTTGGTCTTCTCCTTTTTCAAGATCTTACTAATTCCAAAGTCTCCCACTTTCACGTGACCGTCTGCGTCAAGCAATGTGTTGTCTAACTTGAGATCCCTAATAAACAATCAGAAAAGAAATAAGGAAATATTTAGGCGAGAGTTTACAGGACAAGTGTCGACATATTTACTCAGTGCTCTTACACCTACAAAATTACGAAATCTTTAAGAAAGCAAAGAACTGAAGAGAACTTGATGAAAGGTAAGCTAACCTTTCAAGCACAAAGTTCAAGAATGTTTTTCCAGTTTTCAGAAAACGGCTTTTTGCTGCTTTGGAAACAGTTGAACGAAAACGTTTCTTCAGACGTGTACAGCATGAACGACATGGTTCCATATTACCTTGAAATCGTTGCAAAAGATGAAGTAATATAACCATCATTTAACACTTTTACCTGTGAATTACTCCATTGACATGAAGGTATTCAACAGCACATATTATCTCACTCGCATAAAATCTTTAAGAGAAAAACAAGGTAGATGAATAATAATTTCGCTTGCGAGTAAACACAGAGGCTGTAATTCTGCAAACATACTTTTAAGATATTATGAGAGTTTTCTACATACCTCGCTGCAGAAACGGTCAATCTTCCGATCGACAAAATTCGATGTTCTAGGTCTCCACCAGGCATAAACTCCATAACTAAGAGGAGCAGCTTCTACAGTAAAAACAACAAAAAAAGCAAGTCACAATTTATAGGAACACATCTATTTTAACCCACGTTTGGTATTTTTTTAATTTCTGCGCAAGAGCCTTTTCTTTACAGACGATGGTGACAGACGAGGCTTGGATCCCGCGTTGAAGTATTATTACCGTATTTCCTCGAATAATAGCCGTCCTTCGATTAACCGAGTCCCTCGAACGCCCCCCTTTGACTGAAATATTTGAAATAATCGCCCCCCTCGAATAGTCGCCCCCCCCCCCTCCCCCCAACCCCTCTCGTCATCTTCTCTTTCTTTTAACCCCTCCCTGTCAAGTTAAAAATTGACACCTTGGGCAACAAACAAGCTTTCATTTAATTGTTTACAACTGAATAGTTACTTCCGTTGAGCAATATTTGAAATAATCGCCTCCCTCGAATAATCGCCCCTTTTGGTGCGAAAAAAAAAATCGCCCCCGGCTAACTTTGCTAGTTGACCTCTTAGCTCAGTCTGGTAAATCTAATTCCAGCGCCGTGGGCTCAAAATCACCGCTACGGTTTCTCCACCTCCTCCAAGAAATTTTTAAAATCATTTGTATGGTACTTTTTTTCTCACAATGCTTTGTTGTTTTGTACCTGCGGTGAAAGTACCTTGGACTCAAGGTTTGTCTGTTCCAAACGATTATTATCCAATAGATTTTTCTTGATTCTAACACTCTTCCTCTTCGTTTTCCCTGATGTCGCTGAAGCCACGTCAACCCGTCAACCCGTCCCGCCCCACTCACCTCAATCCGCCGGGACCTGCTCACCATAGGATTTCGTCAGCGGGACCGGGCGGGTCATATGATGATACTTATTAGGGCCATTTATACGGGAGAAAATAAGACGCGTCTTATGTAAGACGCGACTTAAATAAGACGCGAACTGATCGTATAAATGGTACAAAATAAGCGTTCGCGTCTTATTTAAGTCGCGTCTTACATAAGACGCGTCTTATCTTAGAACAGGGTTTTCAGCTGTTCTTATTTTGTCCGCGTCTTAATTAAGACGTGAAGTTCCTCGTATAAATGGTTTCGCGTCCTAAATAAGACGTGAACTGCAAGTGCGCTTGCATAAAAACAACAGAAACATGAGCTTGTCTTATGATTAGATAGCGTAATTGGATGCAAAGCTTTGCAAAAGATGGCCGGGAGAGCCAAAAGTGAATTCAGCACCTTCCTTCTTTAACCTGCCATCAGTCGCACCAATCCGTATATCGCTTTCTTCCGACTCTTCTCGGATTTCTGTTAATTTCTTTGTATGCTACGGCGTGGTCTTCATAAGAAAAAAAATATCTGAGAAATAACAGGACAGCACGCTTTTGTTTCTTGCTACAGCGTTCCATCTTGGCGGGTAAGCGAGGCTGTATCAAAAATAAGACGCGAACCATTCATACGAGATCTTCGCGTCTTATGTAGGACGCGAACGTATAAACGGTATAGTTCGCGTCCTATTTAAGTCGCGTCTTAGATAAGACGCGTCTTATTTCCTCCCGTATAAATGGCCCTATTATGTTACTTATACATTACCTTCATAACAAACCACCCGCATAATCTCGTTAAATAGTTTGTGCCTCGACCCATCTTTAATACTTTCAATTCGGTTGTGGCCATCTTTTCCTTTGCATTCACCATCTTTATAGCATACTCTTTGCCGGTGTTTCGATTGTTGTAAAGGAAAACCTTTGAATGACAAAAAGAAATATATTGATAGAATTACAAAATAGTTTCTTTTCTTTTCAAACCATAAATACATAACGCAAAAAGCTGAGAGAAAACAATGGCAAAGATAAACAGAACAAAAGAAAATCGGCAAAGCCCCCAAACAAAGCAGTGTTTATTCCAGTTTAATGAAAAGACGATGAAAAGACGTATTTCGCCCAGAAATACGTAGCACGCACATATGTTTTGTCTCCCTTTTTCTCCTCTTCTATTTAAGTACATGCAGAAGTCAATGAAAATTTTCCAAGGCTAAACACCCAGGTACAGAACTAATTATTGTAGATACTTATGTTTTTTTTTTCAGGGTTGGGTTCAAAAGAATTGAAGAATGATCGTCCTAAATTAAGAACCACTGTACCTTTCCAAAGCCTCCTTCTCCGAGAAACCGGAGACACACAAAATCACTGAGACGTTTTGCCCATGTCACGTCCTGAAGACGCTGGATCTTGATTGGTGGTTCTATTCTTGCATTCAAATCTATCTGCATGTTTTTCCTCTTCAACCCAAGCTGTAAAATAATTTGTTCAATATACTGATAACAATTAATTATTACTGACAGAGAAAGTGGAGCTGCGTGTGGTGTAGTTCCACTCCACGGTATAATTGTCGACTTTCTGTTTATTGATTGAATCTTTAGCTGCATTGAACTCTTGCCTCCTCACGATCACTTTACAATTAGGAGTCGCATTACATATGTAAACATTGTTTAATTTCCAGAGGGATCCTTGCGCTCTATCGTGTAACTGAGCGGTGCAAGACAGATGTCTGATGTTCTGAGCCACTCAAGGTAATGACATTTGCAAAGGCGGACGTCCCTTGTAGCTAGTTTTAGTTAAATCTATTTATTTTCTCACCTTAGGAGCCACTTGTTGCACGGCTTTATTCATTTGGAACCGTCTCCAAGCTGCTTGAATGGAGCGGGCAGCTTTCTGTTGAATGTATAAGTCAAATGTTATATACTATGTTTATACTCTTCAATAATGAGGGTTGATGATTTTAAAGCAATAAAAATTACTATTGTCTAACCTCTAACATTTCATTTTTAGTGACTTTCATTTGTTGGTATCGCTTCCAGGAAAGTTGGATGATTATGGCTGCTTTCTGTTGAATAAAATGTCAAGTAATATGAGAAAAAAGAAATAACGTTCATTTATATACATGGACATGAGGCACTCAGGTTGGGGAAGCTATCGACAACCGGGCCTCCATGGGGTGTCGCAAGGCTTTCTCCATTTAACATTGCTTCCTTAAGAGCTGCCAATCACATGCCCACTCCATTCAAAAACTACAATAAAAGTTTCAAATGTTATTCCTTCAACAGAAGCATCCAATAATAATAATAATAATAATAATAATAATAATAATAGTAATAATAATAATAAAGATCTAAATAATAATACAAAGATCTGGAGATAGAAATAGCCCGTATGTGGCAGATGAGAACAGTGATAATCCCTGTTGTCGTAGGTGCCTTTGGAGTTATTAGGAAAGGCACTGAAAAACAGCTGCGCGAAATCCCAGGCAACAATAACCCACATGAAATCCAGAAAACAGCACTTTGGGAAACAGCACACATTCTGAGAAAGGTCCTCTCAATCAAGTAAATTGAACAAACACTCCTCTAGTGCCTTAGAACCATGGTTTGGTTCTGGCCCTAGAAGGTAAATGTGGACAAGTAATAAAGTGAAGTAAAATAATAATAATAATAATAATAATAATAATAATAATAATAATAATAATAATAATAACCTAATCTAACCTATTCCCAAGATCAAGGCTAGTTGGGCAAATTTGAATATACACAAAAGAATATTTAAACAGCGGCCATTTTTGCATAGGGTCTATTTGTGTGAGACTTATGCTTTGTTAAGCGAAAGTATTTCCGCATTTTATTCGTATGAAAAAATTCAACAATATAGAAAGGGAATACAAAAGAAATTAATGTTTATGCATGAGTGTCTTTTTAACTGATATAACTCGGCTAAATTTTCGTCCAATTTTCTAGGCAAAAATAACCCAAAATCTAAATATTAGTGTTAAAAATGGATAGATGTAAAACTCTCGGCTGCGCCTGGTGTTTTAAACTTCATAAAACACTCCTGATCATTATAAAACACTACTTGAAGTGAAATGATTATCAAAGGAATACAATATGGTTTTGTAGGAGAAAAACCTGTTTTCCTCACCTCCCTCATTTTCTTGGCTTTGACCTGTCGAAACGTTCTCCAGGCGGTCTGGATAGTAAGTGCTGCTTTCTGTGGAATAAAATATTCCTTGATATAATGATGATGATGATGATGA
>JAEMWC010000583.1:425000-435000 GCA_016490735.1 Pachyseris speciosa | reverse complement strand
AATGGGACGACACGTGACTAACGGAGTGCTTGCACGACAAAGATCAAAATCCAAAGTATTTTAACGACTCCAAACCACTTGCATTGTACGGGTCAGTTGTCTTCCACACTAGGACCATCATGACTGAGCGCGAACGAAATGTTACTTGTCATTAGGGCACGACTCCTCGGTTAGGAAAACTGACTTATACAGATCTCTATCGTCTTCTTATATGATGAAAGTCTCCTCTTCGCGTTCATTCATGGTGGCCCTATTGTGGAAGACAACTGACTCGTACAACGCAAGTGGTTTGGAGTTGTAAAACTACGTTGCTTAAACACTATTATCCTTTGATATACCAGCAAGCCTGAAAGGGGTTTATTTATTTTATAACCCACCGATTAATTTTCATATTACGTATACATAGTTGAAAGTTGAACATTTTGATAAAAAAAAGTGATCTGACGACGATTGCGAATGACGTAAACAACTGCATTGATTGGTTGAGTTTAATTTATATTAACTGTGATTTGAAATTGAAGAAATTTTAAAAAGACTGGCTTTGTTTTTTTTTTTTTTTTTTTTTTTTTTGGGGGGGGGGGGGGCGAAAAATCGGAGGACAAATATCGACGCAGACGGGGTATATTGCCTGATACCCATCCTCTGATTCGCACCACGTGATCCAAAATAGCCAATAAAATCACGCAAGAATTAATCGCCGAGTTTTAAGCCTGATACTTAGCGGACGAGGCCGTAGGCAGAGTTGGCTAAAATCTTGGGGTATTCGGCAAGTTTGAACAGGATAATTGTATTATTTGTCAACACATTTATAAACTGAGTTCATTTATGAACTGAGTTCATTGCAGAAAAGCTGGAAAAGTCGCCATTTCACTCCACAACACGCGAAATTACGAATATCTCAGGATATCTGTTGAGTACGCAAGACGTATATTGAGAGCGTCATGACCATATTTGGACATTGTCACGATGTGTTCCGAAAACGCGGTCTCATCAAACCAAATAAATAATCAATAATCCATGTTTTCATGAAACAAACAGCTTTAATAAGTTATCAAGAGGTATGTTTGTGAGATTTCTAATCGAGGATAAATGCTGTGGTTGATCTTGGCATCTAAAGAATATGAAGGCCCAATTATATGAGAGGGAACTTAGTACTTAGCCAAGCCTAAAAAATTTACTGATATCGAGCAACTTAGCATGACTTCTTGGGCCAATTTTGTGTCCAAAAAATTGAGCACCGGCAGGAAAAACAAAGAGTTTTAGGATCCAGATAAACTATTGGATTGCAATCGTTTTCAAAAAAAATTTTTTTCAAAGAAAAAAACACTCCTGAGTCCAAACTTCTTTCAGATGAAAGCGTAAAGGAATTTACCACGGGTCAAAAATAAAACATTCCAAGAAAAAAAAGTACGATTCGTTTGTTTCTTCGAATATTCACGGAGAAGGTGGAGAAATCACTGAGACAAATAACAAACATATTTCATAATAAGCCAGACAGACGGCTGAGCAATTTTTATATAAATGTCCGTTTTACGACAAAAAGGACTACGAACTTGATAGCCGTTTAGATCGGTCAACAATCACTCGAAACGCAGACATCATTAAAGTGCCATTTCAAAAACCGTTGCTTGGCTAAGGAGATACAAAACCCCAAAGAGCCTTGATACTGAGTTTAAAGTGCACATGAATCGAAAATTAACTATTTGTTTGACGTTTTTACATCGCTTATATCCCCATATTTCATTTTCAGTCGTTTCCTCCTTTTCGTGAAGAGGATTCGCTATTTGTTGGGGTTCCAAAATTCTCGCCGTGGCCTGAAATTTGTGACATTTTGCGCGCGGCCAAAGGTTTCTGTGACGTCATTCGTGTGTATGTTCAGGCGTGAAACATAGCGGAGAAGGCGAAAAAGCGTAAACCTGGAAAGTTTTGAGCAGCTTTCGGCCCCTCTGGTGAATCTTGGTAGTTTTCCGACATTTTTGGTCCACAGAACTCACAAAAACTGAGTGACGCACTCGACTGAGAACACACGAATGACGTCACGGCTATTCACCAGACCCCTGGTTCTTGTCTAGAATTTTAGTGAGAAGAACCCAACTTCCGCCGCATTCAAAATAAGTTCCTACTACGTTTAGTAATTTATTTTCCCCTGAAAATAGTTCTTAAGACACCTATTTTTTCATACTGGAGAATAAGAACTGGCTTTGAAGTTTCGATTTATGTGCACGTTAACTGTTACTTCCCATGTCCACCGAGAAAGCTGCTTCAATCTCCTAAAGGATTCTCAGCGGCAAAACATCACAAAGTTGCACAACAACGAAAACAGACGGGGCTGTCACTGGCTAATTTTTGATGTAAGCGATGATGTGCAAAAAGTAGCCCGGGTATCCAGCTGTTATCATATAGTCTATATGCTACTTTTCTATGAAAGTAGCCGGGAATCTAGTCCAGAATTATTATTTTATTTTATTTTTTTAAATCCAGGGTAGCACGCAATAGCTACAGGCTAATCAACTTGTGGCCCTGATTTAAACAACTAATTACAAGTTAAAAATAGAACATCACTTAAAATTATGAATGAATAAAAACATGCGATTTAAATAATCGAAAAATGATCATATAAAACTCGATTTACTAACTATGAAAATGATGTAAAAATTGCTGGTCCCTAAAAATCTTACTCCACATGTTGTGCTTAAAACAGGCTACAGAATCCACTTTCCTAGTAGATAAGGGTACATTATTCCAGAGTCTTGAAGCGGATACTGCAAATGTGCGTCCACCTTCGGTTTTTTTTATATTTAGGGCAAATAGCGTTGAAATTAGCGTACCGTGTATTCCGTGAATGACGTTTGTGATTAATTACTAGGTGATCATCCATGTATACGTTTGTACAAAATGGAGCATTTGTCTATGTTACATTGTTCATAAAAAGGAATCCAGTGTAGCTTATTAAATAGTGCTACCGATGATGCTTGGCGGTCTGCGTACAAGATAACTCGCGCTGCGCGCTTTTGCAACTTTAAAACTCTATTTAATAACTGCTTGTCGCACGATGACCAGATAACATTCACATAACTCAATACCGGGTGAATTATAGCATTATAGTATAGTAGGCGTTGAGATAACGGCAAAAATACTCTAATCTTACGTAATACAGTTATCCGCGAAGAAAGCCTCTTACAAATCATTTCGACATGCAAATTAAAAGAAAGCATGTTGTCAATTTCTAAACCCAAGAGGGTAGCACTGTTTACAATTTTGAGGGTTTTTACTCCATTTGTTGTATCAGAATTGAATTAATGACAGCCCTGACAGAGCTTACCAAACCATACGAGCGTTTCCCTTGCAGACCCTTACACTAAAAAAATCATGAAAGCAACCCAACCCATCTCGTTATTATTAACCTTTAACGGCTCAACTACGCATATTTGCGTTGAAATACCGTTACTGGTTTTAATATTTTAAGAGAAAAACGTGTTCAGAAATTAAAATCCTACGTTAACAGCAAACCTCAAGATCAAACCTTGATATCTCGCTGGAAATTTTCTTCTCACTTTTTCCATAAATTAAGCATTGTAGCCGGGTTTCGAAAGAAACGGAAAGTAATTGTATTCATCGTTTTTGAGACTTGGCATAGCCACGGACTACGAGATAACTTGTGCGGCTTAAAAGAGTTGCAACTGGACATCTCGGTGTAAAAGAAACTTGTAGCCCGTTTGTGGTAAGGAATGCCCCACTCCAACCTCGTTTCTTGGGCTTTTCTCCTTGGAAAATGGAAAGGGGCGGGAAAAGGCCTGGGAACGAGGTTGAGCCCCGCTTCAGAAACTATAAAGAGGCTGAAACGAGTGAAGATTTAGGTGAAAGTGAGGTGGAGGATGGTTATGTAGACACGCAACTGGTCAGCAAGTAGCGGTGTTCTGTGAAGGAAAACTTGTCTTTCCTGAGCCGCTTTGTAGCCATTTAACGTGTTTTACTGGAACCGGCTTGCTGTCTTTATATATCCCGTTAAAAAGGTTTCTCCCCAGAAAAAGAGATTTCGAGGTAGCATACACGCTATAAACGATCCACGGAAAAAAGCCTTTATAGAACTTTTGAAGCAGCGAAAAAGATGTATATGCCGTTGTTCACATGAACGCATAACCAACCACCTCGACCACGTCACACGACGCACGCGCCCACCCACCCACGCGATTTAGTCAATCCCAGTTTGTAGATGCCTATATCTTAGCAACGTGTTAGCTCAGACCGGTTAGCTCAGTGGTAGAGCATCGGACTACCGTGCGGGAGGTCGCGGGTTCAAACCCCGGCTGGACCAACACTCAGGGTCTTTAAATAATTGAGGAGAAAGTGCTGCCTTTGTAATGACATCTACAAACGGTTAGACTTTCTAGTCTTCTCGGATAAGGACAATAAACCGTAGGCCCCGTCTCACAACTCTTCATAATTCTCTGATTCTGTGGGACGTAAAAGAACCACTAGGGACGCAACAAAACTCTGGCAGTGACCACCCCTAGTGTCTGTCTTAATTTGATATTGATATTACGGGGGCACTCATAACTCAACTTCATTAATTGTAAACTGCGTTATAAGCAGTCTGGTTAAGTCCCCCGGCCAGTGTTGTAAACCGCCATGAGACTATGTGATATGAGCGGTATATAAATACACATTACATTACATTACATTACATATTTTATTTTTAACGAGGTCTTGAAGCATTGTTATTTCACGGGAAAACAAGGCACTGAAATTAAATATTACTAAACAGTATTACCTGCAAGGTTCAATACCCGGCTCCAATGCAAAAAAACAGAAATTTACACTTCTTACTTCAATATCTGTCACTATTTAATTTATTAACTAAACTTTTGTTTTGCTTTGTTTCCATGGAAACCAGGTTTAAAGGGTTCATAATTCGAAACACAACTTGTTTCAATTCAATCAAGTAACGTTTTAATTGTATGTGGAAGGGTGGAAGGAAAGATTCTTTTTACAAATTAAGGTAAGTTCCATATAATATTTTTCTAGTTTGTTTCCACTGACTTGAGATCAATCGTAAGAGCACTTGGACTGCTTTGAAATTTTTAAATGGCAAGTTGTCAATACCTGTTTGTTGTGGCGGATGGCAAAGAGTGCAGATTGCACTAATAGCACTCTTCCACGATGCGTGCTAAGAAAACACTGTGAAAAGGCTATATTCGAGAACAAAGAATAAGTTTCGAATGATAAACAATTTATAAAACTCGCTGATTATGTGGCGAGGATGGTGACAAAATATCCACAAGAAAACATTTATTGTCGGCAGCACCTGTTGTCGGGTGATGGTTTCTAATTTGCAGTATGAAAATACTCGTTCGTCGATCACGGACATCTGGGCGAGAAAGATAAATTAATTTTCACGCAGTTTAGGCAAGCTGCAAACTGAACGTAAAGCTAGAATGCCCGATGGGGCATAAAAATGGCAGTCGATAAAGAGACATAGCGACAAGTCGAATAAAAAACACTAACAAGTTGACCAAAGCCGCCAGAACCCATCACACAAACTGAGCTTGATGTATAACATCAAACATGCGGAAAACAGTTGTCCAGCCAAGTAAAATTTTTAATACTCGCCATCAAATCGGTTTCCAAATCGTAGTAAGTCGGCTCCAACAAGCGCAGCGAATTCTTGAAAGCTCCGACGTAAAAAGCACCAAACTTGAACAGCGAGTCTCCGTAAATCCTCCTTGATCCTCACTTTGATATAAAACAATGCTGCGAAGTTACCGCAACCGACAACTGCTACACCGACTCTTTTGACTTTACACGGGCCGAAATTTACATTACATACAAATTGTTCCAAAAATAATACAAGGAAAATGAAGAAGAATAAACAGAGAACATATTTACGGCCATAAATTTGGAGATTTGTTCACGATGCGATAAAAGAAGAGTGATAAAACAAGGGCTTCGAAGCCTGAGTAATTTCGCTTTACGCGAAATTCCAGAATTAGGGAGTTTAAGAAAAGAGGACGCGACGGCAACGAAAACGTCATTTCAAAATATATCTTCTCACTATTGTAGCACTTTCGCGATTATTCCAATTTGTTCAACTTGTAAAATGTCGGCGAAAAATCCAGGAACTAAATTTCTATGAACGGCGTTAAACTAAAGAAAAAGAAAAAAAACGTTTGCATCATGTGCTCACGTTTTTGCCAAAACCTAAAATTTTGTCATTTCACGTTGTTGTTTTGCAGAGGATGGCAAAGAAATGTACCAAAATGTAAAACGCACGTGCAGAGCTATTGTTTTTGCTCATTAAACCTTTTGTTTGGTGACGTTCCCGTTGACGTTCCCGTCCTCGTTTCTTAAACTCCCTATTAACGGTCGCGGCGCGCGATGCATCAAGGGTGATAATGGGCCTTTAACAGTGTCCAGTGTGTCCATAATCGATTGGTGACAATACATAATTATGCAGTTGTTCAGACGATCCTGCTTTATGACGCTTCCCTTTTTAGGTAGTTCTTGAGTCGCCGATGTCACAGGTAATGTCAAACACAACCTTGACAGTTTTTGGATCTCTCCATAGTTGGTAGAGGAGATGATCTCTCTAGCGTTTTGGTGACAGCAGTTTTGTTGAATGCTTCGCACATGGTTTTTATATTTGTAACCTGACGTAGTTCGGGCAGTAAAGTTCTCACTCCATCACGTACGAAGTGAAGCTGGTGCCCAAGCCTGCCGCACTCTTTGTCAGTTCCAAAGCAAGACATTTTCAGCTCTTTTTCTAGGAATCCTAGACGTAGAGCTTGTGGGATGTGGCTGGAGTGACAAGGATTCCCCACAAATTAATGTTATCTGGTAAGCTGAAGCCACTCTAAGGGCACTAAGGCCACATGGTAGCGGGCATTACCTCTTAAATGCGAAACTTACTTACTGTTTCACTACTTGTTTTATTGATATGTGGGTACTTGAGCCTGAGTATTAGCTATGCTATGCTGATGAGGCCTAACAAGGCCGAAGCAACTGTCCACGGCTGCTAATGCTTGGGCTCAATCTTTGCTTTGGTAGATTGAAGGGTTATGCCCGCTACCATCGATGGCCTTAGTGCCCTTAGAAAAGCTGTAGCTTACCAGATCCGTATCCTTGTCACTCCAGCCACATCCCACAAGCTTTACGTTTTCACTACATTACTGATTATGTTACTTTCATACACAACTGAAACACTCTTTATACCACTATTATACTCTTGCTCCCATTATGAAAACCTCTGATCGATTTACTGATTCTCATTTGATAACCACGAGGTTGCACATCCTTGGAAGACTAAGAGGAAGCCTTACAGAGAACACCCTTTCTTTCCTCCTCCGCAGGAAGCAATCTGATGTGAAACCATTAATTGTAGGGCGATTTGAAGCGTTGCAGAAGAACGTGTCTATCCATTGACAGAAACTTTGGACAAAGTTTAAAGAGTGAAGCACTTTCAAAGTGAATTCCCAAATCAAGAAAGACAAAAAATTGGACGCTTTTCGAAAATAAATATAAACATCCTCCTTTTACCTTCCGATCAGTTATCTTGAAACAAAAAATTCAGCGAGAGAATCGTCTGTATCCTGTTTAAGGTCGCGCAGTACACTTGCCTATGAATAAATTCATAAGCCAAATTTTTCAGTTGGGTTAGGTTTTTTATTTTCAAGCTTCAAATCTCTGGATTTTGAGGGTCGGTTCAGCTGAAATTTAACAGGGATCTATGCAACCTCGTTCCCAGAGTCTCTCCTCTTCCCGCCCCCTGGAGCGAGAGAGAGAAGAGACCGTCTCTTCTCTCTCGCTCCAAGGGGCGGGAAGAGGAGAGATCCTGGGAACGAGGTTGGGATCTTTGTGGTTTATGGAATTAGATCATATTTGGTTACTGCCTCATTGTAAAACCGTGCTCTTGTTTCAATTTCTACACAGCGATGCTAATTTGAATCCTATCAATCTACCATTGAGAGACATTGAATAGCCTCCTATTCTATCTATAATTCTTTAATTTAGCGCCACACGATGATAGCCCTCGGGGTTCGCTTCTTAACAAGTAAAGGAAGAAGGAATTGTTATATCAATTAAAGCATGCAAATAAAGATATCACAGAAAGAAATACCTCTGTCTAGAACAATATTCTATATATACGACAAGAGTCAGAGCCTTTTTTTTTTTATAGAAACAAGCTGTTTTCGGCACTTTTTTCTGCCAGGAATAAAAAGGGTTTGTACTTCGAACTTTCGACTCAAAATGCTGGCTGCAAATTCTTTCCTTAGAACAAATTATAATTTGTTTCAGTTTACATAATTTATTTGCGTGCTTCAATTGATATAAAATTTCCTACTTCTTTTACTCGCCAAGAAACGACCCGAGTGCTATTGTGTGGCACTAAATTCAAGAATTATATATCAGAATAGGAAACAGAAACAGAAACAAACTGTTTCGGTACTTTTTTTCTCCCGGGAATATCGAAGGTTTTTACTTGGAACTTTCGAGTCAAATGCTGGCTGTATGTTTTTTCCCTGGAACAATTTTGTTTCAGTTTCCATAGAAACTAAAGTACGAAATACGAAACACAACTCGAGTCAAATTTCAAAGTGACTATCCGTGTGGAAGGAGCAACATTATCATCGACCCAACCTTTTTCAAAGGTATGATCACATTTCTTTCATTTCTTTGGAGACTTATATTTCTCCAAAGACACATTTAGATTATCCTTTAACTCATGACTCTTCAGGAAGGCAGCCCCGCTTAGACCAAACGCGATAAGTTGTCATCTATAGCTCATTACTGGATGCTGCGTCAGGAAAGATCTTTTCATCTCACAAATCTTCCGCCGGTTCAAATGTGCCCAAAAGCTCACTTAGAGTGAAAAAAGAAAGCAAAATTTTTACATAGTCTTCGATATGTTTGTTATAGAAAGAAAGTGAGATTAAAATAAATATTTTACGATGTGTTCGGTAGACATGGAAGAGATAAAAGTCTGGGGGAAGATATGGCATCACATTCTCACAACAGGGCCTTTGAAATGCGACAAAGAAACGTGCTTGGACAAAAAGTCTGATATTGCCACTTTAATTTGAAAATTAAAAATTATTTCAAACATTTCATAAAAATTTTACCCGAAGGTAAATGAAAATGGGGATCATTATTTATGTATGCGGTGAATGTCTTCCGCTTGGCTTTTACAAATATAATGCGCTTCTCAAACGACACGTAAACTGAAGAGATGGTACTTCTGAAAGACATTTTTTTCCGATACCTGATTACTTCTTTAAAAGCGTTTTTTACCGATTAGGAAATTTATATTTCAAATTTTCCTGCTTTGTTGCGGTATGTTTAAAGAAATCGTTACATATCTCTATGAAGTTACACAATGAAGGTATCCAATACTCCAAACTACTGAAAGGTTTATTGGCAGTTTTTCCTCTCTTGTTACAGCTTTTAAAATCCTCCCTCACCGAGGCAACTTTCAATCTAGTCATTTCCTTCGTATTCTGATAAAAGCTCCATAAAAACCAAGAAATTCACTTGTGAACAAGAAAATAAAAATGAATTTTAACGTTTGCACTAAGTTATCATTAAGTTACCCGAACCTTGCAGGTGTTTTTCCGCCGGTGACAGCATTGAAAAAGAAGAAAAAACATAAAAGATTTTTGATACTCGATTCTGATTGGCTAAGAGAAATGCAGTTTTTAGGAAACACCGGTGCAGAAAAAAGGTAATTCGGTGCAGAAAAAAGGAAATACAGTGCAAAACAAGGTAAAAAACTGAGGATTCTGATTGGTTGATAAACAAAGGCGTTTTGGTTCACCTTATCTTCGTTGCGTTGCTTCTGCAACGTTAAGAAGCTATCTCGCAATTTTTACTTGTATATTATTAATAAGTAATCACATGATTTTTCTCGTGCAATTTGGAATAAATAAGCACTTGTAATTGTTTTCAAAGACCACAAATTGCACGAGCCCGTAATTTTGTGAGTCTTTGAAAAAAATTACTAGTGCTT
>JAEMWC010000583.1:380000-420000 GCA_016490735.1 Pachyseris speciosa | reverse complement strand
AAGAAGAATAAACAGAGAACATATTTACGGCCATAAATTTGGAGATTTGTTCACGATGCGATAAAAGAAGAGTGATAAAACAAGGGCTTCGAAGCCTGAGTAATTTCGCTTTACGCGAAATTCCAGAATTAGGGAGTTTAAGAAAAGAGGACGCGACGGCAACGAAAACGTCATTTCAAAATATATCTTCTCACTATTGTAGCACTTTCGCGATTATTCCAATTTGTTCAACTTGTAAAATGTCGGCGAAAAATCCAGGAACTAAATTTCTATGAACGGCGTTAAACTAAAGAAAAAGAAAAAAAACGTTTGCATCATGTGCTCACGTTTTTGCCAAAACCTAAAATTTTGTCATTTCACGTTGTTGTTTTGCAGAGGATGGCAAAGAAATGTACCAAAATGTAAAACGCACGTGCAGAGCTATTGTTTTTGCTCATTAAACCTTTTGTTTGGTGACGTTCTCGTTGACGTTCCCGTCCTCGTTTCTTAAACTCCCTATTAACGGTCGCGGCGCGCGATGCATCAAGGGTGATAATGGGCCTTTAACAGTGTCCAGTGTGTCAATAATCGATTGGTGACAATACATAATTATGCAGTTGTTCAGACGATCCTGCTTTATGACGCTTCCCTTTTTAGGTAGTTCTTGAGTCGCCGATGTCACAGGTAATGTCAAACACAACCTTGACAGTTTTTGGATCTCTCCATAGTTGGTAGAGGAGATGATCTCTCTAGCGTTTTGGCGACAGCAGTTTTGTTGAATGCTTCGCACATGGTTTTTATATTTGTAACCTGACGTAGTTCGGGCAGTAAAGTTCTCACTCCATCACGTACGAAGTGAAGCTGGTGCCCAAGCCTGCCGCACTCTTTGTCAGTTCCAAAGCAAGACATTTTCAGCTCTTTTTCTAGGAATCCTAGACGTAGAGCTTGTGGGATGTGGCTGGAGTGACAAGGATTCCTCACAAATTAATGTTATCTGGTAAGCTGAAGCTACTCTAAGGGCACTAAGGCCACATGGTAGCGGGCATTACCTCTTAAATGCGAAACTTTACGGTTTCACTACTTGTTTTATTGATATGTGGGTACTTGAGCCTGAGTATTAGCTATGCTATGCTGATGAGGCCTAACAAGGCCGAAGCAACTGTCCACGGCTGCTAATGCTTGGGCTCAATCTTTGCTTTGGTAGATTTAAGGGTTATGCCCGCTACCATCGATGGCCTTAGTGCCCTTAGAAAAGCTGTAGCTTACCAGATCCGTATCCTTGTCACTCCAGCCACATCCCACAAGCTTTACGTTTTCACTACATTACTGATTATGTTACTTTCATACACAACTGAAACACTCTTTATACCACTATTATAACCTTGCTCCCATTATGAAAACCTCTGATCGATTTACTGATTCTCATTTGATAACCACGGGGTTGCACATCCTTGGAAGACTAAGAGGAAGCCTTACAGAGAACACCCTTGCTTTCCTCCTCCGCAGGAAGCAATCTGATGTGAAACCATTAATTGTAGGGCGATTTGAAGCGTTGCAGAAGAACGTGTCTATCCATTGACAGAAACTTTGGACAAAGTTTAAAGAGTGAAGCACTTTCAAAGTGAATTCCCACATCAAGAAAGACAAAAAATTGGACGCTTTTCGAAAATAAATATAAACATCCTCCTTTTACCTTCCGATCAGTTATCTTGAAACAAAAAATTCAGCGAGAGAATCGTCTGTATCCTGTTTAAGGTCGCGCAGTACACTTGCCTATGAATAAATTCATAAGCCAAATTTTTCAGTTGGGTTAGGTTTTTTATTTTCAAGCTTCAAATCTCTGGATTTTGAGGGTCGGTTCGCCCCCTGGAGCGAGAGAGAGAAGAGACCGTCTCTTCTCTCTCGCTCCAAGGGGCGGGAAGAGGAGAGATCCTGGGAACGAGGTTGGGATCTTTGTGGTTTATGGAATTAGATCATATTTGGTTACTGCCTCATTGTAACCCGTGCTTTTGTTTCAATTTCTACACAGCGATGCTAATTTGAACAATTTTGTTTCAGTTTCCATAGAAACTAAAGTACGAAATACGAAACACAACTCGAGTCAAATTTCAAAGTGACTATCCGTGTGGAAGGAGAAACATTATCATCGACCCAACCTTTTTCAAAGGTATGATCACATTTCTTTCATTTCTTTGGAGACTTATATTTCTCCAAAGACACATTTAGATTATCCTTTAACTCATGACTCTTCAGGAAGGCAGTCCCGCTTAGACCAAACGCGATAAGTTGTCATCTATAGCTCATTACTGGATGCTGCGTCAGGAAAGATCTTTTCATCTCACAAGATCTTCCGCCGGTTCAAATGTGCCCAAAAGTTCACTTAGAGTGAAAAAAGAAAGCAAAATTTTTACATAGTCTTCGATATGTTTGTTATAGAAAGAAAGTGAGATTAAAATAAATATTTTACGATGTGTTCGGTAGACATGGAAGAGATAAAAGTCTGGGGAAGATATGGCATCACATTCTCACAACAGGGCCTTTGAAATGCGACAAAGAAACGTGCTTGGACAAAAAGTCTGATATTGCCACGGTAAGGTAAATGCAAATGGGGATCATTATTTATGTATGCGGTGAATGTCTTCCGCTTGGCTTTTACAAATATAATGCGCTTCTCAAACGACACGTAAACTGAAGAGATGGTACTTGTGAAAGACATTTTTTTCCGATACCTGATTACTTCTTTAAAAGCGTTTTTTACCGATTAGGAAATTTATAGTTCGAATTTTCATGCTTTGTTGCGGTATGTTTAAAGAAATCGTTACATATCTCTATGAAGTTACACAATGAAGGTATCCAATACTCCAAACTACTGAAAGGTTTATTGGCAGTTTTTCCTCTCTTGTTACAGCTTTTAAGATCCTCCCTCACCGAGGCAACTTTCAATCTAGTCATTTCCTTCGTATTCTGATAAAAGCTCCATAAAAACCAAGAAATTCACTTGTGAACAAGAAAATAAAAATGAATTTTAACGTTTGCACTAAGTTATCATTAAGTCACCCGAACCTTGCAGGTGTTTTTCCGCCGGTGACAGCATTGAAAAAGAAGAAAAGCATAAACGATTTTTGATACCACTAAATGCTAAATATTTCCTTACCTGTCTCTTAACCCTTTGACTCCTGAGTTTTTCTGTCATATTTCTTCAGTTTTGACATACATACACTAAATAACACCTCAAAAGTTCCCTTTGAGGTAAAAGTGCCTATAATCGTACATATTTAGAAAGTAGACATATCAGGGTTTCAAAAAATATATATGTATTAACTTAACGTTTGTTTGGAGAGCTGTTTCCCTTTAGCAATCTCTTACAGTTGACAGTGTACATTTTGTGGCCACCGAAGCGCCCGCTTGCTCTCTTTCTTCGCCATTTTCTTGACCACAACAGCGTGTATCTGCATGCTCAAGCTCCGAATTGTTGCCAGTATCTTCGTCCATTTAATCGAACTAATCTTCACCTAACCTGAATCATCGCTAAAATCCGGTGCTGCGAATATAGTTCGATCAACTCCATTCGTGCTGACGCCATTGTTAAAGGTGGAGGAGGCCTATAGTTGTTTGCTTTTTGATTTATTCCTTTCTAGCTGGAAAATGAGATGTAAACTTCTCCTATGAATTATAAGTATTAATCCAGAAAAATGGGATATCTTTAGATGCTTACGAGGTAGCTGACTGTTTTAATTTAAGGACGGTGCCTCCTAATACGAAGATATATTTTCACTTATTTATATCACTATACAAAAAGGTAGATGTTTGTAAGGGCCATTAAAAATTGAAAAGAAAACTGGGGGTAACCACGCATTTTTCACAGATTATATCTTACGTTCGATGAAAACATCTTTCTTTTTATTATTGTTGAAACAGCAATAAAATAAAAGAATAAAACCGAAACGGATTGTTGTGTATTATTTAAACCGTTATGTGTAGCACATAACTTTTTTAAACGATTCCTTTGAATGAAAGTTTATACATATACAGGGATATGTTTTGATTAAGCTTACATTATTTGCCACTTCACTTCACTTGCTTTTCCGTGATTCAGTGTAATTTCATAAAACACCACAATAACGCTTTCTTTTACGGGTTTTTGGTGGAGACAGCCTGTTGCCAATCCTGTTAAGCTATCCGCTAAATCAAGAGCTTACAACCATCAAAACAATCAATCTTTGGAGAAAATCGCGCGAGACAAGATGGTTGCGTGGTGCGCAGAAGGTATGCGCACTAGCAATAGGAGGCACCGTCCTTAAGCTACATCATGGATAGTCATTCTAGAAAGACGCTGACAAATCAGTTATAAATCTTAGGAAAATAAAATATCACAGTAACTTACTGCCTGCTGCAGCAAACCGCCAGGGTAGAGGCAATTATTCAAATAGCTACATCCGGCTTAGAAAGTAAACTTGTCACCGCCAGTTTAAATGAAAAGGTTGGCGGCACAAATCAAGTACAATATTTATACAATGTCACTCCACGTTGCGAAATTAAAAAGTGAATAAACCAAACTATTTTGACTTGGATCCAACGGACTCTTGTCGTGTACACCTAATTTGTACCAACTTCAGAAGAAGCCTGTTGATGGTTTTTGTTAAAGTAAATCTTTGATTTTCGACGCAAATGTCTTCGAAGCAATATACTTATGGAACCATGCAAACACAGTTTGCCACTCAGCTTTCGACACACATCTCTATTGAAAGAAAAACTTCTTGCCCCGAGTCGGAATCGAACCGACGTTCCCCAGTTACCAGTCGGGCGTGATAACCACTACACTACCGGAGCAACCACGCTGGCAACGCGGCCACTTTAGGAAGTGAGTAGTATCGCACGTCGGCCATTCCTCGGAACATTTTTCTTTCGAGACTTTTGTGTGTTTCCTGGCTTCTAAATTCCCTGGACGGGAATTAGAAATATATATATGTAAATACCTTCGAAGCCATGAAAGCCGTAGAACAATATACTTATGGAACCATGCAAACACAGTTTGCCACTCAGCTTTCGACACACATCTCTATTGAAAGAAAACCTTCTTGCCCCGAGTCGGAATCGAACCGACGTTCCCCAGTTACCAGTCGGGCGTGATAACCACTACACTACCGGAGCAACCACGCTGGCAACGCGGCCACTTTAGGAAGTGAGTAGTAGTTTGCATGGTTCCATAAGTATATTGTTCTACGGCTTTCATGGCTTCGAAGGTATTTACATATATATATATATATATATATATGTCTTCGAAGCGTTTTGTGAATAATGTGGGTTTCATTTGACCTTTTCAAAAGTGTTCGTAACTTGTTTCAAAACAAAGCGATGTTCGCTTTGTTTTAACAGAAAGTCATTATATTGAAAATCATTGCATTCGATTGATTGATTGATTGACCAATAAGATTACTGAAAATTGAGTAACATCAAACTTAACGAACTCCGGCAACAAAACCAATCGAAAGCTGCACAAGTTTGTTCTTGTTCCTTGTGCCAATCAAATTGCTATTTTCCTTTTCGAACAATACAACACTCAGTTCCGTTAGCCTGTTCAGGTACTAACACTCAATATTTTCAGATGTTGCTGCTAAAAGCTTTACCCGTCGCCATGTTTTTCCTGCTGTGCCTCCAATCAGGAGTGGCCAGTACACTCGTTACTTCACCTTCTACTGCTATGACGGCATCTACACCCTCGTCAAACTCATCGTCGAGTGCGAGTGGTGCATCGCAGATGAACCAGACTACTTCAGTTACTTCAGAATCAAGCATGCATCAAACAAATGCTACTTCTAGCCCGTCTCCAGCAGCCAACACTGTTACTAGTAGCGTGACGCAAAGTGGGGGTGGAGCCAGCATATCACCAACGACTTCTGGAGCTCATTCTGTCAATATGACGGCGTCTATGTCTGTTCCAGACGGTAGGAGAGTAGATGAAAAATTTTGGAATTAAGATTAGCTTATACTTCAAAGCATTCAAGGTTTCTAATATGAAACTTAGTCCTGTTTGCATTTCATAAGACTTTGCATCAGGCCACAATTTCATTAACACTTCAAGCCCTAGGACCAATATAAGTATTCTCTTCGATAAATTCCAGATGTGTCTTACCTTGGGACAATCTGTTCCATCATCAAGGCATGCCATATTTGCTTATCATTCCTTTATCAGTTCTGTTGCATTTGATGCGTAATCAAGTAGTAACAATGCAAAGAGAAATTTAAGAGGCTCAAACCAACTCGAAATGGTCTGTTGCAGTTTTATTCAGTAATTACTTTTGAATAAATAAACCCCAGACGATCAGTCGGTCTTTCAGTCATGCACTAAAAAGTTATCAGCTTTTAGCAATCATTTGAAAACAAGGAAAGCAGTGATTCAGTGATCGAGCATATGTATAGCCCAGTATGGTTTCTGTGTCAGATCGTTGACGATCGCTGAGTTCTTGAAACAGCAGCGATAGTTGTGGATCGGTTCCCGGGGATCGGTTAGCCTCGGTACATGACGGAAGAGAAGTGCTGACAGCGAGCATATTCAGAAAATTAAAGAGATCCTCTGTAAAATGAAGGAAAGTAACAAAATATATATAAAATAGGTAAATAAAACAGGTAAATAAACAAACAAACAAACAAATGAACGAAAAAACGAACGAACGAGATCGTAAAAATAAATAAATCGTTAATGGAAAATGAGTAAATCATTATTACAAATTACCTGAAGGGCCCATGTTCAAGATCTTTTCTAACAAAGAGTTTCGCAGTTATTCGCTTTCTCTTCGGGAGAGAACGACTGAGTTTCTGGTAAAAGTCCGTAGGATGATTTATTTATTTATTTCGTTTGACGCCATGGTTTAGCCAATCAATTATCTGCGTATTTTTCTTTTTTCAGTATTTACATCATATGCGATTCTAGAAATTCACTTCAACGACAAACTCAAAACGCTCCAACAATATCATGAAATTTCACCATTGCCTTTACCTCTTTAGTTGAGTGGTACAAATGGGAAACAGAAAAAGCAGATGATTGTCAAAAGAAGTGCTGTGACACAGGGGGCCCAGTTATTAGCCAGAAAAGGAAGTGCAAGATCCACCGACCACGATGTAATCTGACCGAATGTGAGAACTATGGTCCCGTTACACGAGACATCTCCTGCTACACAGCTTGCGCCCACTGTATGCCAGATCGCAGTTTAGGTAAGCTGTGGAACCCTGCTCAGTCCGTATTCTTTCGCAGAGTCGTTTGGCAGAATGTAACGAATCGAAAAAGTTACACAATTACTCGTGAATGTGAATTATGCGTCATAACCGCGGTCAAACGCAAATAATATGAGAGCCGTCCTTTAAAGATGAGATTGTTTTTACTTTGATAGCTCAAAGATAAGACTTTTGTGAGTCTGTGAGTTTACTAAATCATTTTACGATTTACTAAAAACGCGTTAAGTTGGTTTGAAGAGAAGCAGGTGGAGACTGGTCGGCGCTGTGTCTTTGTATGCTGTTTGAATGCGTAACTTTAGTATATTGTAAAATGGTTCAGCACACTTAAAGACTCGCAAAAGCCTTACTGCCTTTCAATCCTGAGCGTTTACCATTTGTCAACAGAAACCGAAAATTCCTGTTGGGAATTCAAAGGGTACCGCTCATTCCACCGGAAAGTTTCTGGAAAAGACGGAAAACCTCAGACGTATTCCTCTTTTTCTATTCCAACCGAAATGACCGGTAAATCCTGTACCATTTGTCAAACCACGCTTGTCCCGGTCCGTTTTCGCGCACTCTTTGATCGCTTTGACGTGAAAAGCCAGTACCATAGGGAGCGTTCCATTCCGACAGCCGTTTTTTGTGCAAATGGTAAAGGCTCTCGGACCAGCCAAACCGCTTTGAAAGGAAAAGCCTGTACCATTGCGAGCATTCCATTCCAAACGTTTTTTTTTTTCCGTGCAAATGGTAAACGCTGCTTATCTTTAACGGACTTTTCTTATTTTGGTACGTGTAACCCCGGTTTAGAGCGAGTCTCGTATTGTTGTCCGCGAGCCTTCTCGGTCCCTTAGCCGAAAGAGCGCAGGAGGAACGGAGACAAACGGTATTAGAGGACACCCGAGAATCACGTATAGTGATGTCTGATAAATGAAAAAAGTTAAAATACAAAAGAGAAGAGGAAAATACTGACAACATTGCGAAAATATTTACATTTTCTGTCTTACTTGTATATAGACACGTACATCTGAGGCCTTCCAAGGGGTGGTCTGGTGTCGCTTTGTCGCTCGTTTACGACTCTGTCTGTCGCCTGTTTGGTTAGGGACAAATGTAACTGTCGCAAAGAAAACAAGGCGGAATTAAAAGTAATTGTCGCTGTCACATACTGCCGTGATTTTTCTGCCAATTTCTGTCGGTTGTCGGTGCTTCAGGATAAGACTGTTTATTTTTATTTTATTTTTATTTTGCCACACCACAAATAACATTAATATATAGATTTAGCCAAGCCTAAAAGCGGAGCTCCACGATTATTATTTTTTTACTGGTATTGAAGAACACCGCACGGCTTTCCTTGCGCCAATATTTTATGTTTAGAGCAGACAACGGGAATTGACCGCGGTTCAAAAACATCAAAACATTACGAGAAAACAATACAGTCGACACGTGTGTTTGTTCAAAAACAAATTTAGCAATCAAAGAATGATCAAATATTTTCATCCAACATCGTTGGACGAGCATGTTTGACGGTATAGCCACCTCTCACAATAGTGCATTAAATGGCTTTCCATGTTTGATCGAAATCAAAAATGTTCATCCAAAATTTCGCATTACGAACAAATGTTTGATCGTTTAGCCACCCCAACAAACAAATCGTGCACAAACGGTAAAAAGCAACCAAATGAGCCACGTAACGTCGAAAATTTCAGCAATAATACGCAAAAATCATTTATTTTGGACTCACTTGGTCCCGTGTTTGGTCAAACATTGTTTTGCGTTTAGCCACCAAACGTTATGCTTGGCAAACACGATAATGGAAGAAAATGTTTGATCTTTTAGCCGGGACTTAACAAACATATTTCATAGTACGTTAAGTTTTGACATAGCTTAAATGTCCTAGAAAAGAGAAAAAGGAAAACAATCCTGATAGTTTGGATAGGTAATCGCATGGGGCCGAGTAAATATCACTTGTGCCAGTTTTTCAGAAAGTTTCTGAAATTGCCCTCATCGCGCAAAACATAAGTGATACTAATCCTTAATTTTACGAGGATTCATTGCGATTACGTGTTAATAACATAAGGGCAAACGTTTCTTTCAGTTTTTAACACTGCAGAAACACAGACGCCGAAAAACATGTGCAGTCAGCCAAGCGGAGGAAAACACTCGTTCGCTTGTAAAACAACAAACAAACAATTCAATTAGCTACTTCTTTGTGTCCAAAACGAGTAGACTGTTATTTATATCCATTCGAGACAGAAATACAAGTTTCCTTCCTGAACAAAATTAACAGCGATTAAACCAAATGCTAAGCTTCAATTTATTTAAGTTACACGTGTTGTCGAGGTTTCTACTACTTGAAAATACGCATCGATCCACTATAGTAAAAACACGCATCTACAAAAATAGCAAACGGTTTGTTCAAAGAAAGAACTTCTTCCACCAAGTGTGAGCTACTCGTTCCTCCCATTAATGCCGGTGAGTTGTTAAGAACTTTCTTGGTGAGCTGCAAGATGTCGCGGTAAAGTGAACAAGCCCTGAAGCATTAAATCATTTTGTTTTTCAACCACACAATCCGGGCGCCATAGAAGTGGATCCAAAAATTGAAGAATTTCCTGCGAACAACCTTTTGCTCTTCCATTTTCCAGTTGAAAATTCACCTTCCGGAGTATCTTTTAAGTAGTTCTTGATTTTTATGCCCTTTATGCGAATTAAGAGACAGAAACTGAACTTCGAAGATGATGTTGTTTTGCTCAAAATGAAGACACCAACTGAATCTGAAATCTCGAGCCGCAGAAAGCGCGCGAAAAATTAAGCCTCGTTGTGGCTTGGGTGTCTCGTTTTGGTTAAATTAACTTGACTTGAGCCTGCGATCCAATTGAAAACCATTACCTGATCAGCGGTCAACTTAAAAAAACAGCGGACCTCGATGAGCTCTAACTTGAGCCCGCGATATGGTCACGTGATACTGGTCAGCGGAAACCTTGTTTTGACAGGTGTCAATTAGCCATGACACGGATGCCCTATATCAAAGATATACGCTGTAAACTAGGTGATCAGCTGGAGTATGGCCGCCATGTTGGATTATTATGATTATTATTAGGATATTATTAATTATTGGGCGACTCCGTCGTCGTCGTGCGTACGCGCCCACGAGCAATACCGCTAGCCATTTTTACCATGAGAAAAGCAGTTGACGGGTTTCTATAAGTATGGTGCTCCGCCGGAGCTCCGCTATTATCATGAAAACAAAAAGATAGAAAGAATAGAGGTATCAATGGCAAGGAGGCCTCAATGAAACTATGAAGCTGTCGCATGTTTTCGGAGCCATGTTGCGTGTCTTCTGCCCTTTGAAGGCCCTCACATCTGATAGTGGATACACTTTTTTTATACTTACATTTACGCTAGTTTCTAGTTCTCACGGTTTTACTATTGATTGTCTTCGGTATTTCTTGTAATTCCCTGGTGTTTCTCAACAGGGGTTTCCTCCAATACTTGTATGAAACACCACCACTGAAGCGCTAAGTGTCTCGTATAGTAAAATAACTGATTTCTGTATAGTCAAATTGTTTGGTCATTGAAGGACGAGAATTCTGATCACGAACTCAAGAACCAAGAACGTTTATGCATCTTTGCTAGATTGTGTAAATATTTAAATAGAATAAGGAGTAATTACAAAAGCGCTCCTCTATCGCATTAAGTAGCTAGTAGTAGTTACTTTAAGGGTACACGAAGTCGAAAACTTTGTGTGCTAGTCAAACTTGGTATTAATTTCGATTTTATTTTTAAGGGTTTGTGAAGGCTGCTCCAGGAATAAATACGATTATTACAGCTCTTTTCATCTGGACTGTTATGTAAGTTATTTCACGTGTAACTCAATAACATTAAGGCCCCGTCCACACTAATACGTTTTCGTTTGAAAACGCATACTTTTTTTTATCCGTTTTCGCATTCCGTCCACACTAAAACGATCGAAAACGGAGGTGTTTGCGTTCGAAAACGGAGGTTTTCGAAAACGGTCTCCAGAGTGGAGGTTTTTGAAAACGGAGGTTCGGGTCTGTGTGTGGACGGGTAAAAACAGAGGTTTTCGAAAACGCTTACGTCACTGGCATTGTGTGTCCCAGTTCCACTTGCGCGTAAAAAGGATAAACAATAGGTCCAACATGGCGGGGTACCTTACATTTATTTTGTTTGGCCTGATTTCGAGCTTGATTGCCTGCTTGCAGCTAAATGCTGCTCTTATTAATTTACATACATTAATTTTGCGAAAACGGCAGAATCTCCTGCGGTCGTTTGTTGATGGACCCTTGCAAACTGGGCAAAGATCGCGTCCAAAGCCGTACACTCGACGACGATTTTGGACCAGACCGGGAAGGACAAGCGCTTGGTGGGACAATTTTGTTAGTGAAATCTTCATCCCTGAAGAATGGCGAGAGAACTTTCGAATGTCTCAGATCTCCCTTCTAAAACTAAGTGAACTGTTGCGTCCTTTTATTCAAGGCGAGATGACAAGAATGCGATCGCCTGTAGACGTCATGAAGAATGTTGCCTGTACTCTGTACTATCTCAGCGACGAAGGACGGCTCAAGAAAACCGCTAATGCGTTTGGTTTATCAAGGCCGGTTGTTTCAAATATAATCCGGGAAGTTTGTAAAGTAATAACTGTGAATCTTGGCCCGTAGTATATCAGGCTTTCTTTCACTGAACCTGAAGTGTTAGCTTTAGTTGGAAAATTTCACAGTGCGCATAAAATTCCACAATGCCTGGGTACAATAGATGGGACTCACATTTTTATCAAGCAACCATCTGATAATTCTTCGGATTACATAAATAGAAAACACAGATACTCGTTAAATGTCCAAGCAACTTGTGACTACAATTATTGCTTCATGGACGTTGTGGTCAAATGGCCAGGAAGCGTGCACGATGCACGGATATTTTCAAATTCGAAGTTAAATGGGTATCTGAAGACTGGCCAAATTCCCCGTTTAATGAGATAAATTGTGGAAGGTGAAGATCCAATACCTGTTTTTTTGCTTGGTGATCCTGCGTACCAGTTATTGTCTTATCTAATGAAAGAATATGTAAATGGTGGAAGTAACGTGCATGAGCAGTACTTTGGACTGACACTATGCCAGGCAAGAATGGTCATAGAATGTGCCTTTGGGCGTCTCAAGGCGAGGTTTGGAGCTTTGCGACGAGAAATGGATATCAACCTAAATGACCTTCCCTCTGTTATTTATGCATGCTTTGTCCTACACAATTTCTGTGAAATCAATAATGAAGCTATTGGTGAGCAGAATGTGGCAGCAGCTATGCAGTATGACCAGAAGTTTCATCCATCCATCCAGCCCAATAACTTCAGATCAGATTTGAATGAAGCAGAGGGAAGGCGAGTCAGAAGAGTGCTGACAAAGTTTTTGGATCCATAAACAGCACTGAATAGAAATTATGGCAAATCTTGAGAGTGAACTTGTTTAAGAAACATTGCATAAAGTCGCGTACCATTCACATTTAATGTAATGACCTGAGCCTTTGTTATAATTATTGAGAGCACAATACATTGACAATGTTAGACATAGGAGGAGAGGTAGCAGATGTGTAGGTTTTAAACATAAATAACATTTATAAGGGCCTCCACAGACTAGATAGCTGTTGACAGCTATTTGTTAGCTGTTTTTAGTTGTCGATAACAAATAGCTGTCAACAACCAAATGTCTAGTCTGTGGAGGCCCTAACTTGCGGTATGAAAACATCCAGCCTAGGAAAGGCATTTATTAACTTGCAGATAGAAATATAATATCCCATGATAAGGAGTTTAGATGATGAGCCAGTAGATCAGATATTTGTCAGTAATGCCCAGACAAGGGGAGTTGAAAGTCTTTCAATCGGCTGACATTTTGTGATATCCATTGGAAGGTTTCTTCCCCAAAACACTTCGGATATATACATATCCAGAAGAGATGGATGAGGGTTTCTGTACTTCCTTCACAAATGGAACAATTATCAACTTGTTTTAATCCTATTTTAAACAAGAAAATTGCCAGTAGCAATCCTTCTGTGCAAGAGGTTGAATTGAAATACTCCGACCTTTATGCTTCTTTCATGCATAGAAAGGGTAACTAATAGGTGTTTTTCCAACTTACAGTAGAGATTGTGGATGCTTCCCCTTGAGATAACCATTTCTTCCTGCATCTTTTTGGGACGGAAGCTCTTCTTTTGGTTAACACTGGAAAACCTCTGAAATTAAAATTGGTCCAGTTGTCCAATTTTAATTTCCAGTAAAGTTGAGTTAGCTATTCAGCTCATAGTTTCAACATGCATGGTGTCCAGGCACTACGAAATAGCATTGATTCATGTCTGTGAAACTGGAACATAGAAGCATTATTTATGTTTTCCCCATCTTCCAGAAAAATGTGACGTAACAAAAGTGAGGAATCACCATTTTATTAGTTTTAAAGTACAAATACAGTAAACCCCCTAACTAAGAACCTGGATCTTAATAACCTGTTAGGCTAACATTTGCCTGTTAAGCCCCCTCTATATAAGAACCTGTTTAGCCTAAAATTTGAAACAGGTTCTATTTTCTAAAATCTATGAAAATATTCTGTACACTTGGGCAAATAAGATAAGTTAACATTCAGAATCCTCTTTGGAGACATAGTACCTAAGCACTCCAACTACGGTGTAAATGCCAGTAGTAATAGGTCAAGGAATAACAAGAAATGTATGTGATGTTCTGAAGTTGGACTTCAAAATTCTTGAGGTCAATGCTTTAGTACTTCTTTTTATGGTCTTTATGGTCATTTTAACATAACGTCAATTTGGTGTGCAGATTTATATAAGGCATAAGCTGAACCACTAAATTTACTCTTAGCTATATTGTATTGTTTTTTCTTCAGAAAATAAAAAAAAAACTATTGAAGAACCTAAATATATGCTAAATATGTGCTAACTACCATTTCTATAAGAATCTGATATTACTAATAAGTATTGCAGGGTTGCAAACCCGAGATTGAAATGGGAACTTATCAAAATGGAAATCCGGAGCCTCACCATCCCATATTCCAAAAATAAAGCAAGAAAATCTCGGGAATTTGAAAAAGATATCGAACTTCGTTTAGAAGCCCTAGATGAAAAAATTAATAACAGTAGGGAAGACGAGAATTTGTCCTCTGAACTAAAAGGACATGAATATCTGAAGAATGAACTCCGTCGTAGATACGAAAAAAGGGCGGAAGGAGTTTTTTTCGTTCTAAGGTACGATGGACGGAAGAAGGTGAAAAGCCAACAAAATATTTCTTTAACATCGAAAAGTTGAATTTTAACAAGAAAGCCGTGACTGAGCTTCAAGTATCCGAAGATCAAACTATAGACGACGAGAATCAAATAATGGAGGAAATGAACTCTTTCTACGGAAACCTATATACTTCAGTCTACAACACCACATTTGAAACATTCCAGGAACTTACAAACGATATCCACTTGCAAATCCCGAAACTCTCGGATAAGGAACGTGACGAAATGGAAGGAAAACTGACATTAGAAGAATGTAAAAGAGCTTTAAAATCGATGGGAAATGGGATATCGCCTGGTGAAGACGGTTTTACGGTGGAGTTCTATAAACTAGGCAAAGACCTACTCGACTGTTTAAATGCCGCCTATGAAGATGGTGAACTTTCCATCTCGCAACGTAGAGGTGTCATTACGCTTATCCCAAAAGAAAGTGCAGACCTCAAGCAACTTTCCAATCGGCGGCCTATAACTTTATTAAATGTTGACTACAAAATTGCATCTAAAGCCATCGCTCTGAGGTTAGAAAAATTCCTCCCGCAGCTAATAAACTCAACCCAAATGGGATTTATGAAAGGAAGATACATTGAACAAGAAACCAGACAAAATTAAAAGAGATGTCTTGATTCAGGATTACGTGGATGGCGGTCTGCACGCCCCAAATATCGATTTTCTTTTCAAAGCCTTAAATTTAGCCTGGATCTCTAGACTTTTGTTGTCAGATCACAACTTCCCAGAAACCTGGAAATCAATTGCGGGCCACTTCTTTGGAAATTCGGAGGTCTCAATTTTCTTCTTCGTTGTAATTATGAGAGGAAATCCCTGGAAAAATCTGACCTTCCACCCTTCTACAAACAAATCTTGGTGAGCTTCCTCGAGTTGAAGTTATCATACAAATGTAGTAATGGATCGGAATTGCTCCTGTTCAACAACAAGGACATTTTAATCGACGGAAGACCGTTTTTTTATGCAAATTGGTTTGAGAAAGGCATGTTTTCAGTGCGGGATATTCTGGATCATAGGGGGAAATTTTTAACCTGGAATGTATTTTACAAGAAATTCAACGTCAAATGTAACGTTTTGAGTTATCTACAACTACTTTCTGCAGTCCCCAAATACGTTCTCGAGAAGGCTAGAACTTATCCACCCATTAATAAAAGAGCTTACCTGGATAGTACCACCTATCAACTCACTCTCTCCGTTGGTATCGATTTTACCAAAATGAAATGCAAAGACTATTATTGGCTGTTCGTCAATGCGTCCAAAACTGTGCCTTCTGGACTAAAACAAACGGCAAAAAGATCTCAATCTCGAGGAATTTAATTGGGAATTGGCCTTTACTCGGATAAGCAAAATCTGTAAAGAAAGCGTGCTAAGAGAGTTTGATCATAAATTTTTACATGGTATAATTGTCACCAAGAAAGAACTAAACACCTATGGTATTGAGTCAGACGATAAATGCTTTTACTGTGGCGAGACTGACTCTATTTTGCATTCTTACGTCGAATGTCAAACTTCTCAGGCCTTTCTTGACAATGTAGTAACTTGGTTTAACAGATCAAATGATTCAAATTACTCTCCAGCTGTGATTGAAAAGCTTTTCGGAATTGATCGTTGTGATAGTAATCGCCGAAATCTCTTAAAACTCAACTATTGTCTATTGTTTGCGAAATACTATATCAACTGTCAAAAACTGCACTCAAAAACGTGTAACCTGTAGGAATTTATCCGAAAACTGAAACAAAAACTTCGGATCGATAATTTCTAATAAAAACCTTTAGAAAGAGAACAATGCTTCACTCTTCTGCTTATTACTATTTGTACATATCCGCTCTATCTTTTTTAATGTATTTGAACTGACATAGTAAACCATAGTTATCTCTAGATTAGACAATTTTCTTATCTATGTATGTGTAATCAGTAATTAATCAGATGTGTAAGCATGTACTTAATTATGCTGTCCACTTTTCCCCCCATCTTTTTCTCTCTTTTGTGCGTATGTTTTTCGTCAACAATTTTTTTGGTAGATGTACTGTAATAGTCATATGTTATAAAGGTTATTATTAAAAAAAAAAATAAATAAAAAAACAAGAACCTGTTGAGGGTAACTTGGAAAAATCCAGGTTCTTAGTTGCGGGGTTTTACTGTATACTACAATAAAATTATTCATATTATGCTATACTAAATAATTATGTTGTGATAAATGTTATTAATCTTGTTTTACAAGCTGTACAATAAATGTTGAAACTTGTTATTAATAAATCATAGAAAGGCTTTATGAATACTTTGAAAAATGATTATAAAGTGAACTGGAATTTGACACTTGATCTAACATAACTGGCACAAAGCTTGAAACACTCCTATAACAAAAATGAAACAAAGGACAGAAGGGAAACCTGAACAGTTTACATGTAATAAGCATCCCCCATTCTGTCTCAAATCTTAAAAACGCATCCCCCCCCCCTGACAACCTCTGAATATAAACAAGAGCCTGGAGCATTTCAAGCACTTATGGTTTCATGATCACCATTGGCCACCATATGAATATGAGAACTGCTGCGGAGCTACTTGGAGGCATGGTGTCACTCATATTCTGATTTTCAGGATAATGCCCAGGCTGATATTGAGGTTGATATGGCTTGTGCATGACTTTGGGCCATCAGTACTTGACTGAATAAAGCAAACCCACTGGTAACTGATTCAGTCAATTTTTCAATATTGTCTGATAGTTTTTTGATGCTGTTGCAGTACTCTTTATCCATTCCTTCCATTTGTTCCAGCATTTGCTTCTTCATTTTGGAGTCCTACTGAGCAATACTCAATAACTGAGAATCAACTGGAAGATTTCTTTTTAGCTTCTCTTGTTTATAATTATTCAACTTAGAGTTAAGTAACTCTCTTCTCTCTTTGGTGGACTTCCCTTGAAACGAAGAAGACATACTAGGGGTCAATGGCCTATCTGAAAAAGGTCAGAACTTTCTTCTCCAGCTTCAGGTGAATTTGGATTACCTCCACTTGCATCCTCTGTGTCTGGTGATACGCATACGCTAGCACTGTCCTAGAGGAGATTCCTGTTCTTTTTCCGGTCTATCACTTGACTCGATCCCAGAAGGAATTGTTGCAGTTGCTGGCGAGCTACCCCAAATCTGTTCACAAAGTTCAAAGAATAACAAAACAACTCTCCTGTGGCCACTACGCTTGCCATCATCCACAGCCTGCCTGTACTTGATCCTAATAGCTTTTAGCTTTGTAGTAATAATGATCTTTGTGATATCATCTGGTTTATGTGGATAGTCTTTGCCCATAGCACTGACAGCAGCTTTTTGTTCCGGAGTGCTCGGGAGTTGCTCTTTGAACTGGTTTGTTATATCCGAGTATTTGCTTTGTACCGACTCCCAATCAGTATTGCTTGCCGCCATTTTTACTTTAAATTCGTTGGTTACCTTCAGTAACTGCTCGACTTCATCATTAGTCCAAATAAAGTGCTCGGTTTCTTTTCCACCAGTGGATTTTTTCTTTGTAGCTTTAGCCATTGCACCGATTGTTTTCTTTATTTGGTTCGAAAAGAGCGGGAAGACTTGTCACCGGACTGTCACCGTGGACTCAGTTCAAGCATGCGCACTATGGAGAAAGTTAGGTCGAGCAAAGCCTGGTGACGAAAAAGGAATTTTTTTATCCGTTTTCGGTGCTCTAGTGTGGACGGTCGAAAACGCTATGAAAACGCTAGTGTGGACGGAAATATTTTTATGCGTTTTCAAGAAACCGAAAACGGAGGTTTTCAAAAACGTATTAGTGTGGACGGGGCCTAATTTACTGATGGCTATTGCTAATGGCGGCGAGATACAGGCTAAAGAGACAAATGAGCACAGATGTTTATCGAACGACGCAGAACAGTAACGGCAGTTGGTATCATACTAATTCTATTTAATGCCTGGTTATTCAAGTAACTTTACAAGAGGATGGTTAAATAAAATTCGTGCAATAACAGAAAGTGTTGCAGCAAAGGCGTCCCATGCTTACACCTATGAACTCTGCTCCACTCAGGTGTTTACAATACGTTTAATTATTTACGCATTAGGCTTTGAACTAAAAAGTTCGACCTTGGAGTCTGAGTAGGTTTGCTGGGAGGTCTTCACAAACATAATTCTGTCCAGTTTAACTGATTTATACCTTACATGTTTGACGTTTGAACTGAGTGTTTCTGATAATTCACGCACTAATATTCAAGTGTTTTTGCACTTTACAGAGTAAAAAAGATGCCTTGAAAAGAAGACCGGATGACGACTCAAAAGAGATTTTTTTGCTATAAAAATCATTTTGCTTTACATTAATTTTTACGCCTGCCTGCATGTAAACTACCGGTTTATGTTTTCTGAGTTAATGTTTTCGAGTTTAGACGCACTAATTTAAGCAGACTACTTTACAGTCTCTAATATAAATGCTTTAAAATAACTAAGTAATTGTAAAAAGGCACTTAGCTTGAAAGTAGATTCAGTTTTTAAGACCACGCTTTATACAACATGACACAAAATAGTCTGTTTGTTGGCCTAACCAATATTTTTCTGAGAATTTTCCTCCGTACTTTTCAAGGAGAGGTTTCGTGTGACCTCGAGAGCGGTTTCGTGTGACCTCGAGACCTTTTACAAAACTGGAACAAGTAGAAGCCGAAGAAAGCTAAGGTAAAAGTGTGACACAAATCGTTTCACTACCTTATTAAAGCAACGGTACACGATATCATGCTGTTCCTAAAACGTTGATGTCAGGTTGTGTAGCCTTTAGATTATGCAGTACATTGCACGTTGCGTTTGCTGGGTGTATTGGGAGCAAGTGAAATTGGGTATGTCTTGCTGAATGTAGTAATCCGCTGCTAACAACAATGAAAGAAAAGTTTCACGAATGATACCCACACTCAGGTCTCAGGGTCTGAGGACATTGAAGATAAGCGACTAAAGATAGCCTCTTTACCAAGAGCTTCCGTCAGGTTTTGTATTTTTCTTTTGTTCGTTGACCGCGAGAAAACTAGGATGAGAGAAAAACTGAAAGGAGTTGCCCCGAACTTTTGTTCTAGTCCTAGTTTTCACGGAGTCAAAGAAAGAAAACAAGTAGAAAACCCAACAGAAATTGTTACGCAGGCCAACTAAAGAAAAAAAGAGAAAGGGACTGAGGTCACTGCTGTTAGGATGAAATCAGCTTTTACTGGAGTTTTTACATAAGGCAATGATTATAAAATGGTTATTGTTAATGACATTACAAAATAGAAGATGGCGTCACAAGCATAGTGCTTGATAACTTTAGGTAAACACTGTAAGTCAAACTACGAGCGATTAAAATAGGTATTACGTTATTTAACTAAAAGTACTTGAGCTCTCTGAATTCTCCTGATTTGTGTTTGAATGTATTTGAATAACGTACGTCCCATAACAGCACAAGTTAAAACGTGTTCCAAACTAAAATTGGTGTTTGTAAAAATCAACCAAACCGGTTCAGTACTGAAAGAAAGCCTTCGACAATCACAACTACACAATCAGTTTAACATGTCAATAAGAGTTCTGAATGTACTGTCCCTGACTAAGATGCAGAAATTCTGCAAGCAGTGAGATCCGCGGAAATCCGCTAAAACTAGACAACATAAGCAGTGACTATTTGCATAGTATGCAGACGCAGCAGAAATTCTGCATCCTGTTCAATAATTATAAAAGGCCTAGAATGTACGGAATTCAGATGCAGAAATTCTGCACGCGCCCGCCGGGTAAAATCCGTGAAAATCTGCTGAAACTTGATAACATAAGCAGCGACTATTTTCTTGGGATGCAGAAATTCTGCATCCTGTCAAAATGTTAAATAGGCCCAAAATTTACTGAATTCAACTAAGATACAGAAATTCTATACATGGTAAAATCCGTGAAAATCTACAGACACTTGACTGACGACATAAGCAGCGACTATTTTGGGGGGATGCAGAAATTCTGCATCCTGTTCAGTGGTTAAAACACGCCGAAAATTCACAATTTCCACTAAGATGCAGATCGAAATTCTAAACGCGGTAAAATCCGTGAAAACCTGCTGAAACTTTACTTAATAAGCAGTGCCTACTTAAAGACCTTGTTCAGTGGTTCAGTATACTCTAATTTACTGAAAATTGTTTCATTCAGATAAAATACCATGTAGAATTCGCGGCTACACTCGCAATATTTTACTTGCGAGAGTGATGAGATTTTATCGAAAATTATCGTGTCGCCAGTGCGCGGTAAAAATCACGTTTGGCCACCCTCTCGCGAGTTATGTGATGGCCACAGCTGATAAAATCGTAGGACAGAAAAAAAAATTGCTCACGTAGGTGAGGCTTAAATAAAACACTTGTAAGCTTGACACAATATACAACATCCGCAAGAGCCTTGTTAGTCCGGCAGATTGGTGCAAAAATATGGCCGAATTATGGGATTTATGGTAAAAGCACCAAATTTGGCACAGTGATAGAGAATAACCTATTGAACAATTTTAGCTATCGGCCCACCTTGTCTCTATCCCATAATTGTAGGAATCGTGGGTGTAAAATGGCTCACTGGATTTTTAGCATGGAATCGAGACTGAATAATATATATTCAACTGAGTGGACACAGTTTTACATCCAAAGTGTGACAGTCCTTTTACAGTTGAGAATTATTGAATATATATGTTTTCCTAGATTTTCGAGCTATTACAGATTGATCACGTGACAAGTCAGGTGATTACAAGTGTTGTACCGTGACAAAAGCAATTGCCATTTCACGAAAATGATACTGTACTTTGTATCAGTTATTTGATTGATGTATTTTTAACCGTTTTATACAGAAAATAACCATACCACGGTAAATCTAGGGCAAATCTTGTACTTTCATTCTTAACGTCAGCCGGGAAACCAACAAAATGTCACAAATGTATCAGGTTACCATTCCCCATGCGTGCACATGTACCGGCAGTTTGCAAAATTTTGGTCAGCCAATTGAACACGAATCTCAGAAAGCGTTCTCTTGTAGCATCGCTTATTGCCCTTATTACTTGATCAAAGTACCACAAAAAGGTGAGATTTTAATTTATATTTGCATTCACAAAATTGGTTGGACTTTTGCTATCTTTAGCAAAAACAAAGGGTGAGATTATAAATAAATTCGCGCCAGAGCGAGAATACGTGTATCCACGGTTTCTTGCTCTTGTTCTAAGGAGGATTTTCAGCAATTTTATATCTCCTTAATGTTCTAAAACACATGAAAACAGCATTCTTTTTTTTTCGAATGTGAAAACAAAGACATAAGGTAACAGCGAACATTCTTTTACTCACCTCCGAAGCGAGATTTAACAGAAATCCTGTAAGTAGTATGGGAAGCTTAGAACTGGTACCAAGTCAGATTTATTAACGTGTCTCGAGAAGATGACACCAGCGCAAGCAGAAATGCCCACTGTTGAAGTTCTGCTACTGGATGGTGCAGCCACTGTTAACTTGCTTAAGCCCGGAGCTTCCAAGATATTTCAAGAATACTGTGGCCTCGCCTTTCTTCCATACGTAACAAACCAGCTAAGGAATGTAGACAGGGTGGATGTAGTGTGGGACAGATATTTACCGGGTATAGTCTTAAGGATTCTGCACGAATTATGAGAGGTAAGGGTATAGGGAGACAAGTCAGGCAGACCCGACACCAGGATTCCAGGAAATTGGGCGGCCTTCTTGAGGGTTGACGAAAACAAAGAGGAGCTATTCCATTACATCGCCGAGCAGCTTAGCACAATTGGAACTGAACATGGAGACGTAGTGTCTACTAAAGACGAGACAGTAGTCTTAAACAATGACAGAGATAACACCACGGATCTAGCACCGTGCAAGCACGAAGAAGAGGATACGAGGCTCATACTTCACGCCGCTGACGCTGCAAAACGTGGCTACACTAAAGTGATGATACGCACTGTAGATACAGATGTTGTAGTCATTGCTGTTGCTACATTCCAACACATTTCCTTATCAGAGCTGTGGATTGACTTTGGTGTTGGCAAACACCGAAAATATTTGCCAGCACATAACATATCCTGTTCTATTGGTCAGGGAAGTCATAAGCTCTCCTCGCATTTCATGCCTTTACGGGCTGTGATCGAACATCGTCTTTTGCGCACCATGGTAAGACAGCCTGTGATGCATGGCAAGCGTTCCATGAGGTTACAGAAGTTTTTCAAGTTCTCATCAATACTCCAGCTGTTGATGATGTGGAGGAGGTTATACCTATTCTAGAGCGATGCGTCGCCATCATGTATGATGAAAGTTAAAGATGCACGGAGAGACCTATTTACACGTAAAGGCAGAGATATTGAAGCCATTCCTCCCACGTCATATGCCTTACGTAAACATACCAAGAGGTCTACGTACCAAGCTGGCCACTGCTGGGGAAATTCCTTGGTGCCGTCTCCAACGTTCCCGTGTCCAAGTAGATGGGGTTGGGAGAAAGACGCTCTCAATTTGTGGACGCCTTTGTCAATGACAATTCCTCAAGCATCACACAGTCAGAAGTTACTGAAGTGCAACTGCAAGAGCGAGAAAAGTTGTACAGGGCGGTGCAAATGCGTTAAAGCGGAACTTCCATGCACACCTCTATGCAATTGCGCTGGTCTTTGTGAACGGGAATGAACGCAAGAATGCAACGAAGAAATAATTATATCCCTTGCGTTATTGAAAAAAATTGTATTCAGCTGATGAAGTGTTTATCACGTTTCGTTCGTTTCATGTTGTCATGACTTAGGCACAGTGTATTGTTAACTTGGAGAAAAAAGTATTAAATTCCCAAGAGATCTGTGTCCAACAGCTCTGTATTACTAAAATGGTATTTGGTCATTTCGCTATGAAGTTAAAATGTATTCACCCCCTCCCCTGGCCTGGGTATAAGCGGTGTACCCCTGGAAGGATTATAGATGGGTCCATAGCTGAAATCTATCAGCTTATTTAGCACTATCATTGTGCTAATTTTGGTGCTTTTAACCCATAGTATGTAGTAATTTCGCCACATAGTTCAAATAGTACCCACCCCTCCTCCCTGGGTTAAAAAGTTTCCCCTCTGGAAGAATCCCGGATGGGTCCATAGCTCAAATCAATCAGCTCATCAAGTGCTATTATTGTGCCAGATTTGGTGTTTTTAACCCAAAGGATGAAGTTATTTTTCCGCAAAGCTCAAATTGTTCCCACCCCCACCCCCTGGGTCTGAAATGTGCCCCCCTGAGGAATCCCGGATGGATCTATATTTTAAATTGATCAGCTCGTCGAGTACTATCACTGTGCCAAATTTGGTCCTTTTAACCTAAAAGATGTAGTAATTTTTCCCCAAAGCTAAAATTATACCCACCCTTATCCCCTGAGTGTAAAATGCATCCCCCTGGAAGAATCCCGGATAGGCCCATAGCTAAAATTAATCAACTCGTCGAGTTCTATCAGTGTGCCAAATTTGGTGCTCTTACCATAAATCCCACAATTCTTGCACCAATCTGCCGGACTATTGTATACAATTTCAACATGGCGGAATCTGCGATGAATCGAAGGAAATGTCTAACAGCCGTAATTCTGATTAAATTATTAAAGGCGAATGAAAAAAGAGAAAAACGACGAAGGAAGACTAGCAACTGGATAAGAAGAAGGGAAGAGAAAGGTTGATTTCAACAACATCGTACGGGAGCTTGTGATCGAGAATACGCCAGGCCATCGCGAAATCGTACGTATGACTCACGACCATTTCGTCGAGATACTGAGGCTTATTGAACCTGATATAACCCCTCGTCGAGTAACTGGTTGTCAAAAGGTTGTAACGGTTGCTGAGCGTCTTAGACTGGGCGATAAAATTTCTTGCCACTGGCGAGACTTACGGATCTTTGAGTTTCCAGTTCCGAATTTCAAGGGCAGCCATTTCATACATTGTGACCGAAGTGTGTGAAGCCATAGAGTAAAACCTTGGCCCAAAGTATCTCACGTTTCCTACCACACGCGAAAAACATTGCACCTCAGTTTGAGAAACGATGAACTTCCCCAGCTGTATTGGGGCCATCGATGGTAAACACAGTCATGCAGCCACCTTTATAATGAATACGTGAATGATCATCGCAGTTATGAACACTGCTTAAACAGTGGTGAAAATAAAGCCTGAAAAAAATTCAGGCTTCTACGAAATTCGAACCCACGACCTCTGCGATACCGGTGCAGTGCTCTACCAACTGAGCTAACAAGCCAACTGCTTGGGAGCTTGTCATTCAAGCATTACGGAGAATTCGTCTACGATGGGAATATCGGCACGACGAGATGTCCGCCCGTTTTCGATGAGTATCTTGAAAACAATCAGTGGAAAAGCTACATTGGAGCGCACGGCAAATATTCAAAGCAATACTTTAAGCAAAAAATGTACTCGTCGTGATCGTCTGTGTGAAGATCAGATGTAAACATCGGATGATAATGTGAATGATCATCGTAGTTATGAACACTACTTAAGCAGTAGTGAAAATAAAGCCTGAAGGAAAAATAACAGGCTTGTACGGGATTCGAACCCACGACCTCTGCGATACTGGTGAATTGATCAACCAACTGAGCTTGTTGGTTCGTAATGTATCCGTGACTGATGAATAATTCGGTAAACATGCTGCCGAATTTTAGCATATAAATCACTTTTGCGTCGATTGCCTCGGTTGTTAGCTTTTGATGAGGCTTGTAAACGTTAGCAGAAAGTATTTTTGCGCCATTACAGTCATTGTGTGATGTATCAGACAATCTATTACGTGTGATAAATGGATTGAATTTCATGCAAACTGTTTACGTTTTGGAGTCGACGTTAATTTCAGGAAATACTATGTTCAAATTCTTTCACTGTCGTTGATTTTCAATGCTATTTTCATTCCCTTGTTTTCCACTTGACGATGAAAATGAATCCATCACAAACGTTTCAACCGCCGAAACCACGCGCAAGTTTAACTTACTGTGCAACACAAAGCTCTGTTTATAAGCGAAACACGACGGAAAACAGCTTACTCCTTTGACTCTTAATTTTTGCCATTGAACATTATTAACACGAATGTATGGTGTTGGTTATAAATTATTAATTGTTTCTGGCCAAAAACTTTCTTCAAGTCAAAGGAAAGAATTTAGAGACATGGCGCTCCTTTCGACTAGGACCGAACTCTTTCACCTGATTCAGACTCAAACAACGCCTAGACCTAACGTCAAAGCTAACCCAAACCGGCGCTACCTCAAACTCTAGGCCTAACTCTAACCCTAACCCTAGTAATAACCCTAAATCTCTTGAGTGCCATTTTCAAGTCGGACAAAATCTTTGCGCGCTGACTTAAAGTTAACCAAGGCCAATGTTCTTTAAGTCAACCAAGAATTTTGTGCAATGTTTTCGTGCCAAGCAGGCTCGTTGAACGCTACGATTAAGCAAAAAATGGGTAGTAAGCGCTGCATTTAAGCAAAGTCGACCGTAATATGTACTATTCCGAGTCAGATGGGCATCTTGTACGCTCTTTGTAAGTCAAAAAGACACATTTCGCATTTTGTCTAACCGATCAGAGACGTTCCATGTTGTCTCACGACAGATACGAGCATTTGGCGCTGTTTTCAAATAAAGAATACCCTTGTGCATTGTTTTCATTAATGTTAATGAGCAGATTCTAAGATAATATTACAAGATGCCAATTCCATGGTTACGATGGCGGTTTGTGGCCCGGACTATGAATGCATTTACGCCGACTTTGGTTCAAATGGGAGAGTTTCAGATGGCGGGTATGGAACAAGTGTAACTTATCCCAGGGAATAGAAGATGGTGGTGTTTCTCTCCCTCCAGCAAAGTGCCTGCCTTATGGGGTGACTGAAGAATGAAGAATGAATGTTTTGATTCGTGATGATGCTTTTGAAGAAAAGCACGATGAAGCCCTGTGCCCCAAACGGGCTTACTATAGAAAAGAGAGTTTACAACTATAGAGAAAGTCTGGCCACAAGGATATCTGAGAACCTATTTGGAATAACTGCAATTATAACCCACTGATTAATTTTTGCTTGATGGTATTGGCTATTTTGGATCACGTGGTACACATCGGAGGACGGGTAGGTTTGAAGGTTTGAAGGGAGGTTTAAAGGGAAGTTCCAGCACCCAGCAAATAACCTGATTTCTGGCTATATATTTTATTGTGGTCTCATTCGCTCAGAAGCCCTTCAAGCTAATCCAGCCAGGCCGACCACATGCTGGCAGAAATAGACCACCACACCAGGGAGTACATCCCCTACTCTTTTTCGAACAGTGTGCGGGTTCTTTAACGTCCCACAGATTATTAAGAATAAGTGTTGTGAGAAGGGGCCTAGAGTTTATCGTCCTTATCTGAGCCGACTAGAAAGTCTAACACAAAGTCATCACAAAGGCAGCACTTTCTCCTCAATTATTGAAAGAGTTTTGAGTTCTGGTCCGGCCGGGGTTTAAACCCGCTATCTCCTCGCACAGTAATCCGGTGCTCTACCACTGAGCTAACCAGTCGGCAGTTATCAGGAGGGTATCAGGCAATATAAGTGGCTTCAGCTTACCAAATCACATTAATTTGTGGGGTATATCCTTGTCACTCCAGCCACATCCCACAAGCTTTACGTTTTCACTGCTTGTTTTATGGATATGTGGGTACTTGAGCCTGAGCATTAGCTATGCCATGCTGATGAGGCCTAACAAGGCCGAAACAGCTGTCCATGGCTGCTAATGCTTGGGCTCAATTTTTGCTTTGGTAGATTTAAGGGGTAATGCCCGCTACCATGTGGCCTTAGTGCCTTTAGAGTGGCTTCAGCTTACCAAATCACATTAATTTGTGGGGTATATCCTTGTCACTCCAGCCACATCCCACAAGCTTTACGTTTTCACTGCTTGTTTTATGGATATGTGGGTACTTGAGCCTGAGCATTAGCTATGCCATGCTGATGAGGCCTAACAAGGCCGAAACAGCTGTCCATGGCTGCTAATGCTTGGCTCAATTTTTGCTTTGGTAGATTTAAGGGGTAATGCCCGCTACCATGTGGCCTTAGTGCCTTTAGAGTGGCTTCAGCTTACCAAATCACATTAATTTGTGGGGTATATCCTTGTCACTCCAGCCACATCCCACAAGCTTTACGTTTCACTGCTTGTTTTATGGATATGTGGGTACTTGAGCCTGAGCATTAGCTATGCCATGCTGATGAGGCCTAACAAGGCCGAAACAGCTGTCCATGGCTGCTAATGCTTGGGCTCAATTTTTGCTTTGGTAGATTTAAGGGTAATGCCCGCTACCATGTGGCCTTAGTGCCTTTAGAGTGGCTTCAGCTTACCAAATCATATTAATTTGTGGGGTATATCCCAATATACCCCATCTGCGGTCGCAAAAAGTTGGAAATTTCAAATGGAAGAATCCAATCACAGTATAAATAAAATAAACTCAAACAATAAATGGAGTTGATTACGTCATTCGCAATCGTCGTCAGATCACTTTTTTTCCCCAAGATTTTCAAATTTCCTCCGTGTGTACGCGATATGAAAATTACTCGGAGGGTTATAAAAAAAACCTTTCTGGCTTGCTGGTATATAGGAGGATGATGTCCTTGAATGATCAGCCGCGGACATTATCCTCCGCTATACTAGCCGTCACCGACGAAAGAACAGTCCTGCAATTGCCTCAATGTACCATTCAATCCTTGGTTGTGGCAGCTTTGGTACTACATAATTACCTCAGAAAGAGCTTATCAAAAAATGTCTTCTCCCGGACTCATGGACACCAACACAAGTAGTGGTGAGGTGACACATGGGCTTTGGAGGAGAGAGGGTACATCAGAGGCATTTCAGCCTCTGTCTGTCCTAATCACCGGACACAATGCAACAAATGATTTAAAACTGATCAGGGATTCTTAATGTATAGATTTAGCCAAGCCTAAAAGCGGAGCTCCACGATTATTATTATTATTATTATTTACTGGTATTGAGCAACACCGCATGGCTTTCCTTGCGCAAATATTTTAAGTTTAGAGCAGTCAACAGGAATTGACCGCGGTTCAAAAACCTCAAAACATTACAAGAAAACAATACAGTCGACGCGTGTGTTTGTTCGAAAACAAGTTTAGCAATCAAACAACGATCAAATATTTTCATCCAACATCGTTGGACAAGCATGCTTGAAGGTTTAGCCACCTCTCTTAATAGTGCATTAAATGACTTTCCATGTTTCATCTAGATCAAACATGTTCATCCAAAATTTCGCATTACGGACAAATGTTTGATCGTTTAGCCACTCCAACAAACAAATCGTGCACAAACGGTAAAAAGCAACCAAATAAACCACATAACGTCGAAAATTTCAGCGATAATATGCAAACATCATTTTTTGGACTCACTTGGTCCGGTGTTTGGTCAAACCTTGTTATGCGTTTAGCTACCAAATGTTATGTGTCGCAAACACGATGTTGGATGAAAATGTTTGATCTTTTAGCCGGGGCTTAACAAACATATTTCGTAGTAAGTTAAGCTTAGACATAAACTTAAATGTCGTAGAAAAGAGAAAAAGGAAAACAATCCTGATAGTTTGGATAGGTAATCGCATGGGGCCGAGTAAAATTAAGGATTAATATCACTTGTGTTTTCATAAATTTGCTGAAATTGCCCTCGTCGCGCAAAACATAAGTGATACTTTATGAGGACTCATTGCGATTACGAGTTAATAACATAAGGGCAAACGTTTCTTTCACTTCTTAACACTATAGAAACACAGACGTCGAACAGCGGAACACTCGTTCGCTTGTAAGCAAAACAACAAACAAACAATTCGACTAGCTACTTTGTGTGCAAAACGAGTAGATTGTTATTTATATCCAGTCGAGACAAAAATACAAGTTTCCTTCCTGAACAAAAGTAACAACGACTAAACCAAATGCTAAGCTTCAATTTATTTAAGTTGCCTGTGTTGTCGAGCTTTCAACCACTTGAAAATACACATCGATCCACTTTAGTAAAAACACGCATCTACAAAAATAGCAAACGGTTTGTCCAAAGAAAGAACTTCCACCAAGTTTAATGCCGGTGAATTGTTAAGTGAACTTTCTTGGTGAGCTGCAAGATACCGCGGTAAAGTGAATAAGCCTTTGAAGCGTTAATTCATTTTGTTTTTCAACCACACAATCCGGGCGCCTACAAGTGGATCCAAAATTTAAGAATTTCCTGAGAAAAATCTTTTCCTCTTCCATTTTATCAGTTGAAAATTCACCTTCCGGAGTATCTTTTAAGTAGTTCTTGATTTTTATGCCTTTTACGCGAATTAAAAGACAGAACTTCGAAGGAAAAGGAAAGCTAAAAAAAAGAAGTTGTTTTGCTCAAAATGAAGAAACCAACTGAATGTGAAATCTCGAGCCGCAGAAAGCACGCGAAAAATGAAGCCTCGTTTTGGCTTGGGTGTCTCGTTTTGGTTAACCTGACTTGAGCCTGCCTGGTCAGCGGTCAACCTAAAAAAATCAGGTGACCTCGATGAGCTCTAAACTTGAGCCCGTGATATGGTCACGTGATACTGGTCAGTGGAAACCTTGTTTTAACAGCTGTCAACTGGCCATGACACGGATGCCCTATATCAAAGATGTACGCTGTACAGTAGGTGATCAGCTGGAGTATGGCCGCCAGCAAAAACATTTTGGGGGATCACTTTCTCGGGGAGCTTAGAAACCAGGCTCAATTCAGTAACCAAGCCTCATGGTGGTTTTAACATTCCTCGCCCAGATCTCCCGAAACAGGAAAATTTTCCAAAAACACATGATTGGAATTTATAATTCCCATGATGGAAATTCACAAATTCCCATTCTATGACAAAACCCATTAATGGGTTTTAACTGCAATTTCCATTGTGTTAATATTTCCCATTAATGTGAATTTAGCGCTGTTAACGTAAATGTCATAATTTCCATTGATGGAAACTCCTCTGAATGTATTTTGTAAAATCCATTACTGGATATCAAACAAAACATGGTCATGGGAAAAAATGAATTTCCAAAATTGGAAAATAGAGTGGTCTAAAAATTCAAATTCCCATTATTGCAATAACATGTGATTTGTTGTAATTCCATTACTGTTATTAAGCTTAGTGATAATCCAAAACCCATTACTGGATTATGCACAAAACCAGACAGAGCAAAATGTTCTTTCCAATGGCAGAGTGAGTTAAATCTAAATACCCATAAATGTACAATTTGCTGACTCCATTAAATAACAGTGTACTGCTAAGTTTCATTATTCAAGATAAGTTTCAAATATTCAAGAAGGAAAAAATGAACTTTCTCTTTATGTCATTATAAGACTGATACATGTACTATGTCCATTGCATTGTCTCTCACTTGTGTCTTACTCCATAGTTACACCTTAGGCACTGCTAAACCTTTTTTAAGTTTTTAATGCGTAACTTTATAAGCCTCAAAATAAGTTGCGTAGAGTGTAGGGAGTCAGTTCTTGTGTGGTTTTACCTTTATTTCAGGTTTTTGTATGTTCATTCATGTAACTAAGAAGCATGTACAGAGCAGAGCCTTTAACTTTTCACTCTTAAGCCAAAGGTCTTGATAAACCCACATCCAAGACAACTCTACCTCCAAAGTTGAAGAGTTAAATACAGTTATAAATACAATTCATATGCACTTCCATTCCAGTCTCCAAAAGCTAACCCTTCAATGGAATCCCAAGGCACATAATCATAAGCTAGCCTTGAGGTCATTGGCACATACAAATCTTGCCCAGGCCTTGAAAGGTCCTCTCATAGTATAGCACCTTCACAGTTTTTGCCCGTTCTTGAATGCCAACTATTTTAGCCAGCCAAGGTTGAGGATCTTCCCCTCTGACCAAAACCATATCACTCATTGTAGGATATAAAGGTGTAATGATATGCCACACTTCATCAGGCAAAGATTTTCTACCAAAGTCTAACACAATAGCTGCATCTGGGTCAGTGGCCATGTTGTAAGGGTAGAGCATCACCTTTCGAGAGATTGCTGTGACTTTAGTGATCTTCGGTGTGAATGTAGATTTTGTCACCAAATTGTAGCCACTGTAGGGATCTATCATTTGCTGCTCATCATCATCAAGTATCATTGGGTATGTTCTTGCTTGGACAAATTTTTGGTACTTGCCATTAATTCTTACACACAGAAACCTGTCTAGTTCAGCAACACATTGCGAGTGACTGCAGTCATCCAAGATGACGTGTTCTTGTGCCCTATACAGCATTCCACAAGGACCATGTAGAGGCTTGTACAAGCTTAGGAAAGAATCACAAACTTCTGGAATGTCAACTGAACTGGTCGCAAGATCATCCTGTAGTAGCTGGAGTTCATGTCTTGTGAGATTCACTTGACTAGAAGTCATTCCTCCCACAAGAATGCCTGTGTTGCAGTCATTTGCATATTCTACAGAGTCACCAACTTCTTTAGCAACATGCTTAGCTCTCTCGACACTTGTTACACACATCTAGCCAAGGTAACAGACAAAATGATTTGATCAATTGAATCGAAATAAAATGAAGTGACAGTAAAATGTAAATGTAAATGTAATGCCACACAAAACCTTGCATTACATTGTTATATCAATAATTATAACATGGTCTTTATTATAAATGTGTAGTGTGATATACTTTCAAAGTGAGATGCTAAAAACAATCAAACACAACCATTTTGGTCCATAGAAGGTCCCTGTAGACATATCAAAATTGGGCTACTAGACTGTTCAACATTTTTACAAAAGTTATCATGAGAACCAACATGTAAGGTTTAAAAACATCACGAACCTTCTCTAAATTAATCTTGCCAGGTTCATTGAGGCTTAGAGGGGGCTTAACATAAGCACTGACAATTTTCAGAACTTCTCTGCGAGATTCCCTCTTTGCAAAGGAGCATAGGCAGTTTTTGAAGTTTGATGGAATGGCCACATACTGCTTAACTGCTCTCTCAAAATTAAAACACCAGAAGTTGTCTGGAGCAGGTTATGGGTAGTAACAGTGCAGGCTTTGATTCCTTTACTCTCTTCAAGCAAGATGAGGTACCTTTTAGCAAGTTTATGGAACAGTTGTGCATGTTCATGCATCCAGCCATCCCTTTTGTTAAAGACCAACTCAGTCATTCTGCAGGTTAACTGCCATCGATGGTAATCATCAGGTTGCAGGAAACTTGAGAGGACTACCTCTGATGCAGGAAAAGAGAATTTTTGATATTCTTCTGCTTTCCAGTTACCCAAATGATTAGCCAGGCCATGTGGTACATGTCCATCTTTAAGCTCTAGAAAAGAATTGCCAGGAATTTGGAACATGAAAATGGCTGGAATTAAAGACATGTTAGTATCCCACTATGGCAACAACCCAGTGTGCATTAGCAGGTAGAGCATGTGTACAGTAGCTCGTTTTAGAACATGTTCTGTGCAGTAGCTCACTTAGTTCTTATTACTCCATAATTTATGTCACCATGCCATAAAATTATATTAATAGGAAAACATGCACAATGTGGTGTAAATTGGAGTGTTATCATTTTGCCCTGTTGTTGTTTTGTTTGTGTCATTGTGTATATGTAGGTTCTCTTCCTTATTTATTTTGTGACTGCAGATTGCAAATGAAAGCTTGTTGATTGAACATCAGACACCACCACTGATTGTGCATGATTCCAACTAACATAATTACAGTATGCTAACTTCAATCACACATTACAACTTATAGCAAAACAACAAAATATTTTCAATTCGTCTTTGCAATGAAGTTTAGATGGCTTTTGTCCACCAGCTTGTAAGGTTTTTCATTGATACAGCTAACAATACTTTGCCAGGGCTGTCATTAAGGGCTGCAACCTGTAACACCTGTTACAGCTGAGTATGTTTCATTTTCCCTTGATGCTACGGGTGAACTTGCCTGTTGTTGGTAGAATTCGCCCACAAAGTAACAAAATTGCTACTGCAACAGGTGTGGAGAAGGAGTCTACAAGTGACTCAAAACTTAATGATAGCCCTCTTTGCAATATGATGAAAAAGAAAATGGTGTTTAATGTAATAAAATTGATATTTAACATTAATCTACAGATGCAATCCTCTGGGAGATTTTGAACACTAACGCTTCATTTTCTTGCAGTTAAAACCAAACATGATGTCTAAAAAAAAAATGGTGATCACATGGTGTACCTTTAAGCTTATCTCTTCTACAGGGAAATATTCCCCTTGGATGAACTTTCCTACTTCACTCTGGGCAAGGTAGTCTCCTCTCCAGAGAAGAAGGATACAGCGCACAATTATTGCTCCTGGTTCAAGGTTAGGGGAGCCCAGAAACCTCCCTGCATAATCAACTTCCAATCCTGTTGATAAAAAAATTACAAAAATAAGGCGAAGCACGTTTTTCACTGATAATGTACCTGGTTATTTATATTGCCAAAAACAGACTTCAGTATGGAATTTCTGGTTTGGTGATAACTAAACCTGAGTGACGCAATTTTACTTTCTACAAACAGTGCAACCTAATGAGCTCCATGTGAATGTCAGAGTAAGGAAAAAGGGAGACCCCAGTATCAAAGGGGAGTAGAATAATTTCTCTTGCTTTTTTGGCTGACGTTCTAAAGATGTAAGCACAATCCTCCATAATATATGCCTTAATTAGTAGCATAAAGAAATCCAAATGACTAAGTACATTTTTAGAGGAAACCTATCCAAACACGATTAATATATAGAATCAACCATTAATAACCATTATGATGTAGGCATCATATCTGCTCTGGGCTAGAAATTATGCACATTTCAAAGGCTGATGAACACTAATCCATGACTGAAATATTTGTTAAACAGAACTTTTCTCTTTGCACCATGAATGCATTTATACGCATTCAGATTACTTACCATTAATGAAAATGTCTCTCAAGTCAGTCACAAGTGGGTGCAAAAATGGATCAATAGAACATGGACTTCTCTTGGGAAGATCTGACGAAGGGACAAATCCAACAACACACACCTCATCTGAAGAGAAACGGTCTTCTTTGGACATATTGGCAATTTGGACCTCAATTGCACCTATGTAAAATAAAAGCCAAATTTGTGTCTGGAACTATATGTACAGCTTCATACCAACAGTGTATTTATATTGTTGAGAAAAAAATAATCTTGACGAACAACTGTTTATATAACCAATTTTGGTCCTTCCAGAAGGAAGTAAGGCTACAAGTAGAGAGAATTGTTTCAATCATTTCAAAAAGGCTTCTTGAGCTTACATGTATTGCACTAATTTACTGTAATTCACTCTCTCCTAGCTTTATAATTAATCATATTTCATATTCATTTAGAAAAATGAATGATTCATCAAACATACCACAACAATGCTTCCCACGTTTGCCAAAGGGTGTCCCCCCATCCCAATGACCAATAAGAGCTAGATTGCTTGGATCACCGCGAGTATACTTAGGACAATGTGACTGCCTAGCACCACATTCACCACACACTAAACTGAACTCTCCGTTAATTTCAGGCGATTGTCTGATTTCATCTGTACTGAAAATCCCATCACAGAAAACATTTACACGGTAACATCCATTCCTTTTCAGGATCCCAAAAGTATGAAAGTTCATTAAAGCGTTCACCATCCCACAACTCCTTCAATGTAAAGTTAGCTCCAACTCCAGAGATCCAGTGTCCCTTTTCTTTCCAATGTCCCAGCATTTTGTCACACATGACTGGATCTGAGAACCACCTCCTCATTTTGTCAGACAGGCCAAGATAATAATACTTTATGACTTCTTTTTTGCCACAAAACCTGCAAGTGGTATTAGCACAATCCATCACATCCCACTGGGATAAATGAGAATTGTCCAGACAAACATACAACTCTCTTGGTTCTCTATAACCATTCTCCTTCAAAAGTTTCTTTGTTTCTTTCCAGTTCTTTGGCCACATTCTCTTCAAATTGGAGTCATCACCACAATGCAAATCCTTTGCTAATTCCAGTGCATCTGAAATGTCATTTTGAGAACCATTCATCTGATCGACAAGCATAAGAGCTCTTAATGATGGCACATAATATTTCTCTTCTTGAATTAGAATCTGAATCTCCATTGTTTTGGTCATTAGCGTTCATGCTCTCTGTGTCTAATTCAAAATTGTCACTTGCTGCTAGATCGGGTTGATGGGGAGCAGCAGCATTTTCACATACAACAGTTCTGGGTGATTCTATTGCGGTAAGCTGCGGGGTGACATGGCACACGATTTCTTCAAACTCTCCAAAATGGCTGTTGGGTTCCATATCTTCTGTTTCGACATCCAAGACTCTTTCATCTTCAGAGCCAGAAAATTCTTTGACTGAAGGCTCTGTCGTTAGCAACTGTGAACTATTAAAAACGTTTGTTTACTCAAATTAGAAAATGATATTCTAACTGACAATATGTATGTAAACTTGCATACGTGAGGTTATGTTTACTTTAAATTCATAATGACAGCTTTTTTGACAATAAGTAAGAACTCTGGCGGCAAAATCACGCTGCTCACCTGTTGTCGCAAGGATAATCCAGATACATGTTTTGCTGCCAATGGCGATATTCCGTAGAAGTAGCCACTGCTTTCCCACCGCACTGATCACAAGGACAGTGAACATGTTTGTACGACAAATCTCCACAATGAGAGGCACAAATTGCATTCCTCGACCATTGCTTTGCTCTACATTTTCTTTTCCGGGAACAGTGAGTGTCCTCCATGTTTTCCTTCGGCGCCCCGGCGGATTAGGAATGAGCTCGAGTATCCTATAAACCAATCACACAAGCTCATATTACACAGACTTGAGGAACCGCTGGTCAAGGAGAACGAGGACCCTGGCTACGAGGGTGGGTCAGATAACCAAATATGGCAAACTGATGTTAATTATGCGCAGTTTCTGGGTTCTATTTCGCGCCTTTTCTCTAGAGTGTGTTTGCGGGTCTGCTTTGCGTTTTAGTCGTGCTTTGGTACAGTTTATTATAGAAGCGTTTTCTTTGAAATATGGATGATGTAGATACAAGTATTTCGCAGATGAACAAAGAATCTCTTCTTAACTGGCGGAAAGAAAAATGTAACGCCGACATCGCCTCGAAGTTTGAGGGTAAGTCTTACTGGAACACCAAACTAAATTTTAGCGCCAAGTAAAGAGCTCCAAAGCCGTGCCTCTCGGCTTACAAAAAAAAAACCTAACGTGCGTTTATTTTTACTTTTGTAATTATGCTAACAGAGCAAGGAGTTGTTCATGGTCAGCTAGTAATTATTCTGGGTACAAAAGGAACTGCAAGCCAACTTGAGGCATGCGGATTGAAAACAGTCGGTGATCAGCTTCGTTTCAAGCAGTCGGTTGATGTCGAAGCAAGTTCTACTTGCTCTTCCTCCTCATCTTCGGCATGTGTTAGGATGAACAAGAGATGCTCTTAAGGATGTTGGGGACCTTAACAAAAGAATTCTCCATGCAAAGTAAGGGTTTTTTTTTTTCGATTATCCTTGTTTCATAGACTAATTTTTTCTTAAAATGTTTGTCGACCAAAGTAGCTCGGAGCTCATAGTTTTTTTTTTTTTTCAGGAAAAAAGCTGTCCGTGCAGCTACCTTGAAGAAATGGCCAGGGAACGAGATACCGACTTTTAGGCAAAATAAGGATAGTATGAAGCAACTCGATGAACTAGTTGAAGAACTACTGGAGGAGTGTGCGTTTCCACAGGTTGGCTTTGATGCCCAAGCAATTTGCCAACATACACTGGACATATTGAATGAGAGAAGGAGGTCTGTGAGAAAAGGTCATGACTACACCAAGGTATATAGTTTTGTGTTATGAAGGATGTAAAGTTTAGAAGAATGCGCTTAAAAGAGGCAGCAAAAGACATTTTATTCTTTTATCGCTTCATCAGGCTTTTGACAGTGCAAGATGTAATATTTGCTGATATTTGACAATGTCCTTAACACTAAAGAAAATTATTTCCCACTTTTATATAGAATTAACTACTGTCTCGAATGTCATCTTTTACTCGCCCATCACTGATCGACCAGCTTACTATTTCATATTCTCAATTTAAATGTATTGTTATATTTCACAGGCAGACAAGCGAACTCTTAAAAAGAAAAAAATTGACGCAGTCAACTGTGAGGAGGAGGAGGGATCGGGAGGAGACACAGATATACTTACAGGTTCATCTAGCAGTGAGAACAATGACCCACTGTTGATAGCAGAATCTTCTGACGCTGAACAAGGTGTGTATGCAGATGGTGATTATATTTAAAAGGCCATTTCCTTGTTTCCACGAGTTTCATTGGTATGAAAATAAAAAAAATCACTTTCATACCAATGGCCTTGTACTAACCTTGTAAATTTTACATGTAAAGAGAGGATTGAAACAATTCAGAAATGCCTATTAAAAATACTTCTTGACTTGAATTAGGTTCCTCTACTGAGTCATAACACTGTGTTACTTTCAGGGTTAACACTCCAGAGTGCCAAAAATATAATTTGTGTGATGTTCAATGCCATTAGATTTAGCGACATTGCAAAGGGGCAGATGGTGTCTGCAGCAAAGCAACTTAAAGGCAAATGTAGCACTACTTCTTCCACTAAAGAGGACTTGGCCATTGCCCTTGCAGAAATATTTGTGGACAAGAAGTTTGTCAAATTACAAACTAAAGATCTTGGAAATGTTGACCGTCAAAGTGTGGTGAAGCTAAAAGTATTTTAAGTACGCTTGTTCTTTGCCTTGTGAAGATGCAGCCTGGTGATAGTTTTTTGTTTACATTTTGATGACAGAGATGTGTTGTTTCATATTATAACTAAAGGCTATCTCAGATAAACAATTTATCAATGAAACTCTTTTGATTGAACTGTTCACCAAGTTGGAACATTGTAGCCAATTTCGTTTATAGATTGCATGTGTTTCATCAGTACACACCTTGAGCTGCTTCTACTTTTAAGTGCTAGAATAGGAAAGTTGATGTTTCTGCAGTTTCTCTTTTGTGTAACTTTTGTGTAACTTTTCAGACCACTGTTAACAAGTTGCTGTAGACTTTAAAGTGTTTATTCAGATTTATGTAACTGATGGTGCATTATGTAAGAAAACAATTAAATGTTGTGGTGTTGCTTTTATTTATTGTGTCAAGTTTAGTAGACATGACTGAAACTATTGAAACTGACAATCAAGTCGCTGTTTGCCAAATGTGAAAATTGATCCATGTGGTACTCAGCTCCTGTGCAAATTGAACACAACTCAAAATGGATTAATATAACACATAGTTTGTATTACCATCCTTATAAATAAGGTAAGCAGGGTAGAATGTGAAATACAGAGTAAATGTCTGCTCTATACAAATTGGATAAAACTACTTAACTACTCTGAAAACTTTAACTAAGAAGCCATACAGGTTTTTTCTCAGTGCTCAGAATGGTTAATTACTGTATGCATGTACTAACACTGTGTGGAATTCTGTGATTTCCCAATGTGAAGACCATTAAGATCCATAGCTGGTTTTTATCAGTCCCCAGAGTGGTTATTGTGTTAATCACATTGTCACATTGTCACATTGAAGACCATTCAAATCCATAATGGGTTTTTCGTAGTTTCCAGGTTGGTTATTGAGATAATCACATTGTGGAATTTTGTGATTTCCTAGTGTGAAGACCAAAAACCCATAATGGGTTTTTCTAAGTTTCCACAGTGTTTAATTTCATAATCACATTATGGAATTATGTGATTTCCCAATGTAGGTTTGCTGGGTTAAACACTATGGGAAATATTGAGAAACCCATAATGGGAAATATGTTAATCCCTGGAATGATAACTGTGGTATTACCATTAATGGAAGTTTGCCAATATCTATGATGGAAAAAGTCAAATTCACATGCCAAATACATAATGGATTTTCACTGATGCCCATTACTGTTTATTCTAGGTTTTCCATGAATGGGAAGAATTCCGTTTTCCCATTAATGGATTTGTTAATGGGATTTATTAAATTTCCATTCACTTTTCCAATAATGTGTTTTCGGAAAATTTTCCTGTGCGACGGGTTAAGTTACAATAGCAGGGAGACCGGGAAGGGAAGGTTTTTTTTGACAGTTCGCAGGGAAAAATGTGGAATTTTTTGTAATTTTCGCGGGAAAGAATGTCATCTTCATGCGTCGTGCTCAGTTGATATATGAATCTCTTGACTTTTGCGGTAGACTTTCTTTGTTAATTCGTACATACTGCTAGTAGTCATTTCTGAAATGGATCCAAAAGGAATTTCGAACCTGGGAAATACTTGCTTTTTGAACAGCGTTTAACAAGCTCTGCTCTCAGTGACATGTTTTTTCGGAGGACTCGCTGCATTACTTCACAATCGCAAGAAGTGCACCTTATCGAGAACAGGTCTGGAAAATATTCCTTGTTTTTTTAAGTCAGATGACAACAGGGCCGTAGCTTGTGTGAGGCACACTGAGGCACTTGCCTCGGCAAAAATGTTGAATTTACGGTATATTTTTGTTCCTTATTATTTTTATGTAACAAAAATATAAACAGGC
>JAEMWC010000583.1:347500-375000 GCA_016490735.1 Pachyseris speciosa | reverse complement strand
GATGGAATTATCAAAATTCCAAACAAGCCTCGCATCTCAGTCCGTGATTATTGGCCAGAGAGCACTTGTCTCTACCCGATAGTTGTCAAAGAAGCCAGTGCTTTGGTTTTGACCCTCCAGGCCTGTAAATCATTCATTTCTAATAGCCGCCTCGATGTTCACACAGATAACATGACTTTCATGCATTCATGACAAAAACAGGGGGGAAAGAATCCCCAGCTCAACAAAGCCCTTAAGGATCTTAGTTCCATACTCCTGGAGTCCAACGCCACCGTATCTTTCCATTTTATACATACATACATAAACTTCATTTTTTCTCGAATTTAGGAGTAGCTATTATAAAAGCTAATGAAAACAATAACAAAAGAAGTCAACAAAACATACGATAACTTATAAACTACAATTCTGTACAATATTTACAATTAATGGCTAAAATAATATAAATCTGTGTACAATATTATAAAAACACTATGAGCAGAAATTACAAAATTTACCAAATTTACATTAATTTAAGGCTAGCTAATGCGTTTTTAAAGTCATTAAAGTTAGCAGTTCGAACAAAGTCCGGCAGTGAGTTCCATTGTTTAGCGGCATGATAAGAAAAGGAGCGAAGGCCATAAGCAGTAGTTTTAGGTACAGGGAGTGTCAGAATGTAGTTACCGCATAAGTTATAGGAAGTAGTACGAAGAGTAAACATATTCCTCATGTAGATAGGATATTTAGTTAAAAATATACTTTTGTAGAGTAAAATTAACATATTGTGTATACGTCTTTTATATAGAGAAAACAAGTTTAACTTTGTCCAATAAGTTGTTATATGTAGATTCGAAATCATCTAGAATGAACCTAAGAATCCTTTTATTGAGAGCTTCTGTTTTCTCAGTATTTCGCGCGCCACAGAAATGCCACACCGATGAACAATAGTGAAAGTGCGGCAAGATAAAGACCTTATACAGTTTAACCAAAGTGGCCTTGGAGATCAGTTTTCTTAATCTTATCATGACATTTAACTGATTATTGACCTTTTTGCAAACCGAAGATGTGTTTATCAAACTGAAGTTTGTTGTCAATGTTCATACCAAATATGTTGATTGACTTGTTGACTGGAAAACAGAAAGTATACTCCGTGTCACCAAGGATCAAGGCCTGATGTTTAGTTTCGTTGACAATCATTCCGTTTACCTTGTACCACTGATTTGCTGTTTCTACTTCCTTACACAAGCATTTTTCTAGTGCCACCGGATCCCTGTCTGAGTCATAAATTTGATGGTCGTCAGCATAAGCGTTAAGCTTAGCTCTCTTTATATGATAGAAAAAGAAAAGGGGCCTAAAACACTACCCTGAGGCACTCCGCGCTTAACAGTCTCCCACGACGAGAAAGTGTCACCAATCTTCACCCTCTGTTGTCGATTTGACAGATAGTCTCTTAACAGGCACAACTATCCTCGTGTAATCCGTAGGCTTTGAGTTTGGCTAATAGCAGGGGGTGCTGTATAACGTCAAAGGCCTTTGACAAATCCATAGACACTATCCCCACAAGTTGTCCATCATCACGCATAGACCTCCACTCTTTTGTCATTCTTAATAATGATGTCTCACAGCTGTGGAACTTTCTATACGAGCTTATAAAATCAGACAAAATAGAAGTGTACAAGTCATTTAGCTGTGCGGCTAAAATCCTCTCATAAATATTGTTAATTGCTGGCAAAACTGTGACTGGCCTGTAGTTTGCCTTACTCGATTCGTCATCTTTTTTAAATAGTGGAGTGACTTGTCCCATTTTTCCTTCTTCTTGTAATCCGGCCGACTTCCCCCATACGCTCTCCGATAAGGATTGTATACTATCCGAGTCCGCTTGGCTGAAGGTCGATAGTCATTTTGGTCCCCACACTTCGGACATGATGACCCTCGATTCCAATACCCAGAAAGACGCGTCTGGAAATCTACTAAAGCATTTCACTCCCTTCCCGACTCCACTCTCCGCTGGTGTAAATGTGTTCGCTCAAGTCATCCAGCAGGGAGAAAACGCTTACGTATTCCCTCCTTTTCGTGTTGGTGGGCCCCCTGCTCAAGTTCTTGGAATCATCTTTTGTCAGCTTCACTATTATAGTCCCTCAGCTCGACCCGCTTCCCTTTTGGTGGCCAGTTCTCCGTTCCCGTGCTACCTCATGGATTCAGTTGGGAAGTAAAGGGGATTTTGACGTGCTCCTGCCTCGGACAACCTTTTCGTCCCGCGCCCCCTACAGTGGAATTTATTTGCCTTCAGACTTAACACGCTGTGATTTGTCCGCTGTACATTTATCAAGTTTATCTTCTCCTTTACGCAGAGCCAACACCCCCGCATCTCGAGACCTGCGGGTCTATGTCCGGACTGTGCATACCTAAATGATGAGACCTACAATTTTTGTCAAAGATGTGGCTTCAGAAAAGAATTGGTGTCCGCTCAACTGGTGGACCCCTCGGCTATTGATCTGGACAGCATCAACAACAGACTTTCGGAGCTAGCAAGGAACAAACTTAGTAAGCCTTATGAGAGACAGAAGTCTTCCCTTCATCGCGAACTTTTATCCATCTTGGCTTCTTTGCCCACACCAAAAACGTTGCATTCAGCTACCCCAGGAGACATCTTAAAATTCCTGGTCTGGAAAGACAGAGCAGGCAAAACGAAGATACATCAGATGCAATGCCTAAGAAGTTCCAGTGACAAAAAACCTTCCTGCTCTTGCCCTAAACGGTTAGCCGCTGGCACAGTAGACAGTATGATTGGAAAACTTCGTGCCATCTTCATGAATGCTGGGTTAGGTGGCGAATGGGATGATAGACTTGGGATTGGGAATCCTGTTTCTCACTCATCTATTAAACAGTACCTCAAATCTGTTAAGGAAGAACAGGCCAAGGCGAGATCTCGCCCTAAAAAAGCCATTCCGATATTTCTAGATAAGTTGGAAAAGATAGCTGTATATATTTTTGCGCAACTTAGTGCTCCACGTGTCCTATCTATCAACCTTTATACGTTTAGTAAGGATTTGTGTTTTTTCAGTTTGGATTTTTTCTCAGGGGATCGCTCCGCAGATCTTGGTAGGATTATGCTTAAGGATGCCCTATTTTTTGCCAATAAATCAGGGATTTTGTTTCGGCAAACTTTGGGAAAACTCTTCGGGGTGATGGTGAAAATGTGTTTGCGGTCCGTCGCTGTGATAATAACATCCTTTGTCCAGTCAAAAATTTTGTGCGCTATTTGTCTCTGTGCTGCTTGATGGGTTTAGACTTGCAATCGGGTTTCTTATTCCATACTACTTGTGGTAATTCTGTGACTGAACAACCTTTCGTTGGCTCTGTAGTTTATAATAGACTAAAATTATATCTGCAAAAAATTAACGCTGATGAGGGGAAACCCCACACAGTTCTTGGGCAGGGTGCTCTATTACACTTGGTTTGTTGGGAGTCCGTAAGGAATATAGATATTTCTAGACATGTAGGTTGGGCTAACACTTGCATGGTCGATTTCTACAATGACCTTATGGAAACCCTTAAGCCAAGCTCTCCGGCATCGACTCTTGCCTCTTGTGTCTCTAAGGGACTAGCTGGGGAGCTCCAAGATAATTATAAAGCCCATATTGATATTTCCACTTTTAAACCCATTGTTCCTTAGGGTATGCCATAGAACATTGTTTCTCTTCTTTCGAGATGTTCCCTTTACTGGGTGAGTTTCTTTATTAAACTTCACATTTTCAATACATTTGGCCTCGGTTTGGGGTAATTTACTTTGCTTACAATGGTTCGGTTTTTTACCCCCAATTTTGCCACGCTTGAGTTCTGAGTTTTGGGAGGAGGTCCCAGTCCTTTTCCTCGAAACGTTGCCCCATACCACCTTCTCCTCGTTTATGTTGGGTTCGATGAATTATGGATTTTTGGAGAGTAGGTGCTGAGGGCCGATTCTCCCATATCTTAGTACATCTGGGTCCATTTGGCTTTGTGTGTGGGTGGACCTGGTGAGAATATATTACTATTCTCACCAGGGGAATACACGCACGAAAGCCAAAATAAGCCACTGTACACTCCCTAAAAGTCCCAGCATGAGCCAGGGGAATGCATAGCATTCTCGCGAGCCTTTCTGTCCTATTTAAGAGCAGTTGCTTGTTTCTTCAGTTAGTTCCAGCAAAGTTTAAGGTCTCTAGACCCGTGCTAGGAGATTTCGCCCCACCCTCCTCCCTGCAGCGATGGAATATATTCTCTCATGGCTTACCGACTCGCAAAGCCTCAGGCCGATTCTCCCATATCTTAGTACATCTGGTTCCATTTGGCTTTCTGTGTGGTGGTGAGAATATATTACTATCATTGGTCAGTTTCTAGTACTTATACTCTCTGCCATTTACTGCGTGTCATTCACGTTTGCGGTTCCTACTACACAGTTTATATCCATTCAGTCGCAGGGCTTTTGCAATTTGTCAAACGTGTGATCTCAATGCCCAACAAACAGGAGCAAACCGAAGGTTCCTCCCATCTAACAGACACTCCACAACCGGTTGATGGAAGTGGAAACTCTGCAGATGTTGACCGGGTTTTTTCAATGTTTAAAGATTACCTTGAGAAGAAATTGGATGACAAAGGGAAGCAGATTGAACAAAAGAGCAAGATAGTTAAAGAAGTTGTACAACTAAAATATACAGGCAGCCAGAAGCAATTCAAGCTGAATGCAGAATTGGATACCGTCCTCGAAAACATAGAAACCGAATCCGACCGCAGCGAGCCAGATCCGGCGCTTATTAAGAAGTACACCCAAGAAGCAAGGCAGCTTATCCGTAAAAGGCAAAAACTGATAAAAATTGCCGACAAAAGCAAGGACGGCTGTCAAGTTGTAGGAGAATATGAATCCGATGACTTGGCGTCTGGCTCAGAAGATAAAAAGCGCCTCAAGAAGGCCAGGGAAGCGGCAAGTAGAAAGAGGCGTCAGAAGAACCAACTCGCAAACGACTGTGGAAAGAAACCAAGAGCTTCTATGGGTGCTGAAAATCAGCTTTTTCGTGGTAAGAGCTATAGTGCCTGCATTTTACTTTGTGAAAATTCACATGTTTTGGATCCGCTTGCGTATCCTCCCATATTCCTTGTCTGATTTATTTGTATTACGGGAATTTAAGGGTAAAATAATTTATGTTCGTCTGAGCAAAGCAAATTAGAACGTAAATGTATTTTCCGCTGGAATTCGCTGGGCTTCGAAGTAATATGAACGCTATAAACGAACACATAGCACTTCCAAACGTTTACAATAGCATAAAGAATTTGTAGAAGTAATTAAGAATGCTCTAGAGACTTGGCTTAACCTTTAAAATATTCTTTTGAGATGCGATTTAATATTAACATACATCATATACCATCAGGACGCCGTTAGACATTTGCATTTTTATCTTTTGCTGAAGAAGGCAACAGCAGTTGCCGAAACGTCCAACACAACATTTTAGCCAGTGTCAACCTTTTAAACATATTTTTATTTTTTTGAAGTAATTAGTCGTGCTTGTTTTGCTTTAACACCTGCCGCACCCTTTCTTGCATCTTCTATGCTGTTATTGGTCAGTTTCTAGTACTTATACTCTCTGCCATTTACTGCATGTCATTCACGTTTGCAGTTCCTACTACACAGTTTATATCCATTCAGTCGTGGGGCTTCCCCCCACTCTACTTACTACGATTTCTTTTATTTCTTGGATTTAGGCCATAGAGACACTTCTTGTGACTACTCACGTTGCTACAAGTTTGGAAAACTTGGACACTGGGCTAGAGACTGTAGATCCATGTTCTGGCCAGGAAGCTATCAGTCCCCCAGCTATAATACCTATGCTGGACTCTCCTTCAACAAGCCGGCAGGAAGCCTTGCCACTCAGTATCAGTCAAAGCAGTCAGTCTTTAACCGTTAAGGGTAATTTGAGGAAAAATCTAGGATTTTGGAGATCTAATGGTGCTCCAAATTTCATTTTGACAACCATTGAAAAGGGGTACAAATTACCTTTTGCCAGCCTTCCTTTGGCCGTAAGGTTAAAAAATAATAGGTCAGCTCGACTTCACGCTGATTTCGTAGACCAAGCAGTTCTCGAGCTTGTTAATTCAGGTCGAGTTTGTAGGGTTTTTAGGCAGCCTTTTGTTGTTAACCCCTTGTCAGTATCTATTCAGCTGTGTGGTAAAAGGAGGTTAATTCTCGATTTACAATCATGGCAACTAATTATTTATGTTTGTAATATTATCGAGCATTTATTCCTCTGTGAAGAATTGCAAAAAAAAATGTATTGTACCATGGATAATTTAGTCTACGATGTAATACACTGCGTTTTGGATCCACTTGCGTACCCTCCCATATTCCTTGTCTGATTTATTTGTATTACAGGAATTTAAGGGTAAAATAATTTACCTTTCGTCTGAGCGAAGCGAATTAGAACGTAACCACGTTTTAGTTTTGTTCTCGATAATGTTTGGACGCCGTTGTTTTTTCCATCTATCCGAAGAGTGCGTGTATGACTGCTCGGGGTAGGAAAAGTGGAAATATAACATACCTAATAATTTTTGCCACCTTCCAAAAAATATTGTTTGGGCCATATGGAGATTTTTTTATTTATTACAATTTAATGGCAATTAATCAAGACAGTACAAGTGATAAAAAAAGGCCATACGAACGATTGTAAAAGAGTTGCAGCAACCCCATATAAAAGCAAATCAGCACACTAGAAGCAGAAGGGGTCTCAAAAGGCAGAATGTTCCATCTATCCCCAGTAAAAATATTTCGTGATCACAACGTGATCACAGATCACGCCCGTGATCACTGCCGTGATCACCCTTTTTAGCGTGATCACACACTTGAGATGGCGTGATAAATTGATGTAAGGAGTGATCACTCCCGAGATCACTCAGCAGCCGTGATCACTCTTACTGGCAGCTGTGATCAAAACAGTCAAAAGCAACTGTTATTAGTGAGTAATTATGCTTTCTCAAAAAGAAAAAATCACAGACTTTTGGGCATTAAAAAGTTAATATTTACTTCTGTCCAACTCTTTATAAACTTAATGATTTCAGCATTCATGAGCCAGCAGGATAGCCAGAGCAAACTTTGAAACCGCAAACGCTGAATGGCGCAAAGAATTACAACCATGAAGGGTATAATGAACTCGGGGGTCGCACGTTTGCAACATAAAAGATTATGATACCATTCTGATAGTAATTATTAATTATTATCGGCCCAAAGCGTAAAAGCATTTTCTCCTCGTCCAAGCACCATCGTTCCCTTTAGCTAGACTTTTTCTTTTTGAATGTTTTCTCTCCAGAGGATTCATCTTTTGTGCTAGACAGAGATAACGACGACGGGCTGTGCATACTGTTGCTGCTGAAAACAAATCGGCTGCGAGTCATTTCCTATAATTACCAGTAATGTGAAAACTGAAAGCGTTGAAATTCGTATGGATTAAATTCCCGGGTATGAATTAAACTGTGGTTGGCCATACTGTAGAATTACAGCTATAAAATAATGTTTTGTGACAAATTATTGGGAAAATGTTGAAGCAAGAGCTCTGTACACGAGGCGTGCTTGTGTTGCGAAATCTAATTTATCGCAGAATTTTAGAATTGATTGACTTTGCAACAAAAGAAGAATAAAAAATGTATTTTTTTAGGCCATTAGGCAAGATATGACACGGACTTTCGCAACATACTGGTCGCACATGTCGCAACCATGCGATGAGAGAATTTTTGTCTAATGTAAACATTGATCCTGCTTAAGTGCGAATTTGAGATACATAGGTAAATAATAACTGCATTCAAACAATTAAGAAAACATCTTAATTATGTTCAATAACATTAGGAAAACGAGAAATGATCCATGAGTCGCTTGAAATGTTGATCAAGACACATTTTCGTCAAATTTGTTCAACCAATATTACACGGGATCCTACAAAATTTGGTTTAACGTAAACGTGATGTTTTACGAGCTGCTGATCATGATACTTTTGCAAAACATCACAGATTATATTTCGGTCACTATCGCTGACAGACAAGGACCATAGACTTTGGTCACAGTCACGCATATTAAATTTGGAATGTTCTGAACTTTTCTCCAGAGTATCGCAAATGCAGATTCCTTTGTTATGAAGCTTCAGAAACATCCTTACTCTTCCATAATGAACCATATTGTTTTCTGTGTATTCAATAACTGTTGAATCAGTCTTCCACGTTTTTACACCGGTTGTATAAAATTTCTGTCCTTCATGGTTTTCGAAACGATGATAAGATTCTAGTTCATAATCTTCTGACCATCTGTTGACAACCGCGTACAGCCTCACAAAGGTCCGTGTGTTATTGTCAAGATCAGTGTTCTTTAGTTTCCCGCACAAGTAGCCCCCCTCTACCCTGGAAAATGTTTTGGAATGATGGTCGGAATAGCCAGTTAGATTTCGCAACAAACGTTTGCTGTCTGTAGCAACATTTGCATTGTCCAAAACATTTTTAGTGAAATTAGACAAACCAAAACAAAGTCCAATGGCACAGCCGATTTGCTCCATTGCATGATGTGTTCCATGCACAAGGGGTTTTATGAATGCATTCATGCCTTCAAAGGCAAAACAGCTATAGGCCCACAGTGGTCCTCTATGTAAAACATAGTAAGCAAAGTGCTGTAAAAGGTGAACATTCATAGTACATTTTGTTGGCTCATACAGTATCCCCATTAGGAGAACAAAATCTTGTAGCATGTTATCTGCATTACGGAGATCATCGTTTGAAATTGAATCATTACACAATTGTCCTACACCTCCGACAAGGAGGGTCCAGTGAAACAAGTATAATGGGTTCAAAATGTTGCTGAGAACTGCCACAGAATAATGCAGTAGCCAGTTCTTTAACTCAGTGGCTTTCCAGTGCTTTAGGTCATCTAATGCTCTCGGTAGCCTTCCAACGATGTCTGGGGGCTTTATGGAAAGAAGTCTGTGTGACAGACATGGCTTTCTGTCTCCTATGTAGAAGTCTTTGTCTTTGTTTCTCTCGGACAACTGCAGTTGCATGATGTACTTTACAACGCCCAGACACACACAGTGCATCCAGTCAATTGCAAACGATCTAATCAGGTCGAATGGATACGTGAGTTTTGCAAAAATTGAGTATCCCTTAACACCCATCACAGCTTGCTTTTGAGTCGCATTTGTCGCAAAATTGATCTGGTCTTGATGTGTTCTTTTCTCGGGGTTCTGCTGATAAGGCCAACATCTGTGTAGATTATGTTGTCCATAGGCAGTTCCCTCTGACTTGCACAGGTGGCAAGAACATTTGCCATTGAACTGTTTCATGTTCATAAGGGCAGCTCGGGCGGGCAAATCTGCGGTAGCCACAAATAACATGCATCGGACTGTTGCGTTTTCACCTTCGCTGCCTTGTACTTGAATTCCGTCCTCATTAAGAGTGTTAAGCTTTTCAACTAGTGGGTTCAGAAACGTTAGCATATTTGGATCGTGTTTGTCACAATAGATGTACGCAGGAATAATATATTTCTTTCTAAACCTGTATTCCTTTGGAAGCTCATTGAACCAAAATATTGCTTCATGAAACGTTTCATCTTGTAAACGGACTGGAAAGATTTCTTGCACGGTTCCCCGAGCAAAGCAGTTAACAAGCGAAGCAGATCTGCCCAAGCAGAGTTACTCAAATTGTGCTTGAGAACAAATTAAACTATTAGAACAAACGACAACTCTTTTGAAATTTTGCTGCCTTTATAAAGGGGCTCTTCTTCCTCGTTGCTACAAGTTTCGTCTGTTATCTCTTCGTGTATCTGCTCTTGTTCATCCTCATCAGTATCTTCACTTTCGCTCATGGTGTCAGAAGACAGGTCCGTTGATGCACTAAAGTCACGAGACGAAGTTGACTTTGTGAGGCTCTCCCTGGGTGGGAAATTTGACTCTGTCGCCATCTTGGAAAGTGGAGAGGGCCTGGGAATGAGCGGCCATCTTGGAAAAAAACCCAGAAGTCATTTGGATGAGCTTCCCGCGTTTTTGTTGTGCTATTGACAATCGCAGAACGAAAGGTAAGGATTATCTTGATGCTTTTAAAATAAAAATTAGTTATCTATATATATATATATTGACGTTTTGTAATACATACTGTTTCTTTTCGTCGGATTTTAAAAGAAATATTCGCACAGAACCTTATTTTAATGCATAAACATTTGCATCCTACTTAGCATGATTTCACTAGGTGCTCTGCAACGAGTTTTTGACACAGCAATAGATCGAAAATTCATATGTATAAATATGAAATAGTCGTGGAATTCCGAAATATCTTTGCTTAATTGCACGCCAGCTGTCATATTACAGCAACTGACATCAGTTGGATGACATATGTTGGATTGCAACTTTGATGTTTTGAATTCAATACAAAATAATGTGGAATATTTCAAGGCTTGTCATAAGTGGGAAGTGGCAGCATTAAGTGGGAATACTTGCTGATCTTTTTATTGTTGCTCTTTATTCTACACTACCAGTTGTGACTACTAGTGATAGAAATTATTTTGAGAGGATTCTGTTAGTAAAATCTGTTTTGTGTACTGGTATGTTTTGATGTGGGGTTGTTTTGCTCCAGGTTCTTGTTGAGTTCGGTGAAAGCCGTAAAGTCCTGTCACTAGAAGATGAAAGCTATAGTTCTATTATAAAAGAGGCATTTGGTATTGCAATTGACCAGGACATAATTCTGCAAATTTACAATAAAGAATGGCAGGAGTTTATAGATTTGGAGCCCAGTGCTAGTGTAGAGGACAGAGCCAAGCTGCGTGTTATTACAAAGGTGAGCTCCATATAGAGGATTTGAATATTTAGCTGTTCTTGTAGTTCATTAAAAAAAGTCTGTATGCTGTTTTTTCCTTGGATTGGCTGAGTGAAGCAATTGGCTCCAATCAGAGACAGTCATGCTGAAAGAGTCACCACAATTTCAAAATGTTTTTAAGATGACTATTTAATCATGAAAATATATTTCATGTAGCATTTTGCTCACTCTTGCTTTAATCCATTTATTTGTTTATTTATTTATTTATGTATTTATTTAAATATTTCAAAAAAGTGGTTTTGTTGTTGGACAATTGCTAATTCACTTTGTTTGTTGCTATACACAGCCATCAAGCCATACTGTGCATCATACACAGCCATCAAGCCATTCTATGCATCATGTCCCTATTACTATAAATAGTAATCAAGGTGTTGTTTGTTCGCCATCAACAACCACAGGTAATCCAATTCATTAACACCTCCCATGCCAACCAAAGGTATAAAACTGTCCTTCTACTAAAAATGGTGTAGCAAATATTTTAATCCACCTTGAGTTCTCCTTTGTTATGACCTGCACACTTGCACACTTGCATGGCTGTTTACTTTTTAGTAAAACAGAAGAAGGCTTATTAGCCATCGGATACAAACACAAATGAAAAGATCACACATGCTTGAAGCTTAAACAAGTATAGTGATAGCTTGTGTTTATGATTTTTTGTCAGTTGGTTCAGCAAATCAAGCTACGCTTTTGATAAATGGTGGAAGGGTACAGATTGGCCCTCGTGTAAAGGTAAGTGATTCTTTTGGGTGCATTTTATCCTATGATAGTTTGGCTCAGTAAATGTATGGTTGATTAAATGAATTCTGTGCATGCATCTCTTACAAGCATAAAATAATTTATTTGTTTCAGTATTGTGAATTCAACATTTGATAAAGCTTATTTCACATAAGCAAGTACTACAAAGTTATGAAGTATGACAAAGTTTTTTTTGCAGAGAAAAGAACATTTAAGGGGCTGTCTATTCCATGCTTTTATGAGGAATACTAGACTAATTTTGATTAATTGAATTTCTAGCTTGAAACCTAAGATAATGAGGAATAAACAGAAGACAAATTATTCATTTCTCAATGCTGATGGTATTTTTTTTTTGTTTTATTCCCCTAATGCTTGGACCCAAGTTAGAATTTTATTATACCAAAATTGGTCTATTTATAGATTTTATCAAAATATAAAAATGGAGTGGCAGACGTAGTCATCTAATACATAGATCATTTTGTGTCACAAAGGAGAATCAAGTGAACAATACTCAACAAGATGTGATCAGCACAGCCAAGATTTATGGGAAGGGATCATCAGACAAGGTGTTAACACCATACCAGGTTTCAGTTAATGAGGCTGCAGGTAAACTGGCCATTCAAAATCCATCCCTGCTTCACCAAAGGGCTGTCCTCTACGAAAAAGCTAAAGAGGCAGTAAGAAACAATGGTTATTTTGCATTTAAGAAAGGAAAATCCCGATCAAAATCAGTTGAAGAAGTTGAACCAGTACCATCAAAGAAAACGTATACCTCAGAGACATCAAGAAAGGAACACACTTCCCAACTTCTAGAAGATATTGAAGGAAAGCAGAAGCAAATGAAGTACAAACAGCTTTATCAAAGTAAAGCACAGGCATCGAAAGACTGGGAGACATGTGATAGGCTACAGAAAGAAATGGCCACATTAAGGAAAGAAGTTTTCGATGCCCAACAAGAGCTTAAGTTGTTCCAAGGAAAGGAAAAGAAGTCCAAGTGGTACAAAAAGAAGGTAAGACCAAGCGTTGGTGTTAAAGTTTCAAATCAAGTTTCTCTTGATGTCTACAAGAAAGGAACCAGCAGTACAAAGGCCAATCCCGATCAGGCTTCAGTAGTTCTAGGGCAAGAAAACTGTACCACTACACAGCCCAAAAGCACACCAGAAGATCATGTGGCTTCAGGGCAAGATAACAACAGCCCCCAAGTTCCTGTGGCTTCAGGTCAAGTGAACAGCAGCCCCCAAGTTCCAGTGGCTTCAGGGCAAGAAAACAACAGCCCCCAAACACCAGTGGCTTCAGGGCAAGAGCAATTTAAAGCTACACAGCCTAATAACAGTCCTGTAGTTGCTATGGCATCTGAGCAGGATTTTGTGGAAAGCCCCCTCAGGAGTCTGTGAGGGGGCTTGACGATGATGTGTTGTTGTTAAAGAGTTTTAAGAACCTGTCTAACTATATTAAAGTTGATGATTTTACCGACATTTCTGAATTGGAGGGATTCACTTTGGAAAGCTTTGTTGTCACAAAAGAGAAAATCTGTGTTGCTGAACACATCCAGCCTTGCAAATCGTGCACTGGATTATTAACTGTTGCAAAACGCATTGCTGATGTTGGGTACATTAAATTAAGTGAAGCATTCTCGATATCTAGCCCTGGTGTGAAGTATAAGTCGACTGATGCCAAACGAAAACTTCTGCAACTGCCTATTGCTGCTGTCAGAGTAAAAGAAAAGAAAAATAACCATGTAGTTTTCCTTGTTCCCAAGGGAAACAACTTGGAGTTAGCTCGAGGCCTCTTGTCTAGATTGGACTGTGAATTGAACAGCTTTTGTAAAGAGCAAGCAGCAAAGGCTGCAAGATCTATAAAAGAAGTCCTATCATCCGTAGAGTCAGATGCAGAGAGGGAAAGGATTACCTATGCCGTTGCTGTGGCATCTGGGCAAAGCAATACAAAGTTAAGAAGCATCTATGGCTTTGACGATCTACAGAGAAGAAAGACAAGGGTAGAAAATGCTTTACGAGAAACAAGAGAAATCAGGGAAGCTATAGACTCCATCGCAGATATGCAAGAAAAAGCTTTACTCTCGTCATTTGGTGTTCAAGTTGACAGTGATAGTAGTGATGAGGAGGATGAAGGAAGTGAAACCGATACAGAAGATGAAGATGGAGACGCTAACATGGAGTTAGGACAAGATGACCCAGTGAATAACAGTAAGGCAGGTGATTCAGTAGTATTTGACATAACTCATCAGTTTCCTCTCAACAAGCAAATAACTGATACAGGGTCAGTGTATCAAAATTCGCATGAACTGATGGACCTCCTAAGAGCTTGTGAACTTAATTGGTTTCTTTTTGCTGAAGTTATTGAAAATAAGTTAAGTGGCTACACTAAAGCTGCCATAGATCAGATCCTGTTAGACTTCAGTGGCCAAATACATTTGCTCAAATTGAATGAAAGGGAGGAGTCTATTATAGAACAGAGCAGGCAAGCATATCTTCTTTCGGAAAGACTTCAAGAAAACCAGTCAAATGTGGATGATGAAGCCATACTGTCTGAAACTGAAGAAAGTAGTGAGGATTGGGGAAGCATTCATGACCCCCTACAACCTGAAGCCCGGGAAATAATCTCAAAAAAGGTAAAACAGTTGAGAAAAAATGCAAAGCGAAATTCAGCCAAGAGGATAGCAGAGACTAGATTTCTGAGACGAAGGAGAGGAAAGAATGTTGGAAAAATCCTCAAAGAATGTCCAAATATTGGTTCTACCATTGAGAATTATGTTAAAACTGCTGGCGTTGGAGCTGACAGCTGGAGAAGAACAGGGATCCTTACATTCGATGGAAATCGTAAAGTTGAAAAAAGGCAACTTTCAGTAGAATAAAAGAGCACCTGGAGAGAGTTTATCAAAGAACGTTTGGGTTTGGGACTGTAGTGCAACTTTGTGTCGCAAGAAACAAGAGGAGGTTGTCTGCTAGGAGGTACAAAGGCCTTGCAAATGTCACATGCCGCCGAGCGCGAAAGGGCTTCACATTACGATACAATCCAGATAAACACTGGTCATCTGCCCTGTACAGGGCCCTTGATGCTTTGCAACTCAAGGATGGTACTGACATAGTCAACATAAACCGAGATGACCAAGCTGGGTTTCGGGTAGATACCTTAGCCACCCACAACAGGCAAGCGACTTTGTGTATACAAGATGGTGTCCCTCTTACCACCAAGACAGACTACGTCAACAAATACCCGTCCACACTTCAGACGACATCATACAACTTTTCCAGTACTGGCTCAACAGCAGAGATATGTGCTGGCATTGTTAAGGCTGTCCCACTCCATCAGAAAAATCCTGCACAACATGCACATGATTTAACTACGATTGAGAAATATGCAAAGGTGGAGCCAGCATTCTTCAACCATATTAGTGGACAGAGGAAGGGTAAGGTATGTGTTAGGGTGGATGGAGGCCACGACGAAGGGCCATCGCACAAGGAGGTCCAATTTTGGTGGACAAACTATCACCTCGAAAAGTCATCTAAAGTGCTGATTGTAACAACCAGAGATAGTGGCTCTAGCAATAGGAACAGAGTTGAATTGCAGAATGGCTGCCTCGCTCTTGGCCACAGTAATTTGTTTATTCCATCAACACTCAATGGTTCGTGCCTTGACTCCAAAACTGGTAAGGTCGATGAAAACAAGCTTAAAGAAAATCTCAGCGATGCCATTAATGTTTATATCAGTAGGGTAAACAAATCCCCATGTACAAACACATGCATACACCTTTATAAGGGCACGGATAGTTCACCTTATCAGGAGCTAAGGGAAATGGTTAAGGTCTACTTTAAAGGAAAGCCAGCAGACAAAGCAAAGCTGAAGAATGAATACCCAGGCAAGTACAAATGGATTGAGGAAATTTGGATGTTGCGAAATCGTCACCTGGTGACTGCTATGCCCTCCAAGTATGTTTTCCACCTATTTCTGTGCTTCCAACCTGACTGCATACATCCCTTATGTAAGTTGGGAAAACCAACTGAGGAGGAGACGTGGTACGATGGAGGACCCCCGCTGAGCTTCACTCCACTTCCTGCTGCAGATCCAAACAGGTACAGAAAGAAAATTGTGCACAAGCTTTTTCTTGTTTATAACTATTATTTCTTCTGTAGATTAATCAACAGTTTTTTTCTCCCTTTTGTTTTTTTTGCTCATGATCAGGCCCTATGGAAATCCAGCATGTGTTGACTGTGGTGGCAAGCCATGTGCAGGGCACTACATGATGCCTGACCAACTGTTCCGCCGTGAAGCCTTGCCAAGCGCCACAAGTGTTGCATCTTCTCCTCCAAGTGAAGAACCCAAACGACCTGGAAGTTGCAGCAAGACAAGTACTCCTACCCACAAATGAGGTTAGACACATTAAAACTGTAGTTCCCAGAAATTCAAATCACATTTTCTGCTGAGGACAACAATAGATTTAACCCTCCCTAATTGTCTTAATTCCCTCAAGGTTTTGCTGTGGTTTAATCATCTAAAGACTGTTCAGGAAAACAGGAAGAGAGGAGCTACAAAGGCAGTGCAGACAAGAAAAAAGAAAGGTTGCAACAAGAAATACTCAAAGAAGGTCTGTGGCTCATTTATATTGATTTTAAGAAAAAATAAGATACCACACAGTAAATGCAGTTAATGCTGTTTTATTGTAATTCAAAATTTTCATGATTTCATTTGTATGAGTTGTATGTAATTGGGATCTCCTTGTGTGCTTCCTTCTCTTAAGGTACTCTGTGGCTACTGTAAACAAGACGACCCAGCAGAGGGTGATGGAGCTGAAACTGTGGAGTGGATACAGTGTGATGCCTGTGATAAATGGTATCACCAAGTTTGTGCAGTGACCCCACTTGATGATGACATGTTCTGGCATTGCACATTTTGTATTGCTGTAAATACTGTGTGAATAGAGTCACTAAGTACCTTGCAATAAAGCGTTGTGAGTACCTGAGTTTGTTGACTTTACTGTACAGGATCTGTGATCCCCAGGGGTGGGAAATTGACATTTCAAGACCTCAAAATTTCAAATTCCCCTGGGGTTGCCCGCCCCCCCATCCTGGGGCAAACCATTGATAGGTGCATTACTCATGAGTGAATGATAGTCAGTGACACGTGATCCATTAAGAAGTCTGTTTGTTTGTCATCAGCACATCCGCCCTAATGGTCCTAATGCACGCAAGGGAAATCAATGGAGTCCCGGAATGAACAATTAAAATGACCAAGTGGCCGTGGAAGCACAATATAGGAGTTTGTGGACACTTTTCTCCCAGTCTTAGCAGTATGAAATTATTTCCGCCTAGAAACGTTTTTTGATGAATTGGTTGAAACACATCCTTTGCGGCATACATACCGAGACAAATACATCAGATCTGACCCTAGCTCTGATGGAGTTTTACATACTTTAAATAGCAACATAATTTCATTGGATACCCCCTCATGTATCGTTCAAATCTAGCCCGGGAAATCTAGTCAACCTGAGTTGGGAGACTTGTAAGCAGGTCCGTTTTCTAACACTGAAAATGTCAGTACACTATGCTGTTAAGTTTCCCTCGGAAGATTCTAACTGTCAAAGAGTCCTCATAGTGTTCCCAAGACAAGAGTTAAAATAGAAGATAGCCAGACATTTGTTCTTTGGAGTGTCATTGCTGCACCGGGACCGACAGTGATTTATGATTGATCAGTATCGCGTGATAATCTATAGGACACGTACCGGGTATTTGGCAAAAGTCACGAAAAAGACACAACAGTTAAGGGTGAGCTTTAATTACCTTGAAAGTTTATGAACGCCTTTAACTACATAACTAAGAAATAACTATGATTTTTACGTTTGTATAAGTGTTAAGATTATTGCATTTAGAATGCATAACATGAACCCTGTCATCATTTCAAATAACCACCGATACCGAGCGCTACATATCAGATTTCCGTAATTGACCAATGGTGCTCTTGGTTGTCTTTGTTGACATACATGATACAACTTCATATCGCGCAAATATCCGAGAGGTCAATCTGTTGTTGACGAGGAAGAAGATGAGAATAACAAGGATTTGGATGAAAGCGTTGTTTTAGCCCGCTGGATGCAAAATGTTGCCGCCAAGAAAAAATCCAACGGTTTTTCCCGCCCAAATGAAAACGACCCAAGTTCCAAGACCAAAAAGGTTGTTAAACCATTGAAGGCAAACAAGAAGAAATCAGAGGGGCGTACGAGTAAAAGTGCAGTGAAAAAAGCAAGGGAAGAAACTGCAGACTCCCAGTCTTGCGAGATTAGTCAAAATTTGGCTCTTAATATGATGAAAGTGATTTGTCACGGGCATGACAGTCCAGTGGAATTCAGCATTAATGTCCCTTATTGTTCAACGTTTGGAAAACTCCGTCGACAGTTGTCCCAAATCACAGGAATACAGCCTGAAAATCAGCTGCTTATAATCAAAGGAGTGGAATGGGTCATGGAAGACTACCAAATGATATCAGAAGTATGGTCTCCTCAGGAGTTAGTTGCCATATCTGAGAAAGATGCTAAATGTATCGGTAAGTTACCTACCTCACGACACTTGAAATAAGTTCATTCTGATGTGGGTCTACTTGAATTTAATTAATTTACATGCATTCTTCTTCTTACACTAGCACCAGTTAGAAGTTCTGCATTGTAACGTTTACGGGAAAAATATGTATAAAAAAAACAACATAAAATATACAAATTACATACTAATTTGTTTAAAAAGTTAAATCATATAAAAATATACTGAATTGAAGATGGTTCTTAAAACTTCAGGAAAATAAAAGAAAATGATATCAGTGCAATCCACTCCTGCTAGATCAAAAAAATGTTTTGTGTAAATGTAACCTCAATCACAACAATCAGGAATTTTGTTTGCCAAATTAGTGGGAAAAAACGACATTGACTTGATGTTGTGGGGCTACGTGACTTTAATACTTGTATAACGTTACATGAACCATTTATCCTCTCTTGCACAACAGTAGTTCCCGGCATTTATCCAGACTTTTGTGAAATTTTTCCTTGTTGATTTTGTAATACAGATATTAATGATGGAGAAAATAGAGACAGATAGCATGTGTGAAACTCGATTGGATCAAGAAATAATTGATGTAGAAGAAGGTAAGAAGCTGAAACAGATCGATGATATGAGACGGTGCTGACATTTTAAATTTGTAAAGTGTTACGCGTGAAGTGTAAGGGTATTGATTGGAGCAGGCGATCATATCTGCTTGACTGTTGATCTAAAATGTTTGTCATTTATTTTATCGGCCTGTAAAAGAAATCTTTTTTGCAAAAAAAAGAAGTTTGGCTCTAGATAAACTAGTTTCTGCTGTGAATATTTACAGAAGATGTGACTGTTACAACGGAGAGTGATGACTGGATGACAGGCACAGATGATACATCATTCAACCGGACGGAAATTGAACTGAACACAAAACTGTCCCAAGGTATGCAAGCGAAAGGTACTGGTTCTTACAGCCAAATTGACACTAGTAATTGCTCATTATACTTCTGTTCGCTTTATTTCGTAAACAGTCTTATTAAAAAAACAGTCAGTTGTTTCACAGTGTTAGGGAATACCAATGTTCAATAGATCGGAATCTTTGTTTACACTTTTTGCCTCATCGCTTATCACTATCTGATGACGCTAATAAAAGAAAAACTCTGAATATTAAAAGGGCATAACAGTTTCAGCTATCTCTGAAAATTTGAGCCCAACACACGGAATGGTTTCGGAAAATTCTCTTCTAAAAACTCGAAATTTTGCAGTGAAATGTATGGCTCATTAACTTTTTGATCGCTGTGGCTAAATCACTAAATCATCAGACCGGCAGTCTCAAATTTACGGATTGGAAGGAAGCCATCCAATTCAAACTTTCAAATGTTGATTAAGAACTGTCAAGCGATCCAGAAGAGCTTTATACATCGCATGGATATCGCATGTCTAACGCAGAGAGCAAAACATGACTGATAGTTTGTGGCACTCAATACTGTAGATCTTTTCAGTTTAGGTCGACTGCCGGTCGGTTTTCAAATCACCAAAAGACCGGCAGTCCGATATTTTTCACAAATTTTGAGGAACCGAAGAATCTGCAAGTTTGGATATGTTCTGTTCGTTCGATTCCCTAAACCCAGGCTGCCTACGAAGTCCGAGTGTCACGGCATTGTTTCGCTTTCTGAGCCGAGCGTAAACCAAGCATAAGACGCGATCTGTAAAGCTCTTCTGGATCGCTTGACAGTTCTTAATCGACATAGGATAGTTTGAATTGGATGACTTCCTTCGATTCCGTAAATTTGAGAAAAATATCGGACTGCCAGTCATTAAGTGATTTGACTCTCAGCGCAGTAACTTCATGTCATCAAACGGCCTCATGTGCAAATTGGCCTTGCGTGCAAATAGCCTTCAAGTGTTGATTAAAATTTGGGTCGATGCATTACACTAGCACTATTATTGCTTCATTGCCAAAATTCCCAACAAATTTGAAGTGGACAAATCGACACGACCCTTTAATAATGAAAAGTCACGTTTGAAGTTGTTCTATGTTTAAGCTTCAATTAATTTCATCCAGCTACAGCTGTAAAATGTCAAACTCAGGGTGCTGAAGCCGGTTAAATTAAAGAGACTTCGTTTTAAAAAGTTAAGTTTCATTTAAAAGTCTTTTATAAAAAAGCATAAACACTAGCTTTTTCCAGCCTAGCACATGTAGCGAAATGTTACATAATAGCAAAATATAACTTCAATAAAAGCTTGTCAAAAAGACTTGCATTCGTAGTTGGGCTATCACAATGGTTTAACAAATAGTTCCGAGTGATCTGCTTCTTTCTAGTTGCGTGTAATTAAGTCCCTAGCTTTAGGCAGTATAAGATTCTTAGACTTTTTTGTTTGTTTCACTTTTTCAGGCTCAACCAGCTGCTGCGAAATGACAGACAGATTGAAAGAGCTTCAATGCCAGGTGTCTGTAATGGCAGGGGAAATAAAAAAGATCCATTCACTCCTTACAGATTTTGCCAACTGTAAGAGTTGCATTAAAAAGCTCTATAACGCAACACCAGAGGGGAATTCCCCAGTCTCCACAATCCTTTGTCCGATACCTGCGGTGAAGGAAGCAGCAGAAACCCGCCCCACACCACCAAGCACTATTACTGCATGTAAACTTGACGAACCTGTCGAAGCATTGACTCCGAAGACTACAAAAACAAATGTGGAAGAATTACTGTCTAAGTTGATGCTAGTAGGATCACCCAGCCGAGGGGTCTATGTCCAAACATCAAAAATCGACTTAATTAAGACGAGACGGTCCAAACTGTTTGCCCTCAAGTTGTTCGAGTTAGTGTTCAGAAGAGAAGAAGCCAAAGTCGGAAGCGTGGAAGGAAAGGGAGAAAAGCTGTCTCAGCTCGATCCTAATAGGATCGCGGCCATCAGGGAAGAGACAGAGAAGAGATTTGCCGTGGATTCCGTTTGGCAAGAAATAAAAAAAGCCATCGATGAAAAGAGCCGAATGGTCCGAAATAATCGGTGTTTCCTGTGGGCTGGAGTGAAGGCATCTTAGAGACTCTGACTTTTAACAGGGGACATTTTGGCCTGTTTAAATTGGCACAAACCTATTCGATATCCAAAATGCTTCACTAACTATCGTTGTTACTTTTAATAAGTCATTTTTGTAGCCGGTTTTTCCACGTTAAATTGCTATTTGTAATTTCTAATTTTTGGGCCATATTTGTACTTTTTATGCCTCAGAGTTCGAACCCATGTAGTAGACGTCATTTTGTAATGACTAACGTTATATAATTTATGTATATTTAGAGCGTTTTATGTATTTTCGCATCGTCTGTTAATGACTATTAAACTGACTTACTAATGTTTTAATCGAGCTCTTGAAAGTAGTTTCACCCGTGATCACGCCACTGTGATTTACACCGTGATCACGACTTTCAGCCACCAAGGCGTGACCTGTTCCTATCACACCTTATTCCGTGATCACGGCGTGATGACTGTGTGATCACTGGTCAAACGTTTTTACCCGTGATCACGCTTTGTGATCACACCCGTGATCACGCCATTTTTTTTACTGGGGATCCCCTGATCTATGAAAGTGGGGAATTTCTGTTATGAATTATCCCTTTCTCATGACAGTACATCCTGTGCTCATCAATGATCACTTTTCACTCACACACAAGTGAAAATCATTTGTGCACCAGGCAAGAGCTATAGTGCCTGCATTTTACTTTGTGAAAATTCACATGTTTTGGATCCGCTTGCGTATCCTCCCATATTCCTTGTCTGATTTATTTGTATTACGGGAATTTAAGAGTAAAATAATTTACGTTCGTCTGAGCAAAGCAAATTAGAACGTAAATGTATTTTCCGCTGCTGGGCTTCGAAGTAATATGAACGCTATAAACGAACACATAGCGCTTCCAAACGTTTACAATAGCATAAAGAATTTGTAGAAGTAATTAAGAATGCTCTAGAGACTTGGTTTAACCTTTAAAATATTCTTTCGAGATGCGATTTAATATTAACATACAACATATACCATCAGGACGCCGTTAGACATTTGCATTTTTATCTTTTGCTGAAGAAGGCAACAGCAGTTGCCGAAACGTCCAACACAACATTTTAGCCATTATATAAGGATCTTCTTGCCTCGAAGCAAGACTGATATATATAGGGAAGGGAATTACGTCTATATTTGTGCTTCCAGTTCTAAGTACCATTCTGTCGGTGTTTTAAGAAGGTATTTGAACTTTTCTGGTATTGATAGCGATAGTACTCTTCCTTTATTTAGGCCTCTAACCTTTCATTCTAGTAATTCAAGTTATACCCTGAGAAGTGGTAAGATTTCTTATACTAGGTGTAGCGAAATTCTTAGAGATTGCTTAAGTAAGCTGGGTTATAACCCTAATGATTACGGTCTTCATAGTTTAAGATCCGGTGGTATTACATCTGTAGTGCATAATAGTAGTAATTCGGTTCCCGAAAGACTACTTAAAATACATGGCAGATGGAAGTCCGATTCTGCTAAGGATATGTATGTTGAAGAGAGCCTTGAGAATAGATGGCAAGTAACTAATTATTTATGTTTGTAATATTATCGAGCGTTTATTCCTCTGTGAAGAATTGCAAAAAAAATGTGTTGTACTATGGATAATTTAGTCTACGATGTAATAAACTGCGTTTTGGATCCACTTGCATACCCTCCCATATTCCTTGTCTGATTTATTTGTATTACAGGAATTTAAGGGTAAAATAATTTACCTTTCGTCTGAGCGAAGCGAATTAGAACGTAACCACGTTTTAGTTTTGTTCTCGATAATGTTTGGACGCCGTTGGTTTTTTCATCTATCCGAAGAGTGCGTGTATGACTACTCGGGGTAGGAAAAGAGGAAATATAACATACCTAATAATTTTTGCCACCTTCCAAAAAATATTGTTTGGGCCATATGGAGTTTTTTTTATTTATTACAATTTAATGGCAATTAATCAAGACAGTACAAGTGATAAAAAAAGGCCATACGAACGATTGTAAAAGAGTTGCAGCAACCCACTATAAAAGCAAATCAGCACACTAGAAGCAGAAGGGGTCTCAAAAGGCAGAATGTTCCATCTATCCCCTGACCTATGAAAGTGGGGAATTTCTGTTATGAATTATCCCTTTCTCATGACTACATCCTGTGCTCATCAATGATCACTTTTCACTCACACACAAGTGAAAATCATTTGTGCACCAGGCCTTGCAGTTAAAAAATGTCAATTCTGGTATGTTCCACAAATTATTCTAGGTTAGACGTACTTGCTATGTGGCACCCTTAACTTTCTGAATCTGTACAAGACTGCACCTGGCACAGTTCGACCAGCAACACTGGTATCCTGTCTACCACAAATAATCAGCCAAATTCAGAAGGGGCAGCAACAGTGTGGAGCAGAATTTTTCCAGGAATTTTGTAGAGTAATTGGACACACTGCTAACCAGTACCAGACTCAGCATTTAATCCCTGCCAACTGTCACCTTTCCTTTCTAAGATAATTTTTCTTTGAGCTTAGGAGTGAAGTAATGCGCTTATCATGCAGCAGCATTACTTCTAATACTACAATGGAAAAAATTATCCCACTACATATCACAAAGGTATCAGGCAATTACTGCATTTGATATTATTTGTTGTAATAAACACTAGAAAAAAGAAAACTGCACTGAACTAAAACCAGTGACAGGGAAACCAGAATCGCCTATGACAGTATCGCTGTGGATAAAATAAATACATTAACACAAGCCTGTAGATGGCATAACTAATTTCACGATTGTTGTGCCTGAAATTTTTTTATTTATACAAATGAACTAATTTTACTGGCCAAAGTGATATGTCTAATAAGCTTTTCCTCCAATCTTTTTCCTTTTTGGGTTTAAGATGGGATATGCAAAAACTGAATGAATGAATGAGTGAATGAATGAATGAATGGAACCATGTCTCAAGGTCTAAGTAGCCCATCCTATGAGGCTTTACTCTTCGAACATCCCCACTCGCATTAGCTAACATACGTGTATTAAAGTCACATGTAAGACAATGAAAAATGACATACTCGAAGGTAGATGAAAAACAAACAAAATTTGCCAAAACAAGGTGTTGGCCTAGAATGCCTTCCCATGTGACATTCACCTCATATATACATGTAGCCCTACCTTCTTTCCATACTGCATTTCACCTGAACAAGCCCCAGTCGCCACTGCTCGCATGCCATAGAAATATTTGTATCTAGTCAAATGACTGAAATTCCTTTTTAGGGTTGCACTGTACAGAGCTTATTGAAGGACTATTCCCACACCAGTGGAACTGGAATCATCTTATTATTGTAGCAGGTAACAAATTCAATATTGTTACAATCTAATCACCAAACAAAGATTGCAACTTGTTCAAAAACATCACCGGTGCTTTAAAAAATAATCCAGCATTGGATACTGTTAGGATTACTTCACAATGTAAACCATGACGCACAAAGCAGACCCTTCACTTTCAGTGCGAGTCCGTATGCATTTTTTGCAAGGATGGTTGGTGGATGAAGAGAAGCCTGATTACAGCTCACAAGGTTATTGTGTCTCTTTATTAATCAATTTGGCTTTACTTATACAAATACACATTTTGGACAAAAAATGAGTCATATAGCAGTGACATGTTTTAAAATGTATTCCAATATGTCAGTTACATGCAGCCTGTGCAAAAAAACAACAACAAACAAACAAAAAATACAATAAAACATACTAGCTGGGAGGCTGCTAGTAACCACAAGACACAGAAACAATAATACATTTAATGTGCCATGCCATTAATGTCTTGCCACTTGAAAGCAATAATACTCCACCCCTGCCAGGTCATGTCTATACCTAAAAATGAATGACAAATTTCAGTTATGCATGTTTTACATTGTTCTCTCATCAGTTGCTCCAAAAGTACTCATGCATAGAAGGGGCTTCTCACATGCCAAGTACCTCCATCATTTTGCATTCAAATTGTACGATTTCAAAATGATGGGCAAAAACTTGGCAACTTGATAGATTACAAGGAGACAGTGTTATTTCCAGAACACCACAACTCGTCAGATAAAGGAACCACAGTCACTGATGTCCTCATCAACTGAAAGCTGTCGTTGTGCATGAGGGTACCAAGATCTCCTCTGGTCATTATATTTCTTACTTCAAAAGAGGAGAGAGGTGGTATTTTTCAAGTGATGCTACAATTCGACAGTCTTCAGTTCTTGAAGCTACAAGCCAGGAAGCACATCTCCTTTTCTACGAAAAATATGAGGTTGCAGACGTGCAAGAGGTTAGACCTGTTTCTGCGATGCCTGTTAATTCAAAGGTCAAAAATGTCAACCCCAGATTCCTCACAAGTCCCCAAAAGGGAAGATGTTTCCTGTCAAGTCTTGTATTCCACCTGGTTACTACACGTTAAAGGCTGGAAAACCAGGAATTTTCAAGACAGCTACTGGAGGTGTACCTGGAAATATTGCACCCTGGACACACCATCCATCCGCAAAGCAGAGGGGATTGCCATGGCTAGGGTCCAAATCCCAGTGCATCCTAGAGCTAAACCATTGGAACCAAGTTATATTGAAAAGCTCCTTCCAGCTAAGCACATGATAAGTGAAGGCAAACTTTCTAATTTTGTAATGGACTATCTTTTCTTACTGATAGAAAAGCAGCCTCAAGTCAATAACAAGAAAGTATTTACTGTCAGCTCCGACGTTTACAACAACATGACACACTTCTCAATGAATATTTTCTTGAAGCGTAAGTACGACTCACTTTACAAGAATATTCCCACAGCAGACATAATCCTGTGTCCTGTACTGCATGGAGACCATTGGCGCCTGGTTGCCATTGAGTTGAAGGAAAAGAGAATGGTCTACATGGACTCTCTGTTCAATGGTGTTGGTGCACAAACTGCATTTGCAAGGTTTACTAATTTTCTAGAGTGTGTCTGTCAGCCAAAGGAAAGTATTACACTGGAAAGAGTGGCAGTATTACATTCCATCAACTGAAATTGAACACCAAAGCAATGCAGTTGACTGTGGTGTCTTTGTTGTCAAATGGGAACGACATATTGCTGAGGGGCGACCACTAGACTTTTCCCAAGAGCAAATTAATGACTTCAGGTATTCACTGATCTTAGACATCGCCAAAGGTGATGGCTCCCTTTCCAACTTGGTTGCAGAATCTGTTCAAGCAAGTGATGATCGAGCATCCCCTTCTGTGGCATATTCAAGTCTCTCTGATGATGATGTAAAGGCCACCAACTCATCTTGTGCAAATCTGAAAGGCAAAGCACAAAAGCTGCACTATCAATCAGACTCAGATTCTGACTTTGAAGCTCCAAAGAAACGAAAGAAAAGAGAGCCTTGTATACAGCAATCAAGTTCAAATATTTCACATGGCTCTTCAAATGGCTCTTCCTGTAAGACACCTACTCACAGTAGTGATGACCACACATATGCTAAGGATGCTAATGAGGCTGACTTTCAGACCAGTGGGGAAGACATTCCAGAGTGTGCGCGAAAATATTACCATCTGGTTATCAGTACAAATGCCATGCATTCAGAGAAATTCCCATGGATAACTTTACAGGTGCACCTCAAGATAATTTTTATGTGAAATTATCTGTAACTGACATCACAACTGAGGAAGATGTTGATCACTGGCTGCAGTAATTTACAGCTTCTTCAAACATAAAATATAATACAAAAGGTGGTTACAAACGAAAGGGAGTTAAAGTCATTTATGCACGGTGGTATATTTGCCAATGCAAACGTAAAAAATGGACTAAAAAAGCAAGTCGCAGAGAAGAGGCTGCAATGAAGAGAAAACAAAAAAGGCATGGGACACATAAGGATCACAGTGGCGAGGGAGGGTCCAACTTACACTTATTATCAAAAGCAAGGGCGAAGAAGACAGATTGTGACAGCAAAATGGTCATAAGAATCAACACAAACAAAAAAAGTCCTCATCTATGTGAAATAGACCTTTGGTGGAACCACAATCACAGTGTGGATTGCTTTCATTTGCCTTCATTTTGCCCTATTTTGCCAGCAACAAAAGACAAATTTTATACTTACTTTGAAGAGGGCATGAGTGCCTCAGAGGCATTTCATTATCATGAAACACAATTGACGAAGGATCCAGTAACTCTGATGCTACTAACTGACCGCAAAATGTGCCCTTCTCAATTTGCATGAGAAATGGTTGATTGAAAAGAAGGGACCCTCCAATGGATCTGCAATGTTTGAACGCCTTGAGAAAACTGTCGAGGACTAACAGCAAACATGCAGATGTGGGAGGCAAATGTTTCTTGCAAAGGGTGCAAGGGAATTGTGCTGATCAACAACATTTGATATTATCTATATGCA
>JAEMWC010000583.1:335000-337500 GCA_016490735.1 Pachyseris speciosa | reverse complement strand
CGTAATGTTGAAACGATCACATATCCAATGACATGTCTCTTGGCTCGCCAGGGCCCAGACAGTCACAGCTATCTGTTTTCTTTGTTCAATGGGCAGCCTACCAAATGTATTTCCTTCTGGGATATGCTCACTTGGAGCTAACAAATTAGTAATTAGCTCAAATGTTGTGGATATCATCCAGAAATGGCTGCTGAAGCCATCGCAATGATAGCGAGGAACCATGACTTCGAAGTAGTCCGCAATTCTCGCTAATTTGTACCGAGAAAAAAATGCAAATAACTGAAACAAATACAAATTCCTCTTCCAAGTCATTCAAAAAAAGAGTATCTTCCTCCTCCGGCGAAAGAAAGTTGAGAAAAAATGTTGGCGGAATGCTAGAAAGTTTCGTAGCTAAATCTGCCATGTTGTTCACGTCAGTTCTTGCATGTATTCCACGCAAGGTGTAGGTTTGTATGGTCTTGCAAAATGGGATGTTAGCAGGTAAGAAACGCTTGAAATAAGGGTGACAAAATTGTCTTTTGTGTAAAGAATTGAAATATTACAGCATGTAGCCTTGGTGCTAAGTAAAAGGGTTATTTCAGACACATGTAAAGCATGTCAAACGCCTTTTGTCCCTTTATTTCATTTTGTATCCATTCACAGATTGTATCCATAGTGGAAGACGACTTCCTGATTAACCATGAAATGATTGAGGAGTATTTCACTCAGGTGGTCTATCCCCAAGCAGTAAAAAAGCACCAAATCAAGCAGGTCTCACAGCCAAACCTTGAAGATGAAGAGCCATTAATAAAGTCCCTGATCATGAGGGCCATCAACTCCGAAACATTGACAAGGGGCAAAGTATGTTACAGTTAAACAAGTCTACTGTAACTATTGGGTAATAGGTCAATACTTTAACATTTGGTCGTGGAGAACGGCATGCTATTATGGCACACCTTCAGATGGGGCAGGGATCCTAGAAAGTCAGCCTTTACACAAAACTTCAGCTGAGTGATAGGAATATTCAATAAATCTTACGTACGTCATGGTCATCTACAGCGGTAGAGAAGCCACTAGTCCTAAAACGATTGGCCTTAATTGTTGTTCACATTTCTACATACAATGGCATACCATGATAAATTGTAGGTGTATATAAACAGTCAACTCTCTAGTAATAAGCGACCACCCTTGGTACAAGACAAAGTAGTCGCTTATAGGAGGTGGTTGCTCAGGAGGAAAATCAACAAAGTGAACCAAAAACTGAATTATTATTGGCTAATACATGGTTTAGGGAAAAGATTGAAAGCACTGACATATTTCACATCAAATAACATCTGGAAAACCTTTTTATACTACTGTTGAAACCTTGCATAACATTTTGCAACAGATCAGTGTAACAAAATCCTAGCTACCTACAAACCTAATTATAGCCATCTTTTTTGTGTGTAAACTATCTGTCGGCACTCAATCCGGGTCAGGGTGGTAATGCTTTCTGGAAACAAAAAGCAAAAGGATATGTCAAATTTCTGGCCTAAAAAGCGGTCGCTTTCAAGTCTTTTTGAAACATTATTTTGACGGTATGCTATGAGAGAGCTGACTGTATCAATAATTAGCTTACCAAAAGTTACTTTTTCAATAACCCATAACCATAGAGGCATAATATGAGTGGTTTTGTTTGTCTTTTTTTTATTTTTCACTTTTTTTCCCTTTTTAGCTGTTGACTTGCATAAGCCCACATATTGTGTTTAAACACAAGACAGCAGACCAAGGAGAGCAGAAATTTAAAGGCATTGCTGTTGCTGTTACCCCATTTTTGGCAAAACTTACCATGAATGGCCTAGAGGACGTCCCATAACAAGAGAGAATCAAAGAGGATGTCAACAATCATGGTCTTGGTGTTACGAAGAAAGCAAAACAAGTGTTTCATGTCACTGAAGATGGCTCAACAATTTCCGGTGCCACGGATGGAGCCTGACTAAAACTGAATTGAAATATTACATTTTCATTAAAAAAAGTTCTTTTGGACATGCTGCATGGGAGGAATTCACAACATGTAATTATTGTTTAGCATGCTGTTGGGTTTCTTAATTAAATAAAGTTGTTACTTTCAGACTGGTCTGACATCACACATGCACACTTGCATGCACACACACACACACACACGCATATGCACGCACGCAAACTCCAGAAATAACGTTTAACTTGAAAATTACAGTAATTTGTGATTTCATATTGAAGCACACAACTCGCAATTACTTTCTATAACATCAATTTGCTAGGCACTTAATCATCTTACACAGAGTGCACTTCTACCCATAGATTTTGGATTGGCTGATTCAATCAAGGAAATAAAAAAAAATGATGGCCAAACAGAGGCTATGGGGACTGGGGGAAGGAATGCTGTGGATGATGTTACCAGACAAAACAATGATACAGGAACTACATCTGGCCCTACAGTCATCAAAAGAACCATAACGCCCTCCCCACAAGGAGATGTAGCGGCAGAATCGAGCAGCAAGCT